>VWPU01016572.1:0-92893 GCA_013398955.1 Callaeas wilsoni | reverse complement strand
GGGGAGAGCCCAGCCCCACAGCCCTGCCAGGACCTGCTGGGGAGAGCCCAGCCCCACAGCCCTGCCAGGACCTACTCTGGGGAAGGAGATGGAGTGTTTGTGTTGGGGTTTGTTTTATAGTAATTGTCCTGTTGTCTTCTAGAATTTTCCCTTTTCATTGATTTGGCCAAAATCAATGTTTTGCTTCCATACGTAGCTGTATGATTCTTTGAAGCCTTGCAGAAGATGTTTGGTAATGGCTGGGAATGCTTGGAACACTTTTTGGACAGTCTGTTTGGTCCTTGAGGTGTATCGACCCTGGAATCCCTGTTCTACTTAAAATGCTTGGGAGATGAAAGCAAATGGCAAACTGCTTCTGTTAGACATGGCAAAGGCCACAAAATACATGTATAAATCATGGGCAATTGGATCTCTGATTCAACGCTACAACAGAATCGTACCTAATGAAAATGTTGAGCCTCTGATGCCTTCATAGATTTTTTTTTCATTATTATTTTTTTAGCAGTGGCTTCAGCACTCGCACTGGCTGTCAGTGAGAGCTGGAGAGCAGAGATTCCTCAGTTCCTTTGCACGGGCCTTACAGAGAAAAGAGGAGAGGGCAGGCAGGACTGGGAGCTGCAGCCTGACCTTGTTTCACAGAAACTGGCGTTTCTTACAAGCTGTAACTGTAGCAAACCAGGGCAACTTTCTGTGTTGGGTGACAGGAAATTGAGCTGAAGTGGCTCAGAAAATGTGCGAACGCCCCGGGTGCGTGTGCAGGGCCGGAGGGGCTCCGGGTGCTGCAGGCATTCTGCCTTAACTTGACATGTTTATAAAACAGTTTACATCTCAAAAGTTTAGGGTTTTTACCCCTGCTGATTCGCTTAAACAGACACTGGCTCTTATTTTCAGTTGCTTGTCAGAATATATATGGAAAAGTGATGAACCTAGTGAAGAGGGAGCTTGACATCAATTAAATTTAGCTATCTGCTTTGTGTTTCTTCTTCCTGATACACTGTCTCCAGTATAGCTTTTCCAAACTTCCTGTGGTTTTTCCATTATTGTCCTTACAAGTTTTACAAGATAGAGATGAGCTATTTGAAACTACTGTTCCAGGAGAAGAAGAATAGATTTTTGTATTACATCTGCTCATTTGTCTTTCATTTTCATTTCTGCCATTAACCATTCTGTAGACCCTAGAAACTTCTTCCAGAAAGCCTGTAAGGCCCACTATCTTCTCTTGCTCAAGTATCTTTAAATAAGATAATAGCAATTTAAATAAGCTAATAATGCCTTACGGCTGGAGCAGGGGATGTGACGTCTTTGCTGCAGAAGCTTTACTCTGTGTGATCAGCTGGTGATGATGTTTGAACCAGAAGCTCTCCCCTCTATCAATTTTTTCTCTTACTGTCCACTAGAAACAAATTATTTATGTCCATCTAGCAAGTTTGAAGTTTTATCTGCAGGCATGGCTGGCTGCACTCAGATGCTGAGTTCATAAGAGGTTACTTGGGTGATATTAGGAAGATGTTTTTTCCCACAGAACTTCTAGATAAACCGGACCTGCTCATTGGTAAATGCAGCCATGAGCTGTACAAAAAAAAAAGGTATGTCCTGGGAAGTATTGATATTGGAAATAAGTATTTAAAGTCAAATTTTTAATAGCCAAACTTTAGTATCTCTCTACTTGTAAATCACGGGTTGCAAAGAATGCCCATACGGTGCTTGGCACTGGAGAAAAGTTGCTGATTTTATGTTCCACTACATATGCACACATACACATCATTATTTTTAGTTGAAAGTTGGAGTGTTGCCCTTTAACATTGGTGTTTATTTATTTCCGTGTTGATTTTGGTACCAAGGCTGAGCTGTGCACTTGCATTAATGTTGTAGTGGGATAAAGTTATCCCACTTGCGAGTTAGTAGCAGCCAGAAAGTGCAGGGAGTTGTTTACAGGGAGCCCGTGGATTCTGCCTTTCTGTGGAAGCATTCAAGCAGCAAGCCCTGCACAGTCTGTTTGGCACAGTAGCCGCTCTCGGCTGGCCCCGTGCCCTCCTGCTGTTAGGCAGGGCAGAGGATGTGCCAGATCCCGCCTTGTGCCGGAGCAGAGCCTGCCTGCAAATCTGCTTGTAGTTAGCCCGGGGCCTTTTGGCAGCACTCTACAGCCCATTGATTTAGTTGCAATCCTTTTTCCTTAATATTTTCCATCTGGCCAACAATGACCTATAACGACAGACACAAAACAGAGTTTGAATTATGAGCAGCGTAATTGTGCAAATGCTTCCAAATCTGGCTCTAGAACCTGCAGCGATGGGCGCCGCGGCCGCAGGGGTTTGTTCCACAGCGCTGCTGCAGCAAGGAGAGGCCTGGGAGCTGTGAGCCCGAGCTCTGTCCCAGAGAGATGTGCGTTCCACTTCAGCTCGGAGCGTGTCCCGTTCTTGCTCCTCCCTGCTTCCTGTTGGTCCTGAGCCGGGGCTGCAGCGCTCGCAGCCTCAGCTTCCTCACGCTGCCCTCGCACGCGCTGCCGGGGCCAAACCCTCCCGTGGGGCCCGGAGCCAGCGGGACAGAGGGGTCCTGGGGCAGGGCTGGGGCAGGCAGGGCCTGGCTCGTGAGTATGGAAACGCTCCAGGACACGCAGCAGCAGGTTTGGGCCTTGTGCTGTCAGAGGTGCTCCGAGCTCCCACCTGCAGCCGTGCTTTCCAGAGGGAGCTGCTTCCTGTACAGGGCTCTTTGTCAGCTCCCCCAGTTCTGGACAAGCAGAATCATTGCTTCCTTTACAGTGATCCCAAACACTTCTAGTCCTCTGTGTCTTTAAAGTCTGTATCCTTGAAGAAAATTTGTGAGCTTACTTGTGCAGTTCCACGCATTCTAGCAGTCCTGCAAGCTTCTCCTTTTCCCTCTACATTGCCAATCCAGGGAATACTAACTTAACTGACTTGAGGTAAATGTGAAGAATAGTGAAGGTGTGTCATAGAAAGTTTATTGCAGATTTTGTTGAAGCTTTAATCTTGACTGCAAGTCAAAACACTTTGTAAAATATCAATGAGAAGGACCACAACAGAAATGTCAAGTGTTAGTAATGTATCACTACTGGTGGAATTGGGTAAAGCTGATAGTACTGCATTCAGTCCAGCTACTTCACTGGTCTTGCCTTCTGACCAGAAACCAATTTTACTTAATTAATTAGGCCTTCATGTCGCGCCTTCTTTCGTTGCTGAACAACTGTAACAGAAGTAATTAAATCATGTCACTTTTTATTACCTTTGGCCCTGGCTGACTGGCTTGGAAACTTCATCTTAGAGCTAATACAAACTGAATTAGTGCATCACCTTGGGGAAAACCCCCTCCCTGGCATCAAAAAGGCAGGGAGGAAGCAGTTAAAGTACAAGATGGATAGATCCTCTCTTCCACAAATGGATCACTTTTGGGTTGCTGTTTGAAGGCTTACAAATGCATCTGTCAGGAGCGAGAGCATCCTGTCCCTGCTGACAGATGTGTACAACATTCCCAAAGAGATTACATGGCAACTTCCTCCTTCAAAACTGGAGCTGTGGCAGAGCCCTCGGGTTATGCAGAGGTAATTGGAGACGCTGGGGCTGCTTGAGAGGTGGAACTGCCGAGAAAAGCTGCTTGAGTAACTTGTGCGTGTTGTTCCAATAGAAACCGTGATCCAGGCACTGTAATCACGGGAGAGAGGCTTTGTGTGGCTTCCTGGAGGCAGAGTTCCCTGGGCTGTGCAGGGAGCCCAAATAAAACCCCTCATTTGTAACCCCGGCTGTTTATGGACATGCTTGATAAGGGGCAGGTCTTCCTCCACACTGAGCAAGCATTACCTGCAGTAACTGTCCTCAGCGTGTTTTAGAATTTATTAGTGTTTGAGTATTCAGAGAATAAAATGATTGTGGGCAATTTCCTGGTTTAGTCATTTGCTTAAGCTGATCGTTAGACAAGAAGTCTCATAAATAAAAATTGGGCTCACTGGTCAGGAAACAGGCTAGAAAGACTTTTCTGTTAATTTATGTGTCATACATTTTCAGGAATTCTGTGGATAGGTTCATCAGTGGTGTTTCTGCAGGTGAAGAGTCAAGTACTGTCATTTTGTATGCTTATTTTTACATCCGACTGTTTGCTGTGAATGCTAAACCATTGTACACTGTGGTCATAAACAATCTGCACTCAAATACCAGACTCTGACTTGATCTTGATAGCCTTCCTATTGATATCTTGCTCTGAAAGTGCCTGTTTGCTGTAAGTAAGGTGATTTTTACATGCCTAGCCCAGTTCCTTGCATTCTCAAATTATCAGTTACAAGTACCACAGCGCCGACATAATCATGAATTTTTCACTTGGCTCTTTCAGCTCTGCTAGGGTTTGAGTTTAACTTTTATGACTTCCTACCAACTTTCCTTATTATTAGGAGCCGTGTGTACTCCCTCTGAGCATGGGAATATTTCTTCACTGTGATGAAGCTCCCTCCCTGTGAAGGGAGCTATAAAACCCCTTGCTTCACTTAACTTTGTTTCTTGCCAGTGGGGAACACAAGTGGTTTGGGGAATGCAGAAGAGGGGTACGTGTAATTGATTTCTCCTCTGTTACTGAAATATCCTCATTCCCTACCCCAGTGTTCTGTGTAGCTAATTTGCCAAAATGCAAGGACTCACCATCATGTCTCGGAACTCACACACAGGTATCACAAATACACACCTGACGCTCAGCTTTGACTTTTCAATGTGTGGCAAATCCCTTTAGCAGCTGAGCACAGCTGGCTGCTGTGCAGCGGGGCTCTTGAACACAGAGTGTGTAAAATTTTTCTTCCCTTCAGGAATTTATCTGCGTTACAGATGGTGCCACAAACTCTGTCCCAGAGTGGCTTTGGAGCTCACTGCTGCATGTGCCAGAGCACGGGGCCTGGTGGCTGGGAGGGAGCACTCTTGATTTATAATAAAAAGTTCATAATGCTACTGAAATTTCAGCTGAAACTTAGTACTAGAGGGCATAGCTTGACAAGCACATATGATTGGAGTCAGTAATGAAAAGGAGCTGTTTCTCTGGTCAAGGAAAAAGGGTTAATTTGCATTGGGATGAAAAGGCTGTTCAGGATCTACTATTTCAACCTGTGATAGACTTAACAGCAGGCTTTGATCCCCAAATGAAATGTGATGGATTTCAACTGATGCCAGATGTCTCAAACCTAGTGGGATCTCTGATTGTCTGCCACATCTAGAATTCTCTCTTCCAGCACTTTCATGTGTGCATTTAAACGTGGTTTGAGAAGAGAGATTCCTTGACAAGCTAAGCCTTTGGAATCTTCTCTCTGTGTTGTCACTTCGGCAGGGATCTTGAGGCTCTCATGCTGTCTAGTGCATCCTGCTTTTTAAAATCAAGCTCCGTGTGCCAAACTGCTCTAACTCCTTCATAACCACTTTTTTTAAGTCCAGATAATTTAGAGCCAGTATCATCTGTAACTTTTCTCAGTTTAAGGCTGTTCTCTACCCTCTTGGTATTTGTTATTTAGAGCGTTTTACCCTGGCTGAATAAAGCCATTGGTCAGTGTGTTTCTGTTGGTGTTAAAGGGAATGTAATTGTTGACTTTTGTACTCCAAGGATATCTTGTTGCATTTTGTAAACCTCACTGTAAAGTGCCAAGCCTTTCAGCGTGCCCATCTTCTCACCCAGTGGGCCTTCTTGGGTTTGAGAAGAGCATACAGACATAATTGTCAGTGTGTGCTGTAAATGCAAGCAAGTGATTTTCTTTTACCTTTACTTCCTGTCACTCCTTCAGTCTTTTGCTCTCAAATACACTTGAGAAGTTTCTTTGTTGGTCTTAAACTAAAAAACCAAAGATCTACAAGTTTCCCTTCTGAATAGGAATGAGACACCTCACGATTGTGAATGATCTGCACATTGTTGGGTGACAGTCCCAACAACAGACCTGGTCCCACTGTGCAGGAAAACAGGAAAGGGAATGTTTTAATTGACTGTTACTGTTAATACACAATGGCAGGTCAGCAAAGTAAGCACTTGCTGTTGACAATTATTTAAGGTGCTCCATAAGATGAGATCCAGTTTTGTGGGGTTTAGTACTTCTAAAATATGTCCATGAGTCATGCTTAAGCTGCATAACTTTCAACTGAATCATGGAAGGATCACTCATGGGTAATAATCAAAGGGGAGTTTATTACAAAACTGGGGGAAATGCAGGAAGAAAAGAAATCCTGTGGGAGCAAGGAGAGGCAAGGTTGCAGCTGGCTTTGTGCACCGGCAGGGCACTTACAGTGGGGCAGGCCTGACGCACAGGCAAAACTGAAATAAATAAATAAATGAATTTTTGATGTTCAAAGGAGGCTGTTGGCTGCTCCTGTGGAAGGTAAGGCTGCATCTCATCCGCGTGCACAGGGGTTGCCATGGAGATTTGGGGTGTCTGTGCTTGAGCTGGTAAGTGTGAGAGGGTGTCAATACTGAGTCTAGAGCACAGAATAACGAGGCACTGAGGTCCATGAGGTGTAGGGAAGACACTGGGACACAGACACGGCTGAACTGGGAGTTTAGCCTGTGGAAATTCCCAAATGAGCCTAGAGGTGCCTTGGTTCTTTCAAATGCATTTTGTGAAGATGCTGGAAACACTGAGTGATGGAAGGAAAAGAAGGTGGGGAAAAGAATCTAATAGTGTATGTCTGCAAGGAAAATAATAGCATGTGGAGAGTCATCCCTCTCTTGAGCAGAGAAAAGGGATTAGTTTTAAAAATTTGTAGTTTAATGTCCTTTTACTTCATCTTAACCGTTAAAAATTAAGGTAAAATTTAGAAATAATTAAAAAGGGAAATTAATACTTTTAATGAAGGGAAGGAAAAGGTGTTTTGGTAATGTGTTTTTGCTATTTAAAATCATGTTTGCATAGAACCCCTGAAGAGCATTGTGGCTTGGCAAACATAACTTAGTTCATCATTAGAACCATTACTAACTTAAAATAGAATGTGATTCCATGATTAGGCGTAATGCTGGCTGAGGGGAGAATCATTAGTTGCCAGGTACAGGAGGATGGAAAGAAGCAATGTTGGGTTTAAGTATAAATTGCAGAGTTTTATCTTTAAATGCAAGAAGCCCTAAGATAACAAGTCACCAAGAGACTGGAGTAATTTTTGATATGTTTTCCATCCTTGCATTTTTTCAAACGTGGTGTTGGGGTTATCCACAAAGATCCTTCTGAGTTCCTGCTGAGGATCTGTCGCTTGTCCTGCAGGAATTGACAGGCACTGTGAGTCAGAAAATGTGTTCTGCTTCACCAGGAGCCTTCACTGGGTTCATACATTGAAATGAAAAATGGCAGTAATAATAATAATAATAATAATAATAATAATAATAATAATAACAAAAACAGCAACAATAAATTCCATCTCTTTTTTTTGAATTTGCTGAATCTTACTTGGGATTTTCAAGTCTCTCGTTACTGTGCTGGAGTTTTGCCGTTGGTCACAGTGACGGTGAGGAGGGGACGCAGGGAGAGGAGCAGCTGCCCCTGTGGCACAGGGTGTCACCCTGCTGGGCTCCGTGGGGACATCACTGCCTCAGCCAAGGACCTGGGCACCTGGGGGAATTATTGTTATTATCTGTTCTTCAGCGTCCATGAACTGAGGCACTGGGTGTTTTAGAGGCACATGCACGAGTAGTGCTGGCAGAAGATGCTTTTGGCCTGAATTTCTTCTTCCTTACACTTTTGTCAGTGAAGTTAGTGATGATGTGTCTGTAGTTCATTTAATAACTGAGGTCATGATTGTATTCTGTGTTCTAGGTCACTGTAGATTGTTGTGCTGAGCCATAAGGTCAAGATTTGGGAACTCCATGAAACCAATCCTGGCTAATACAGACAGATTTTGTAAGCCTGTCACCACAGAGAAGTGTGCCCATCTGCAAAATGGAAATGACTGTTCTGTTTTGCAAGGGAGATGGCAGTTGGTTATGCTGTTATCAAAATATATATAGTATGTGTTATAAATAAATACATGTTAAAAATTCCACTTCTGATCTGTGTGAATGGAAGGAGTAAAAGTTATGTGTGCTTGCAACTCAGTCTAGGAGGAGATGCTGCATGAAATGTGTTGATGTCAGACTAGTTACTGAGTCTCATTAAGTTCAAGTGAGAGCTGTACCTGAGTGCAGCTCAGCCTGTACACGGCCCAGGAGCTGCTCTGGTGCTCTGGGAATTGTGTGAACCAAGGTGGGACTTCACAGGTGCAGAGGAAACCAGAGGTACCACAGGTACCCTTCCACAAGTGCTGGCTCTGCTTTTTCATGGTGTCAGCACACCGGTAAGTGGAATGTTGGAGCTGGCAATATTAAAAATTAGTTTTATAAACAGTTGCTATGGTAGTTGGCAAATCTTCATACATAGTTTGGAAAGGTCCCCTTGCCACTGGGGTTTGCTGCTGCTGCACTGGAACATGGAGCGGTTTTGCTGATGAAGTTCCCAAACCCTGGAGTGCTCTCTGGGAGCTGGGTTTGGTGAGTTCAGCATTCACAGGATTCAGCAGGTTATCCTGCTATTGCATCCTCCTTCCTGGTTGCCTGCTACAAATAATGCTGGAAAACCTCTCCTTTTGTAAGTCAGCTTCACTGGAGGTTTACCTTTCTAACAATAAGCAGATTCCTGGTTCCAGCCCGTGTTTGGTGTTTGCCCAGCCCCGCGCTGCCCTTGCCCCTGCATGGACACGGTGTCTGTGGGACAGCTGCAGGATTTGGAGAGGTACAGGCTGGAGCTTATGACTCTCCTTCATCCTAATGAGCGCTCAGAAAATATCAAAAGAAATTATAATGCTGGAATTTTCACATCTCAAAGAAAGGACATTTATTATCAATCTCTCTCTTCATTAGTAATGCTTCAGAACTGGATAAGAAACAGCTGGTTTTTCCTGAGGAAGGCATCTTTTCCTTGATCAGGAAATCAACTGGATGCCAGTGTAGATCTTCTTAAAGATTTTCCCTGTGCTGTTCTTAGAGTTGTTGCATCTTCTGGCTTGGGATAGAAGTAGAGTAAAACGAGACATCCGTTTTTGGTGTGCTGTTGTGGCCTTTCTGCTCTGTATCCACAGGTGCTGTTTGACCTGGCTCGACTCCAGGTGTTTGTTTCAATGACTGTCCTGGGGAAGGCGAACCCCCAGACGTGCACGGGCCCACCTCATGGCCATGGCTGGGGCCCTTTTCGTGCTGATTTGCTCCTTTTTCTCCCTGTGCTGTTGTCTGAGCCTGGCCCTCGGCTGTGGGTTTTTCACCCTGTTTAAAGCACGTTTGGAACCCTTTGTGTTTCCCCGGCAGCTCAGCGCTGTTGTCCCCAGGTTCTGCTGCCCCCGATTGCTGGGACACGTGGATGATGCTTTGTGCTTTGGAGGAGCCACCAAGAAGGTGCTGACAGATGAGTCAGTGACCAAGGGGCTGTGCAGCCCTGCAGGGAGTTTGGGCAGGCCTGGCTGGGCCAGGAGCAGCTTTCCTGGCTGGGGCAGTGCCCCTGCTGCAGGAGGCACCCACAGCTTCAGAGGGGAGCTCAGCAGCGTTCCTCGCCCAGCCCTCAGCTCGGACAAGCCCCAGCCGATGAGGCTTTGCTTTCGTTCTCAGGGCTCGTGGCAGATCTGTCTCTGTCAGGGTGAGGAAACTGAAAATGGAGGTAAAGCTAAAAAGGATCTGAAATGTCAGATTGCCCCTTGATTTTTGTTTACTGTTAGCCCCGATGTGCTCACTGGAGTCTCTGAGCTGCAGCTCTGCGGGACGCCGTGCTGTCCCTGGCGGGTTCGATGTTGCTGCGAGCGGCTGCTCTGGGCAATCTCACTGCAGAGCGCTTCCCTTCCTTTGCTTAACCTCTGACCTGTGAAAACAAGAGTTAATCAAAAGTTCTGAGGTAGCTAAGAGGAAGGGGAAGTGTTTGGTTACAAATTAAATATGAGCGAGTCATAAGCCATAAATCTTCGGTAGTGCTACCAGTTGTGCTACTTAAGATCCATGCGGCACAGAAAGTTTTGGGTTATAAACTCAGCCTCTGTTTCTCTGGAGGGGTGTTTAAAGGCTGCCTTGAGGATTTGATTTTTAAGAGAAAAAAAATCCACATTTTTTTCTATTTTCCTTTTGGCAGACATCTAGATACAAATTCAGAAAACTGTATTTCTTAGGGGATATTTTAGATTTTTTTCAACTTTAACTGGTCACAGTTTGGCCTCATAAAAGTAGTTTTGTTCTTGAGCAGTGAACACATGGAATAAGTGATGAAGTAAAAGTATTGAAGATGGCAGGATAAGTTAGCTTTCTAATGTATCCAGAAATTCTGGGATGAGAGAGATCCTGAGTTGTGCAGTGACAATGGGGGGAGATGAAAACTGAAGTGAGATTGTCTGCATAATTTACACAATTTTGTGCTGGGTTTGTCTTAGTTTGTCTTGCCCCTCTCTTGGGCAAGAGCCACACAGATCCCCATGTGTTGTGGAGTGCTGAGTTCTGCTTCACATACCAGCTCGTTGCCTCAGATTCCAAACTGTGACACCGTCCTCAAAATGGGAAGTTATTCCCAGCATAGAAGGAGAAGCAGTTATGGTGAGATGCTAACCCATCATTTGGAAAATGAGGAGGAGCAAGTGTTAAAAAAAGGACAATAGGTTCACCAGAGGATACTGGTGGAGAGAAGGGAGAGCCAGGCAGTCACCAGTGTAGCAGAAAGCAGGCTGCATCTGTCGCTGTGTGGAGGGTTTGCTGGTGTTTTTGCATTGTGTGAATATGAGACTTACCTGGGCTATTTTTATTAGAATCATAGAGGCTCTTTGCTTGGTGCCGAGTAAAAGATTGAAAATTGGTTTGGGCTGGAGTATTCTCATGGCTGGAGCCCTCGGATGGGTCATGTTGGGTGTGTGCTGGTGATAAGGAAGCGCCCTGGAAGCTGCAGGGAGGTTCAGCAGGGAGCACTGGGCCCTGGCAGGACCGCTAAGGGAAGCTCTGAAGGACATCCAGGACCTGCCCCTGGTTTGGGGGCTCGGCGTTGCCCCTGGGCCCCGAGGAGGTGGAGGCCTGGGGGAACCTGCTTTTGTTTTCCTCTTTTACCAGATATGATACACAGACATTATAAACACAGTAACGGTTCTAAGGATTCTCGTTTTAACTCTGTAAATGTGTTTTTCTGGCCAAGTCCCTGAGCGATTAAGTAGAATTTTTAATGGTGCCTCCCTGGAAGCAGCTTTGGTTTCCCACTGCCAGGGAGCTTTCTGCCTTCCTGCTTTTCTGTCTTCTCAAACTCTTGATAGATGCCTTGCACGGATTTGTTTACCAGGGTCTTAATCTCTACTTAGCAGATATGTTTGGAGAGGATTTCTTGTTACTCTTGTAATGGCTTTTAACTCTGCTGAAGTTTATTTAACTAAACAGAAAGAAAGAAACTTATCTTCTACCTAATCCTTCTGGATTGTTTACAATATAATGCCAAACTTAAATGCTGTTTAAAGTGGTAATTGTCTGTCTTTCTGCTCTATTCGAATACACACTTTGTAAAGATGTTTAGAGCGTATTAATTTAAACGATAATACTGTCATATAACATGAAAAGTTAAGTTGCTTATCAGTATATTTTGATAAGCTACTTACATTTTACAGTAGCATTTGCAGGCTTCAAACAAACGCTAATGATGGAGTGCCAGTCACTTTGTCTGTCTCATAGAGAGCTTCTCACCTCATTTATCACCAGAGCTGCACAGCCAGGGACCACAGGGCACTCCATTCCTTACAGCTGTCAGGATGTAGTCATATTTTATAAAACTTTAAATCCTGTCTAACTATATCAAAATAGAATCCATTTGCTTCAGAAAGCAGCTGTGATTAAAGAGCATCAGGGAGTGCATCACTGACTGGCTTTGCATTCGGCGCAGCCGAGGGAAATTCCTCACTGGTGTTGGGAAAGGGCTTGAAATAAAGAACTGTGCCATGAAAACAGGGCACAGAATCCCACCAAAGCTGCAGTGAAAAGGAACATCCTCCCTGTCTTACTCTGTGGAAGGGGGATGTAAAGTAAATGAAAAAGATGTGATTTTTCTGCATGTTTCCCTTTTAATTTTGTTTCTTCTTCTCTTTTGGAAGTGCAAACATACTGAAGGTGAAGTTTCTGTTTGACTGAAGCAAGGGCCAGGCTAAATACAGTGGTGGAATGAGATTTTAAAACCGTTAAAAACTGAGATACTGATTATTCAGTTTTAAAAGTCCACTTGTATTAGGATTCAAAACCAAAATAACTGTCTTTTCTTTTTTTTTTCTTTCTTTTTTTTCCAGTTACCTCCCATGGTTTGAAGTCTTTTATAAACTGCTCAATGTCTTGGCAGATTATTCAGCAAAAGGACAGGTATTATTCTAAAATACTGACCCTCCTTTTCCTATCCCAGTATCAAATGAGCGAGGGTGAGAGGATGAAAGAAGCTGTTTGAAGAAGTGCTTCTATCAGAGATGACCATGTGAATTATTAATCTGTATGATGCAGTGATATAGAAGACCATATTCGGTTTGGCGAGTGCCTCTGAAAAATAAACCTGCATTTAATTTTCTTTTTGGCAAAGATAAAGTGCAAGGCTGTGGCTGTGGATCCACCACAAGGCCCTGCAGTCACCCGTGCTGGCCTTCCTGACTGCCTGAGCCGTGCTCAGCAGCTCTGTAATTCTGCTGCTCCCGTGCTGCAGAGTCCCCTCCGTCTCTGCCAGGTGTCTGATCCAAGTTTACGTGTCATGGGCAGTAAAAGTAGAACTGATCTTACGAGTGCAGAATGTTCAGCCACCCCTCTGGCCTGCACTGCCCTTCTGCCTCGGAGTTTACCTGGTGACAGCAGCACCTGCTCAGTATTCCTGGTTTATTCTCCTTCTTATTTCAGGATAGTCAGAGGAGTGAGCTCCTAGAAACATTTCATAAACTTACCATCCCTGAGCCAGGAACCTCTGTTCATCTTGGAGTGGTAAGTGTGGGGGGGAGATGTAAACTAAGGTGTTTAATATTCATTCCATGTCATAGCAATGTCAGAAGCAATCCTCTCTCCTGGAGCTTGTACACAGATGTTGTTTTCCTGTGAGGAGCTGTGAAATTCCCTTTTCACAACTGGGGCCCTCTGCTTCCCTCTCCCTAACCTCAAATGTCTTTGAAGTGCAGTTGATTGGAGGAAGGCTGAGTGCATTCCCCTGGGACTCTCAGGCTGTCCTCTGTGACCCGCGGCAGGTCAGGAGCACCAGTGGCACCTTTACTGCCCACACTTCTGCACAGCCCCTGGCCCTGGGAAGCAGGCTGGGAAGCAAACAGGCACTTACCTGTCACAGCAGCCTTGGGAGTATTGACTGCTCATCACATTTTCTGTTCCTTCTCCTCTTCCTTCCCCCCGCCTCAAAAAAACCTCACATGAAAAAGAATTTATTTCATTTTTATATTTTGTGAGAAAATCAAGCAAAGCACACTGACAGTATAGATGTGGGATTTTATTGATGGGATTGTATTTTGAGTTTAGTCTTTTGGGGTTTTTGTCGTCATTTCTGCAGCACAGCCCCGTGCTCCAGGCCGTGGTGAGCGCTGCAGATGCTCCTTGCTGCTGCTGCCAGCTGCGAGTTCATGTGGACCCTCCTGGGAAGTCTCCCTCCCCTTTCCTCTACTCCTCCTAAAGCACTTTCTGGCGAGAAGCAGCTCATGCCCCTCGCTCGCTGATGCCCCTCGCTCGCTGCCCGGCTGGCAGTGCCCAGGGAGAGCTGTGTGGCCCTGCTGGTCCCAGCTGGCCCCGGACACGTCCCCAGCCCCTCCAAGATCCCCCTTGAGGAGCAGCATTTCTGTTTAGGGGACAAGCTGTCTCCCAGGGCCAGGGGCAGTGGGGATATTCCAGCTTTTTCATACCAGTGGTTCCAAGGAATGCTGCCTGTCTCCCCTTGTCTCAGACATTTCATGGGCGATGGAGCAAGAAAGGATAGAAAAAAGCAGCCCAGGGACCGTGTCTTTCTGATTTTGTTTTGGCTGTTTCTGAGCCCATTGCGGGGTCGGAGTGAGGTTCCTCTGTGTGATACAGCTCCGAGTGCTGTTCCTCTGCCGTGGCATTGCACCTTTGCAACCAAACCAAACCAAACCAGTGATGCATCAGAAAGCAAAACTTGTGTTTCTCATTTAGTGTCTCCATTCAGTGGAGCTGTGGTCCCCGCCTGCTATTTCAGGTTACAGCCTGATCAGGAAGCACTGAGATGGCTGAGAGTTGTGTGCAAGAGAATTGTGCCAATTGTGGAGCTATGCCAAGGATGGAACAGCCTTAAGGCTTCAGCCAGTAATTAATGACTAGCCCTAAGACAAATCGTGGTAATCTTAAAAATGATATAAATTGTATTCAAGTCACATTCTCTCCTTTTTCAAAGCCCTGACCAAGGGTCATGAAAGTCATCCATGGTCAGACTGGGAGCTGGAGTGGGCCTGGGCTCCTGGAATGCAGACAATTAAAAACATTGAACAATATAATGGATTATGAAATTATGAGAGCAATACGGTCTTTCAAAATGTGCTTTTAGGGTGTATAAAAGTGACCTAGAACTTTTCAGTATTTCTCAGGTAAGCAGGCACTGAACCTTAGGAATCATTTCCCAGTACATTTCCATAAGTTCCCCCTTGGCTGGAATGAACCTCTCTGGTGCTGTGAGTCAGAGAAGGCTCTGCCTGCTGCTGCTCCCTGAAGTCCATCCTGCCGTGGGCTGGGAAAAGATGCTTGAATTACAGCCTGCCTGGGAGTTTCCCTGGCATCTGTCACAGCCGGTGTGAGTCTGTCTGTAGCAGTGGCTCTGAAGAACAAAAACATGGAATATAACTTTCCAGGAGCATTTGGTACTTTCTATCTTACCACATTTCCTCTTGCCCCTGTGATCTGGGAACCCAGCCTGTGGAATCCAGGACAGAGAACTCAGGCTGGTGCTTGGTAACAAATGTTCTGTCATTTTTACTCAGCTGAGCAACTGCTGTTACTGCTGATACTAATACCAAGCAATAAATTTAGATTGCTTTTGACATTATTGAAATAATCAATATTTGCTCTTTTTTGTAGCACTCTTACTTTACTGTGCCTGACACCAGAGAGCTTCCCAGTATACCTGAAAATGTGAGTATTTGAGAGGACCCTGCACTTTATTGTTTCCATTTAATGTCAGCAGCTACATAGATGACAAATATTACTCTGTTTGGAATAGGTTTTGTTCTGTAAAATACTGAGCATTCAGGAGCTGACAATCTGCATGTGTGATTAAAAGCTGAACTGTATGAAGGACAAGGTACTGATGGACAGATTGATGTGGGTAAAACAGCTCTGCTAATCCTGCACTGCCACCCCTCTGGAAGAACGACCTGAGAGAGCAGGGAAAATGCTCTGCCTGCTAGATGGCTCCTGAGAATGCTGAGCACACCTGGGCTCTTTAGAGCCACTTTTTGGGAGGCTTTTTAAGCCTCGCGCAGTCGTGTGTGTTCCAGCCTGGCTCAGCTTTCCAGCCAGATGATAAGTGTGTGGGGAGACAATGCTGGCATTTGCGTCTCTTAAATACTCTTTAATGTGCTCCTGCTCTGTCTGAGCCAAACTCCTGTGCCTGACATCTCAGTTTTCTTTCCCGAGCATTTTGCGGTCGGTCTCAGCATCATATTCTTCAGTTGATGGCATGAAAGAAAGAAGGGAATCATCAAGACATTCCATCTCATTTGTGGGTGATTTGTATAGCAGATAGCATTCGGGGCTTTTTGTTTGCCTTTCAAAACACCGTTGCTGGTTTTTCTGTGTTGCAGACTCTTCATACTGACACATATCCTGACAGGAAGTTTAATAGATGTGCTCTTTCTTCTGAGGTGCTTTATTTTTGTACAAATATGATGCGCTGGGTGTAATTCAGGAATCAATTCCCCAGTCTAAACCAGCCATCAAATCCTGTCCTAATTCACAGAATCATAAAATCCCAGAATGATTTGAGTTGGAAGGGACCTTAAAGCCCATCCAGAGCCACCCCCTGCCACGGGCAGCGACACCTTCCACTGTCTCAGGATTGTGTAATTTCTTAGGAGGTTTTTAGCTGTCTGTTAAAGCAACTTTCCTGTGGAAGTGCAGCGTATTAGGGAATAATACAAGGAGATTAAATGGGCATGTCCGATGTATTTTTAAATCAATTGACCTGATTTATTAAAAATTTCACATATCTTACCAGGAATTGCATTTAAAACCCGTATTAGCAAAAGTTTTAGTGGTGCAAAACTTCGAAGTTGGATGTGATGATGAGTGGAGAGCTGCAGAGAGCTCTGTTTGGAATGTTAACAAACCTCTTGGACTTATCTGACTTTGTGTCAGATCAATGTGTTTAATGAGTCACAGAACCATTTAGCATGGGCACTTTTCTGTAACAGCAACTCATTCCCTGCTTCAGGAGATGTGAGTTGTGTGAGGGATGTGTACATGCAGTGTGGCTTCAGAAGTAAATGGGGTTGGTTGCAGGCAGTGCAGTGCATGAGTGAAGTTCCTGGTAGTAGCTCTTGTGTTTCAGAAGTAGCAGGGAAGTTAGCAGGCTGAAATGATGGCATTTTCTTGGGGATAATGTCCTGTGTATTTTTGTATCACTCGGTCCATCTTCCTCATTGGATGGTGGTGGAGGAGAATACGTGATTTTTAACCTCAAAAGTCAGTGTAGTCAGTGTGTGTTTATTGATATTAAATAGCAAATGATCAGAAGCATGATCGATCTGGGAATGAACTTTCAAAGGAGCGTGAGGGAGTTTTGTAGCACTCTTGGTGAATTTTGAGAGGAGTGAGGATGCCTGTTCTGAAAATCCCTCTTTTTACTGCCCCAAGAAAGGTTTAAATCCTAGGAAGCAGAATACATAACAATTATCCTGCAAATTGGAACGCTTTCATTTGTATTTATTTAACTCATTCATGGTTTTGTCACTTACGAGACATGTCTTTCAAAATACATGTGTAAGTCCCAATTTCAGCTTCAGAGCTGACAGCTTTCTTATAAATACAACTTCGAGGGAACACGTGAATCTCCTCAGTACCAATACATTTCCATGCAGCCCACATGGTTCCCAGGTGTCCTTGGCAAATCTCGGAGAGCAGACAAGACTGAAACCTTACAAATCTTTCCATCTGAAGGTACATTTGTGTGTCATGTCATCACAATAAACTCGATGAAGGAACAATTGCAAATCAAGTCCCCACGTCTATTTTCCTCTCGCAGTGGAGACTGTTGCCTCACAAACAGATCCGTGTGCAGCAGGGCTGCGTCCTTGGGCTGGGTGCAGGGATTGCATGCTGCTTTTGCTGTGCCTCTGAGTTGGGTGGCATCAAAGGGAGTTCGGGGCTCCTTAAAAATTCTTTGAATTCCCACTATTAGCAGGAATTGTGTCGTCACGCGCTGTGTTTTGGCGTGGTGGAAGGGTGGGTGAGAGGGGGAAGAAGAGCCGTAGAGAAGACAGCTTATGTTTAGACAAAAATATCATGTTAATCAGCACAGATGGGATGAGAAATACAGAAAAAGTACATGATAGTTTAATAGGTTTTTGGCAAAATGTGTTGGCTTTTTTTTTCTCCTTTGACTGTACCTGTCTGTGGCTCCAGCTCTGCTGTAACAAAGACCTGAATGATTGTTTTATTTTACATATTTGAAGCCAACCATAATGAGCTCAGTTTTTATCCCTCTACATACTGGTACCAAAGTCTCCCAAATACAATGCTTAATTTTCCTTCAGTTCTTTGTGTTTGGATGGCAAGCTGGGGAACATATTTTTGCACAGTATGAAGCATCTTGGCAGACTTCTCAGGCCAAGTATCTTGGATCTGTCAAAAGTGCTAATAGGCTTTGTTGAGCTTCTTTAAGTTTCTAAATCATATTTGCTTTTTGCTTTTCTGCACTTTTTTATTTAAGGATGATTAAGATTGCACTTGAATTCATGACTAATCTAATTTTGCTCTCACATGTGCTTTTTGTATAAGGCTGTCTTTATCCTATAGCAACCCTTTCATGTCTGTAAGAAGCTATTTGGAAACAAATTCTCTAATTCAGCATTTTTGGGTATTACCTTTTCCTCCACCTCTCCCCTTTTCTTTAATTTCTATGTTTTAAGAGGTGAAGTGCTCAGAGAGAGAATTCCCTTCCTCCTTCCTCAGCCTCCCCAGGGAAGTGCTCCTGTCTCCCACGCAGGGATGTCCGAAGTGAGGGGTTCAGTTCGGACAACTGGGTTTGTGTGTGTGAAATGCCCAGATGTGTTTCCTATAGCACAGACTGAGCTCACAACTGAATTTGCTGTATTAGAACTGGCCTCTGAGAGCTGCTTTTAGCGCTGGGGTGTGGGTTTTTGGTACTTTATCAGGCAGCTTTGAAGTCTCCAGAAAAGTGTCAGAACATTTTTTTTCTCAGAGAAGTATCTTGTGTTCAAAAACCTGTGTGTGAAACATCACCAGTTTTATTACTCCAAGACCCAGCTCCCCAAAACTTTAGGGAGAGATACTGCAGTTAGAAAGGCCTCTGCCATAAGATGAAATCCTGCTTTCTTTTGTTAATCCACCTACTGGATGTAGCACAATAGAAGGGCAAAATCTCTTTGGTTTTGGGGTTTTTTTGTTTGTGTTTTTGTTAAGGACACTTGGTTTTGTAAAGCATGAGTCAAAAATGATTTTTCTCTGTCCCCAGAGAAATCTGACAGAGTATTTTGTCGCAGTTGATGTCAACAACATGCTGCATCTCTACGCCAGTATGCTGTACGAGCGCCGCATCCTCATTTGCTGTAGTAAGCTGAGCACTGTAAGTAAAATGCACAAGAATTTCTCCTATTCACAGTATTTAATTTTTTTAAAAATTACAGTCATGCGTAGGAAATTAACTGATTGTCTCCAGGTCCATCTTTCAACCTCAGTTATGCAACTCCAGCTCAGTTCTGTGCCTTATGTGAGGATTTTGTAGAACTTCTGTTGGCCCCCGATGTTCAAAAGAATTTTTTGGATACAAGGATTTTTGTGGCTACTTGGTACACGAATGTTCAAAGACTTATGCCATAGTGAAGTCCTTTATTCAGAATTTACTTGACAGGGAAAAAAAATAAGATAAATGACACTGTCAAATGGATGTTCCAGTGACCTCTTCGGGATGGACCAGAGGAGTGGGCTGAAGTACATTGACAATGCACAGTTTTGCAGTTGTGTTTGATAAGGTTTAGTCTTAATGCTCCTTAGGCTCCATCAAGTGTCTGAGAGATGAAAGCTGCTGAATATTCTAGAGTACTCTCTTCTAAAAATGGCTGGAGATCAAAACAAGCACAGGGCTTGATTCAGTTCAAAGTTTTGCGTTATGCATTTCAAAGTTTAGCTGTCAATAAGATTGTGATTTTCTTTATGAAAGCAAATGCTCTGTGGTCATCGTGTTTGCTCTGTAAATGGCTATTGATTGCTTTCCTTTGTGAGTGCTGAAGATGGTTTAACTAATTTTGGTTTCTAGTGCTGTGGGCTGAGCACTCGAGCAGTCCTGGCTGAAGTACAGCTGCCGTTTCCATTTCCTGGGGCTGTAACTGGTGTCTGGCTGTATGACCAGGGCTGCTTTGTGCTTGAGATTCAAACTGCTCCCTGGCATTGTGAGTGCTCTGCAGGGCTGGAGTGATGTCCACAAACCCTGATGTCCACAAACCCTCGTAGGGATGGTCTGTCAGCACAGGGCAGAGAAGTGAGAGGAGTAAGACCTCAGACTCAATGCCAGAATCACTATTACAATATCATTTTGAAAGGTAAGCGAAAGGAGAATTATAATAGCCTCTGGGACCTAATAACAATTATTAATAATGTTTACAATCAATCCCACACTTAACCGAAAGCATTTAAGTATTATAAAGTTTAATACCATAGAAAACTTGTAAAATCTTAACTTCTCTATCTGCCACGTGTTGTATGTCCTCACTACTAAAATAAGGAAAATTCCATCCAGGTCTGGTAATGGAATAAAATGAAGGAGAGGTGTTTATTTCAGCAACCTACGGAATGAAAAGAACAGTAAATGATCAGAGAGGAGGGAAGAAGAGAAGGGCTGCCCAAAGCATTTCAGAGGTTGTGTGGTTGGTTGGTTTAATCTCTCCCTTTGTGACAGAGCCTGGGAAGAGGAATTACTTACCTGTCACTGTGCCTTCCTTAATGAGCCAGTTCACAAGTGGGGCTGGGTTTTTTTCCTCTCTTTCTGCTATTTCTCTTCCTTTTGCCTCTGTCCAAGATAAAAGCATGTCTGGTTCTCGGGAGGGAGGGGTATTCATACTGTGTGTTCTTAGCTTACAACTTTCCCTGTAAACTGCTGGCAGATTGGAGTGGCAGTGTAAGGCAGGTTTGAGGAGCTGGGCCGGCGCCAGCGGTTGCCGCTCGCCGTTCCAGCCCAGGAACATTCTCTGCTCTCAGCCTGTGCTCGGCAGGAGCCAAGACCTTGTCACTGGAAAGGAGCCAAACCCCCCATTCCCCGAGTGCAGCCAGCCTGGGGGGCTGCTCAGGGGCTGCTGCCTTTGTTTGCAGCTTTTAGCTTTTTAACACAAAGGTGGCAGGGACCTGTTTGCAGTTCATTTCTGTTAGCTTTGGGAGACAGGCTTCAGACTTAGGGCTTGAATTTAATACCAGGTGAGAGAGAGAGAACAAATCCACCCTGGGTAGAAAGTCTTTTATGGTGGAATGAACTCTGTGCTACAATACATGACCTCAAATTCAGATTTTAATTTTAAATATCCTTATATCCTTCAGTTGAATAAGATTTAGAGGTAACTGAACAAAGCTGTGTTTGTTAGCTATTTTATAAACCATATGTACTGAACCTATGGAGAAATTATAGCTGTTTGCTTGGATTTTGTTCTTCTCTACAAATGGAAATGCAGATAATTGCTCAAAATGTTAAAATAGTTATTCCTGTTAAATTTCATTACATATTCTGTGATCTAACTCCTCAAGAAAAGCCAGATACGAACCAAAATGATAAACCCCCTGTGCTTGGCAGAGGCTCACCTGCTGGTGGGAGCATGCTGCTGCAGAACTGAAACTGGAGCTCTCCTTGCATCCAGGATTCTCTTTTCCTTCAGAGCCTGCAGCCTGGCCACCCCAAGGTGTTTCCTGGCGGGGCAGCAGCACACTGGCTCTCGTTATAAGGTGTCTTACATGAAGCCCTGAAATGACTTAAACTTGGACATTTCAGGGATTTTTCTCTCTGGCTCCATCATACTGAGGTGGATTTCTTTGCCTGATTTTTCAGTGATTTTTGGAGTTTTAGCACAAAGCAGAGAATCCCGTTGTGACACGGATGCTGCTTTGATCCTGGAGCAGAGCTGTGCCACTTCTGCCATGGCACAGGGAGCTCTGACACAACCTCTTGTTCCTGGGCTGGGGTCTGATGGGCCCCAGGGCTCCGAGGGTGAGGAGTTAGATCAACATATGATCAGTTTGATCCCCCACCTGTGCCTGAATTAATGTCATGGTTTGTTTATGCTTAGTTTGATCTCGGACACCTTCAGGCCACTCGGGGACCTCAGTCCCTTAGAGTTTGTCTCCTCAGGACTTGTAAGCAGTGCTCTCCCTCCTTCCCCTTGCCCAGAAGGCATTAAATGCTCAATTTCTTCCTGCCTTCTGAGAACTGGGAGGATTTGTTGAGAGCTGTGTTCAGAACATCTCTCACAAGTGAAGCACAGTGTAGTGCTTGTGCTGGGTGTCCCTGGAGATTAAAGGACACTGAACTGGGAGCATGGGCAGGGTGGATGTGACTGTTCCCTGTCACCTCCGAGTCTGCCTTGGATGTGTCTGTGTGTGAGGGCTCAGATTTATTTTTTATTTATTTTGTTTCCCCAAGTGTGTGTGCTCATATCCTCTTCTTACAGTATTTTGCCTGTAACTTTTGCTGAGATTGCCTTAGTGAGCATTACCACCTGCTCCACATTAATATCCTTAGTGAATGTGACGAATATCCTGCTTATCTTCTTCTCCAAATTAATAATTATTGTTTGGAATAGGATTGAGAGCAGTAATTTCCTCTGTGAGAATTCTCCCCATGGCTTCACTGGCACTTCCCTTTCCTATTTCAGTACCTGCCACATCAAAACTCTTCTGCATGAGTTTTTAACAATATAACTAAGAAATTCAATGGATCAAATGATTAGGTGAAGGGCAATTAGATAAAATTCCCTTTTAAATCATCAAGATTTAATCACTGAATTTAGTGTACTGTGTTTTTAAGAAATGCATGCCACGTTTTTTTCAGTTTGTGTTATATTTCAGAGCAATTTTATGATATTTAATGGATGGTAATTTCCAGGTTTGGGAGATTTGCCATTACTATTTCTTAGTTCCCTTTGTGTTTTCGTTTCCATGTTTCTGTTGCTTTATAAAATGCTGGGTGTTCTTTGCGGGCTGGGTTTGAGTGAATCGTGTTCTCAGCTGTTCACAGAGTCAGGCGGATGGCAGCCACTCCTGCTCCCCCTGAGACCCTTGTTTTTGCCAGCAGTGCTGTGTATTTTCTAATAAAGCATTGATTGGAAAGCACAATAGATTCTTTACTTTCTTGCCTCCAAGTTTACCGTTTGAAGCTTGGGGTTTGTCTCATTCACGCTGCGGTTTCTCGGTGTTTTTCAGTTAACTGCCTGCATCCATGGGTCTGCAGCCATGCTCTACCCGATGTTCTGGCAGCACGTTTACATTCCTGTCCTGCCCCCACATCTCCTGGACTACTGCTGGTAAGGCCATCTCTGTGTGCATTACCCGTGTGCGTGTTCTGGGGATGTGCACGTGTCTTAGGCTGAGCCCGAAGCCCTCTCCTGGTGCAGCTGTTCCTGGGGACCAGCGGGAAACCTGCAGTGAGTGAAGGCCTGGAAACTGAAACGTGCGGCTTTGAAGGAAGTTTGCTCCTGTGCAGCCGATTTAAATGTTGTGTGTGCCTGTGCTGGGGTAGGGGATCGGAATCTAAAGAGCTCTCTCCTGTGGAAATGAGCCTTCCCCGGCTCCCTGCAGGAAGGGCAGGTCCCAGTCATTTGCAGTGCCAGCAGGTGCCTTTCCCTGGATAATGGGCTTCTCACGTGTAATTAACACTTGGAGAAGCTGCCCCAGGGCTCAGCACAGGCTTTGCCTTCGGAGATCAGTTATTCATGGACTTCCTGACAAAGGCAGGGACAGGGGCCTGCCCAGAGGGTGCAAAAAGCAAACCCTGGGGCAGGAGAAAAAGCCACGAGTCACTGAGCAGCACTGAGGGGATTCTTCCGTGGCCAACACCCGGCCGTGGCAGGAGGGAGCCAGGCTGTGTGCAAAGAAAGATTTCAAAATGTACAACTGTTCGGCAGCTCACAAATGCACCAACTGATTTCCTTAGCCAGCCAGGAACTTTAATTGGAGAGGTAGCTACACACTCTGTCATTGTTTGAGTAAGTCAATTTAGCAACAATTTATGTGCCATAAATATATTTCCCAAAATAGAGTCCACCATCTATTTTGTAACCATGTGAACTTGGAGATGTCATCTTTGCCTGGGAGGACTGAGCAATCAGCTCCCTGCTCCCTGCTTGAAGCCACTATTTCTGCTTCCTGGTGTCTGCCACTTAAGGGAAATGACCTGCGATTATTTAAAATAGAAGAGTTTAATTTAATTTTAATTATTGCCTGGTTATTTCTCTTGCAAATATGACACAAGAATTTTAGAGAGCTGAAATGGGAACAAAACTTAAAGCAATGAGAATTCTTCAGTTCTTTTGAATACAGAATATCTTGTTCATTCAGTTGGCTGTGCTCATTTACTGAGTGAGCTGTGATGTTTTGAATCTTCTCCTGCTCTTTTGAAACTCACAGAAGGATGGATAGATGGTGTCACTCGAGATCTTTGAAAGTTTTTGAAAAAAGTATATTCCACCTGTGATTATTTGCCTTTTGCTTCCTATTTCCCTCTTGAAAGGATATTCTTAAACTTAATATTCCTGCATTCCTCACTGGTGTACTTTCCCTCAGAACTGAAAATGCTGAAAAGTTGTGTCTCCCAAATGTTTGTTCTCAGTGCTGAGTCAGTGCTGCTGGTGGATCCTCCATGGATCATCCCTGTCACGTAGATTCATTGAGGACAAGGGGCGGGAGGGGAAGCAGGGGGAAGAGTGCTCTCCTTTATTTTTATTTTTTAATTAGACAGTGCTCTTTAATGTGTTTTCAGCCCAGGGAAACATTTTTGGTGGAGGAGACTAAAATACTGTCGTTAGATTTCACACCCTAACGCACAGTCGCTCGTTCCTTTGAATACAGAGCAGCAGAGGAAGTACAGAAGCACAGCTGCCCTGCTGGTGGCCGGTTTGGCTGCTGTTGGGTTGGGTTTTGTTTGTTTAGAGCACATGCCAGCAGGTGCCAGAAGTCCTGGTTAGTGAGGTGCTGCCACCAAGCACCCATAGCCAAGCACCTACAGCTGCTTGAGTCTGGCCAGGTCTTGTCCATGTATTTTATTGGGAATTGAAACATTTGTTGATGTGAAGGAAGCAGTGTATCAATTTTCCTCACTACTCTCCCCAGTTTGTTTTTTGTGTGCCATAAAACCACTCCCACTGTGTCTGTTTGCTTCCTTCTTGCTCTCAGTGTCTGTGTTTAAAATGAGCCCTTAGAAAAGCCCGGCTTTGCTGAGCTGGGACACAGCTGAGTGTGTGCTGAGCCCCAGAGCTTTGTCCCCAGAAGCAACAGTGCATTTTGTAGGGTGATTAAAACAGTCTTTCTATCAGACAGACAGCTTAGCAGCCAACATGAATAAATTCTGAGCGCACCCTGGCACAGCTGCTGCACAATCGCTTCTGTTGGGGCAGTTTGCCCTTTCTCCAGGAGTTTTTTTAACTCCCTTTCTCCTATTTTCTAAATCTGCATATAGTCAATGTGCTTCTGGAGTAGGTGGAGGCGGAGCTGGAGTCCTCCCGCTGCAGGGAAACAAAGATTCCTGCCCGGGGAGCTCTGGGTGGGCATTGCCATTGAGCCTGGCACACCTGGGCACTCACTAAAGCCTCTTGGAGCTGCTCCCTGATGTCGGAGCTGTGTTCTCTGCTTCGTTCCAATTTATGCAGTCAAGTTTCTAATTTGCATCAATTACCCCAATAAATTTTGGATGGAATTCTATTGCATTTCAATGAGGAATCTGAAGAGAAATCAGGAGACTGCCCTGGAGAGGGAAGTACCAGTGGTGGAAGAGAGCCACCCGTAAAGTCAATGTTTGTAGAGCAACACATGAATGTGGTAAATGTGCTCTCATCCATCTTCCTGGAACAGTGAAGCAAAATGGTGAAATCCCTGTGTAGCTGTAAATGGGAACCTTTTGGAGATCCTTGGGCTTTTACATTACTTTCTTGGTGAATTGCAGTATTTTTTAAGGCTGGGCTTTTTTCACTTAAGAAGAAATGTCCCTCTATTTCACCTGCTTCTCTTCCAATTAGTAGTTGCCCACCTCTTGGGAGCATAATTAAGAGGTCTCTAGTTTGCCTAAGGAAACGAATTAAAGAAATTGTAAAAATGCAACTGTAATAAATGGGCAATATATAGCCATTATGTCCCCAAAATCCATATTCATGCTTATGCATTGCTACTTTAATGATTTGATATTTACCTATATAACTCATTTGATTATAAATAAGGCTGATTGCCTTGGGAGCCAGTGTAGCACAAGAGGAGTAATGACCCCTCTCTTTGTTCCAAAAGGCTCACTCAGGCACTTTGTTTGAGCAGTAAATACATGTGGTAGAAACTGATACTTCTTAATTTTGCACTTAATGGCTATTGGCTGCCAGCAAACAACTTTGAGTAATTAGTAGTTGAGGCTGTAAGAAGCCCCAGGACTGATGAAGTGTTAAGCAGTGGGGAAGGCCTGCTCTGAAGGGCAGTCTTTAATCTGCCAGGGCTCCCAGAAGGATTAAAGGTTGTGCCAAGTGTTTCTGCCCTTTATACAAGGGATGTGTCTTGCTGAACTTCACTTGGAAGCCTTGCAAGTACAATCTACCCTGATAAAATATTAAAAACTGCTGGAGTGTTCCCCGGCTCGGGACCTGAATCACAGCGAGGAAGGACTGTTTCGGTGTGCCCTGGCTGGGGAAGGGGGGACACACCACATTCCCCTGCACAGGATGCTAAAGGTCTGCTTAATTAATGGCCTATGATTAACTCATGGTCAAGAGAAATGGTGATAAAAGCAATTTATGAAGCCTGACATGAACTTTCCGCATTTACTTCTAGGTGTGTTTCCTATTCAGTCATGTTGATGAGTGATGATGGAAGAATAGAATCTCTCTGGTAGATTTTATTGGAAATATTTATGCTCTTTACCAGAATTACATTTTGTCGAGGTTATTTATGCAGTCCCTGTAATTGTTTTATGTGCTGTGTTGCCGTTACGTGTAACGTTTGTCACTCCAGAATTGAAAAGGTGAGTCTTTGCATCCAAAGCTGGTCCATGGATCTTAGGCCGTATCTTTTCTTCCTACGTTTGGGGATGTTAATAAATGGCTGGTTTTCAGGAACACCGCACTCTTCCTGCTTCCTTTCATTACATCAGCCGAGCTTCCACTAGATGAGACATTTGCAGGCTTAAGACTTCCTGCCGAGGTTGTGACTTTGTAGGGTGGGGATTGAAGCTGTCGCCTTGCTGGAGTCCTTAATTGGAACCACATTGGTGGCGGTGGCTGCGGAGGGGCCGGAGCAGCCGAGCCCGGCTCGGGGGTCGTTGTGCAGCCAGAGCCAAATCCTGCTCCATCCTCTGAGTATGGAATTCCTGGCTACCCTCCTGCTCCTGGGCTGTGGCCACGGGAAGTGAAGAGATGGCGTTTGCCGCACCTCAGACGTGCCCACGGCGAATCAGTGCTCCGCTGAGCAGCACTCGTGTGCCGCGGGCGAGCGGCGTGCGGAGCGGCCAGACCTCCTGCCCGGGGACTCGGGTGGGCGCTCCAGTTGCCACCTGTGGGATTCTCAGGAAGCAGAACATTCAGGAGAATTCCGTGCTGCAGCAGCCCCTCTGGGCTCTGTCCCAAGGGGCTGTGGGGGTGCACTCATTGCAGTGACGTGGGACAAGGCACTGGAGTGTTCTGCCAGTGAACTGGGAAGGGTTTTTGGAAGTTGTATGTGTTTAGTGTCTTCCAAAAGGGAAAAAAAAAAGGGTTTCACATGGAATGTCTACTGCAGGGGCTGTTTCCACCTCGGTAGAGCATCCTACAGAGTGGCAGTTTGAGGGGGTGTATTAATAAACAACATAAATATTAATATGCTTATCAGTAAATATATTTTAAAAGGTATTTCTCAGGAAAAAGAGAAGCAGGGATTTTTGCTGGCCTGGTGTCTCAGGAGCTTTTTCAGCACTGTACTGCTCTTACCGAGCAGTAGGCACCAGCTTAGAGCAGCAATATGGGAGATATTTTAATCCAAGGCAGTACAGTGACATTTCTCTCATTTTTTCATCTGAAATTGAAAATGAGCTCTTTGAGCTTCTGTATCCAAAGCGAGCTGAGGCTCTATTTTAGAAGTTGTGTCTGTCTGTGTGCGCTGCGTTTCGCAGGCAGGATGTGCCATATTTGCAATTAGCAGCTCTGGCAGCCTCGCTGATGGCTCTGCTGCGCCGGGCCCGATTGCCGGGGGGAGGCTGGAGCCGCTCCGTGGTGGCAGTCCTGGGCAGGGGAGAGGCTGGGCAGCTCCGTGGTGGCAGTCCTGGGCAGGGGAGAGGCCGGAGCAGCTCCGTGGTGGCAGTCCTGGGCAGGGGAGAGGCTGGAGCCGCTCCGTGGTGGCAGTCCTGGGCAGGGGAGAGGCCGGAGCAGCTCCGTGGTGGCAGTCCTGGGCAGGGGAGAGGCCGGAGCCGCTCCGTGGTGGCAGTCCTGGGCAGGGGAGAGGCGGGGCCGCTCCGTGGTGGCAGGCCTGGGCAGCTCCGTGGTGGCAGTCCTGGGCAGTGGAGGCAGCTCCCACCTGTTGACACTACAACAGGATCCAGTTTTTGAAAGAATACTCTTGGAAAAGTCTGAGTATGTTTTTAAAATTGCAGTAACACATTTTGTTTGGTTTTCTAACAAAAGACCCCAGTGTTAGGGATATGTTTAATAACTGTCCTTAGACATCTGCCTAAACTTAGTCACTTAGAAATTCTGATGTCAAGAAAAAGTGAAGTCTTACAGGAGTGGGAAGCTATTGCATAGTAAAAAATGTCTTTCAAATATGGAATACCACTTTGTTCACGTGTGATTTGTTTGTATCTATGTATCTATTATTTTTAAAGCAAAATCTAATCCAGTATCTCGGTGTTTTCCTGTAGCTAATGTTGTAAGTCGTGTGTTATTCACTGTTACGAGGATGTAAAGCGGTGTTTCTTTCCTCTCCGCAGTGCCCCCATGCCCTACCTCATTGGAATACACTTAAGTTTGATGGAGGTAAGTCTCTCTCACCATTTCTGAGACTATATATAGTGGTATGATCCAGAGCCAGATTCTGCAAGCAATTACACATTCATTCATATGCTTAAAAACGAAATAATCCTGTTAATTTGGGAGTGCTTGGGGAATTGAGTGAGGCACACATGATAATGTTGAATCTTCAGGAGCCTTATTTGCTCCCCTGTGCTCCTCGGGCAGACTTCCCGTTCGCAGCTCGCGGTGACAAGCTCACGGCGTGCTCCCCGCCCCGCCCTGGGGCTTCATTTAATCAGTTCAGTGCCTCGGTTGGACTCAGGCACAAAGGCAGAGTCGATGTTAAACCACAATGTTGACAGTTACAGTTCTCTTTTAGGCTTTTGCAGACAGATTGTAATTTTTTTAATGTTCAAGAGATCTGAAAAGAAGGAACTTGCAGTTAATGTTAACACAAAGCTGGCAGAGCACCAGCCCTCACAGAAAGCTTCTCCTATAAACAATTCCCAGTAATTCATGTGACTTTTTTTTAAAAACTCTAAAAGTGGAAATAGCACATTTGCTTTTGCTTCCAGTACTGGTGAAGCAGTGGATGACTTTCCTCAAAAGTATCTGGGGGACAACAAAAGACACTGACCTAGGTGCCTGTGAAATCCTCATCCTTCCTGATGGTGCCCATTCCCAAGGAGAAGAGGCATTTTTGGAGAGCTGGCACTGCACGTGCCCCTGGGCATTACCGGACCTGAGTCCCTGGTTTATATCCTGGGCTTGGAAATGGAGCCTTCGTGTTCAGGGTACAGAACAGTTCAGAGAGCTGGGGTTTACATCACATAAAGGAATGTGTATTACTAGAAAAATTGTTCTTGTGTTGTCCATTAAAAATGTGTAATTTCTGAAAATATTGATAAATATTCTTTCACTGGGGCAAATGTGTGTAATAATGATGCCCTGTGTGTTTGTGTGTGCTGTGTAACATCCCCCATTTTTCCAGCATTAATGGGAGGTAATTTTAGAAGTCAGTTTTTCGTGAGAAGATAGACTGAATGTACAGGATGTCTTTTCTTCTCCTTACCATCCTGGGTACAGATGATTTTTTTATGCCCTTTATACAGCCAAATCAAGTAGAGAATTGCAGTACAATGTGTTTGTGAATAACCAATTAGTTTAAAAGTCAACACGTACATTTGTTTGCACATCATATGCTTCAAGGGGCTTCTCATAATCACCCTTGGATACTGCACAGGCAGGAGTGAGGGAATATCTAGGAAGAAATGTATTTTTCATATTGATCAAGAAACTTTCTGCTCCATATCCATCCCAGGCAATCATTGGTGTGATTGTTGTATATGGAAAAGATGGAAGAGAGCTGGTAGAGGATGGGATAATATCTCCATACACACTCTAGGCAGCTTTCACAGGTATTTGTGCTCACAACGAGTTCTGTGGTTGGCCTAGGAATGGATATAGAAAAAAAAATTAATAATTACGCCTTCGAGTTGCTTTGTGTGATGTCTCACTCCTGCCTTGCTCCAGAAATCCATTGCCTCTTCCTTTGTCTCCGTGTTTCAGACTGCAGGGCTCTGTGGGCCTTCCAAACTCCATCTGTAAAAACTCAAAAAAAGGAGTTGTTCTTGGAGAAGCCAATTTTCATCCATTTTAGTAACTTGTGAAAAAATCTGTTTAGTACTAAATCCAGTCTGGCTTTTGAATAGCCAGAGATTCTGGAACACAGACATGCTTTGGCAAAGTACAGTTATTCAAAGTGCCTTATCAAATAAATTAAATAAATAAACCAAACTGTTTTCTCTGCTCTTATGGATCAATCGAATACAGACAGAACTGCATCTTGCAGCTAACTCTGCTTTTTCATTGAAAAATAGCATAAAATCCCACAGTGGCTGGTAGATCTGTCTGGTGGCAAGTGCTGCAGAATTTCTGTGCCCTGGGCAAGGGAAGGGTGACATTTGTCACATGAGCTGGACAGTTCCTAGGTTACCTCTCGTTTGTGGTGCTGAATGCTCACTCTATTTGTCCCTTCCATCATATGCAAAGTTGTGTGGTTTCTTGCTAGAATAACATTGTAGTTGCAACAGCAATTCTTTTTCTCATGATCTGGCAGCTGTGTATGTTTCAAAATATATTCTCTTTTCCATATCAAAATAATTTTATAAACTGGAACTACAAACTACTGCCACTATTCAGTATTCCTTTCTCTCTAAATGCTGAAATTTCAGCAAACAGGACTTTAGAAGTGTTCTGTTACACCACATGTTCAGGGTGAGGGGTTTTCCCCAGACTTGCACTGCAGCTGAGCCAGGTGGGCCCTTGCCCTGGCGTGGAGCCCACGGAGCGCTGCAGGTAGGTCTGGGCTCGGGCTCTGCCCCAGCAGCTCCCACGCTGCATTTGTCCTCCTTGTGCCAGCCTTGGTGGCAGCCTCATCTTGCCCAGGGAGAGCTGTGCTGTGAAGGCGAGAAGGGATTTGGGATATACAAAAAAAAAAATTGTTTTCTGCCTCTAGTCTTGTTTCTGTGGGTTTTGCTATCGCAGTGTTGGAATGGGGCCTCTGGAAGAAGCAGAAGTGTTGGTGATTTTAAACAATATACAGCCTCGCTCAGCTCGACAGATCTTTCCTGAACTGTTTGGTACCTTAAAGTTAGTTTGCAGTTTCCCGTGTTCCGCGGGGGCTCTCTAGAAGGAACAGTTATTTTAATGGAAAATGACAAATTTTTCTTATGATTAAAATATCAAGCCTATCCATTGACTGTTAAATCTAATTTGCTGTGACTGAAATGTTCTCCAGTGAGATAAGATAATCTCCTGTTATAGGTCAGAGGGCTCCAACTGATTTATGGGGGAAAACCTTGGTAGAAAATACAGAGCTGTGTTTTGTGCTCTTATTTTTCAGCTTTTCTATCATCACCTAGTTAGTCATTCTTTATAAGATTTCCATTTAGCAATCCATAAAGTGACTTCAAAGAAGGCTAAAAGTTTATAAGCTGTTGGATAAGCAAGGCTGGAGCTATCACATGAATAATGGAACATGCTTACAGAACTAATTGAATTCATATTAGATGAAGATAAGTACTTACTAGTGATAAATAATGAGATAGGAAAATGAAACTCTATCAAAAGAACACACCCCTTTCACAATCTTATTTTCTGCCTGTGCACTGTAGGCTGTTTTAGTCTTCAGATTGTATAAAGTTGCCCTTTGTGTCGGAAGCTGTGTCAGACTTGGCCGCAGCCTTTTACGTTTGGTCAGAGTAAAGGGCTGTTTCTGCAACTGTTTGTGCAGGAAGGTTATCAGTGTGATGGTGCTGATGGAGGGGGGATGCCCTTGACCTAGGAGCTCCCTGCTGGAATTCGGGCACATGTGGTTTTGATTGACCGTTGGGGATGGCTGTGCTGGGCTCTGAGATGTGGGGCTCTGGCAGCCGACTCCGGCGTGCCGGGATCGCTTAGGAGAACATCCACCCTTTTCCTGCTCTGTTTGGGGCGCAGACACAGCATTTAGACTTAGAACTAGTGATTGGAAAAGTATTTCTTATATTGTTTTATTAATATTCCAGTTATTCAAGGACTTTTTCTGGGAGTTCAGAACTGTAATTCTTGCAAGATTATCCAGGATGGATTTGTGTGTGAAACTACACATTGCATTTCAGAATGCTTTTCTAACCTTTTTCCTAAGGAAAGAGGACACTTGGGTATGTCATTAAAAGCTATATGAGCAGATTTTTTACTTCAGCCTGGTAGCAGTAAGGATACCAGGTTTGTGTGAGAAAAGAAGTGTTCAGTGAAATTCCTGCTGTGTGACACACGGTGGGACACGGTGGCTGATCTCACCTGGTGTCGATAATGTCTCCTGTGCAGCCAGGGGAGTGGAGCTGGGGCCCTCGGAACCCCCCCACCCATTTGGGGAGCACTTCTTGGCACATGCCCCTGCTCCAGTTCGGGGTGAGGATGCCCTGCTCGGGGTCCGGTGTGACCACAGCCCAATTAGCGTGCTCTGAGTCTGAGCTAACGAGCCCTGAGCACGGCTTCTGTGAGCCTGGTCTCAGGCCCGGCCCTGCCATGGGGCTCCCCTTCCCTGAACACACCCTGAGAATTCATTGACCACTGGCATCTGCCACTGGTAGTGTTAATTGTTAATTAGATTTTTGATTGGGGTGAGAAGCGGTAATTAGCTTTTCCCACCCATTTATACTTAGTAAATCAATGGTTTTTCTACCTGTAACTGAGGAAGTGCAGCTTTTCCACTGGATTTTAATGAAGGGTTATAGATTAACGTAAATCCAGGTCTTAAACCCCTAAATGCAGTTTAGCCACTCACAAATATTACCGATATGGCTGTACGTGGTTTCAGGAGTATTGATAAAAATGCATTTAAAAATATGGCAGATTACTTACGGAATTGTCTTTTATCCAGTTATTGGGAAAATGAAAATAACAACCGTGTTTTAATAAGGGATTCTGGGGGGATGTTCGAGGGTGAGTTTTCAGAAGCCAAGCCCTGCAGTGCCAAGCAGGCTTCCCCAGAAGCAGAGAGGATTTTCTCGTGTGCCACGGTGCCGGGGCAGCACGGGTGCTGTTTGTCACTCAGTTGGCAACAGCTGCTTGTGATAAGGATCAGGGGAATCACCTGTAGAGGCTCAGGGTGCCCGGGCGGAAGGGTGGGAGATGTGCTGGGGGGGCAGCCCACCTGCTGTGCCCGGATCAAAGGGCCCCGGGGTCAGGGGGCACATCCCGCTTCAGCAGAGCTGTCTGCTGAATAGCCATTTCAGATTGTAAATCTGGCCGTGATTTCATTAAGTCCTTCTGGCTGCTCTTGGGGCATGAAATAATAAAATTTTATATCCGCTGCCTTTCCTGCTTCTGGCAGCCAGATTGACACATTGTTGTCTGCAGCGTTGTGGTGTTTTCCTTAAGAAAATAAATGGAAACTATTAATTCAGTAGAGACAAGTCATTAAGCAAATGGATTTTAGACTTGTTGTGAATCATACTTTCTTAACAATTTCAAACCTAGTGCACAGCCTAGCTAGAATGTTAGTCTTTGTTAGGAGTTCTTCCTTTCCAAAAGAATCGGTGGAAGGTATGTTATGTTTTTACTGTTACAGCATTTTTTAAGATGTTGATCACGTTTCTATCTGGTTATAAAACCTCATGATCGACTTGATTTATGTTTTGGCAGCAATTTAGCCGTGAAGTTACGCAAACCTGGTTTGTGGGAGGAAAAGCAGGGAGTGCTGGTGTTTGATGGTTATGGAGGTTTTTTTGTTTTGTTTTAAATTGAACTATTCAATAAAATTGTTCACCTGAAAGGAGTTTAACTTGGGATTCCTTTATGGCAGAAAATGCAGAACCTGCCAAGTGTAGCCAGTGCTGATAAAATAGCATTTAGTGTAAACTGGTGTTATTGCTATGGATGAATATTGCTTCTAGAGTGGGATGGAGGAGCACCCCTTAATTCTTCTAGCAGAATATGGTTTCTGTGTTTTTGTGAACTTCCACATAAAACATTTAAATGACTCGAGTGTTTGGCTGCCTGCGAGTGGGGCAGGCGGCCCGACCGTGCTTATTTACGGACCTGGTGTTTAAGGCCCCCCGGAGTTTGTTTGAAAAGTTAAGAGATTTTCACAGTAAAGGTGCCATTTCTGAAATTTAAAGTGCTCTTTTCACCAGGAGATAAGTTCTCTCTGATTAAGTCAGTAATTCTTACTAAGCCATGTTTATAGAGGCCATAAACAATGGGTTCAGTGTGCTTGTTAAACCAGCTTTCCATACCTCTCCACTCTTTTAAAAAGAGACATTTAAAATAAAAGGCAGGTGTAGATGTTAGTTTGATTTAGATGGATTTTAGGTGATTAATTATGGCTACAAGTAATTGGGCAAGGATGGTTAAGAAAGGTTTGCAGGAATGAGATGTGGTGCACATTTTCACTGGATCTCTCCTTTTGACTCAGTACATCCCTGACCTGTAGGAAAATGAGATAAGGAATCTGTAATGTTCATGTTTCCTCTTGGTCCTTGCTTATCCACATTTCTTTTCAGCAAAATAAGAACCTACTGAATACAGTCCAGTCTGTTGCACAGGTATCACTTGTAAAATTTTGTTTAGCTCTTCAGGAGGTGGTGAAATATGGATTGGGACTGTGTGTGGCTTGTGGCTGTCCCTTCCCATTTCCAGAAAATTATGACAACACACAAACTTTACTTGTGAAAAATGATCTACATATTTTTGTGATTCACAGAATCCAGTGGGGTTTAATGTGAGAATTGCAGCTGAATGATGGGAATTTTTACTCAAATTCCAACAAGAGAGTAAATACTGTGATTTCCATCTTGATTGGGCTGATTAAGTGCCAGGTTTAGTGAAAGAAGTGTGTGATTATTTAACAAAAGCCCTTATAACTGCCTGATAATACCTTTATCAAAGGTGATAGTGACAGCAGAGGTGATAAAACCAGCTAAGGACTAAGATGAACTGGTCAGTCTGCATTTCTGTAGAATGAGCCACAACTGGACCATCAAAAAATTCTATGTTTCTGAATGCATTGCAAGACAGATGCTATTAATCAAGTCAGTCTCTAGTGTTTTATTAAATCTGAGGGTTGGTCTCAGGGGAGATCCACTGCCTTTGTACAAATATTGCAGAGCTTTACAGTGATGTTGAGCTCTTGGTGGTGTAAAGGTGCAGCCCAGCAGAGTTTAACATCAGCCTCCTTTCGGGTGGGATGGTTTCTGGGCTGGGTGTGGGGTGATGGCACTGAGCAGCATTTACAGTCCCTGCACCACGAGGGCATCCTGCTGGGGTGAGCCCTGCTTGGCACAAGGCTGTCCTGTGCTCCAGAAATCCCCACCTTTGGCTGAAGGAGGGGTGCAGATTCACCACCAGAGGTACAGAAGCACTCCTGGCACGTTCTTCAGCGGTGAGCAGGAGAAGGGTTTCCTTCCTTGTCTTGTCCTGCCAGCACTCGGGTCTGACAAGCTTCTGGCTTTGGTTAAGTGCTTCGCAAGACCTTTTTGTTGGAGGTTTTTAGAGTCCTCTGAGTATAAGTGAGATTTTTAATTTTCTGAAACAGGAAGGAGCAAATCAGTTTGTCTGGTGCTTCCGGACTCCTAGAAGGAGCAAGGCTCCTGGATTGCTTTAGAGTTTATCAGATGCAGCCAACGGGGTGACCTTTGGTTCCTGAAAGCAAAGTACCTGGTTTGTCAGGCAGTGCTGGTGCTCTTTATATGGAAAGCATTAAATGTAATATTCTTCTATTTAAGTTAAAGAAATGTCTCATGAAGACCTGAACTTAAATGTCTACAAAGTGGGTTTTATGGTTGTTGGGGTTTTTTTCAGCCCTAAGTACACAGCAGTTTGCTTTATAGACAGAGGACTGAGCCTTGAAAACTGAGGGTAATTATTTAGCTGCCTAAGGCTCAACTTTGCCATTGTTTTAGGACTTTAGTTCCTTTCTTTTAAAGGAAACAATTCCCTCCACCCCACAAAACCTTAATTAAAAATTGAGTATGTTTTTGTTCACTTTCCTGCTCAGTAACTTTCATTTGGTGCTGTGTAGGTAGGTAAGTACTTAAACATTTTTTACAGTGTCACAGGGAAATTTCCTCAATTACCATATTCTGTAATTCCAGTTTTTCTGATTTTGAATTTTCAAAGCTTTATTTGAAGAGATTAAACCTGTGTGATTAGTCAGTCAAAAAAAAAAAAAAAGATTCAAGTCTCCTGTTAGTGGAAGAAGTGTTAAGTATTTAAATTCTGCTCTGTTTAGTATCAGTGACTCATTTACTGTTGTTTAAGCAGGGAAATCAAGTCTGGCAGTGTTTAAATTTGCTTAGATCACAGATACCTTTAGACACTCAGAGTCACAGGTACTGATGATCCTTCTTTTGACAAATAGGTTCTTCTTTTCTCTTCTAAGAGTATGTACTGTTACAGATGATGTGAACTTCAGACTAGATTAGAAACTTTCCCTCAATTCATGGGAACAGGAGAGAAAGTTCAGACTTGCTGACCAGGATATGGTGGAATTAAATTTCTCTTAGCTTTGTTTTTTTTCTCACATTTTAATTATTTACTGATTAATCTCTCATAGCATCCATTTTACTTAAATGCGGTTGTAAACTTGTCTTTATTAGACTTCCAAAATTCAACCTGGAATTTGGAAACCAGTTCCCATCCCTGACTTAATGCAACTCTCAACTCCTGGAAAATTCAGTCTTTATTGTTATTTAAATGAATTTCCAAATCTAAAAGGATATGTTTGAAATCTTGACTTGCCTAGAAACCGTTAAATGTGCAAACAGGACACCAAGACAAATATTAGTAGAGGTGCTTGAAATAAATCTTTGCTTGAATAATCGCAGCCTCTCTGGTTTGACAAATTTCAGTGTACATGTTTTTAAGAACTTCCCTCTGCCAACTGAAGGTTAATTTTTTAGCATTGTAAAATGAATAAATAAAAAAAATGGTGACAGGAAGTCAGGAATGTTGATTGTTTTTAAAATGGTTGAGGTTCTGTAGTGCCGTGTTGTTCTGCCATCACTTGTGTCCTTTATGCATAAAATTTAATTCCTCATACTTATGTTTTCCTTTCCCTTTTCCTCAATTTACTCCCATATAGAAAGTAAGAAGCATGGCCCTGGAAGATGTGGTGATCCTTAACGTAGACACCAACACACTGGAAACCCCTTTTGATGACCTTCAGAGCCTCCCCAACGATGTGGTACGTACGGAGTGGCTCAGCCAAGGGTTCCCTTCCCTTCCCTGGCAGCAGCTGCTGCTCGCTGTGTGACCGAGGGGTCTCCCTGGGGGCTCTCGTTGGTAGCCCTGGGCTGCTTTACCCCAGTTCTTGCTGTCCCAAAGTGTTCGGGAACGTTTGTTCCAACATCTGCAGATGTGCATTGAAGCCTCCCAGTGAAAATCAGCTAATGCTCACGTGAGCTAGAAATCCTGCATCTTTAGTTAACTTTCCTTTCCAAATGGAATTGTGGGGCTTTTTTCCTGTGGCTGCTTCCAGGTGAGCTTTAAGGAACTTCATGCATTTTATATCCTGAGATATGATATGAAATGGATGCCTTCACATTCACTTCAGTCACTGCTAGAATTCAGAACTGATTTTCTTTCTCATTCACCCTTTTTATTGGTAAATTATTTCATGCTTTTAGTAACTTGATAGTAATGGTGTATAAATACTTGACATTTAATGGGACACAAAGACATCCCACGTGCTGCTGCAATCATCTCCACTGAAGAAGCTGAGAGGGGAGAGCAGAGGAGTGAGTGTCAGGAGCTGTTTTCAAGGCAGAGAGTGAATGTTTAGGAGAACGTGGCAGGGGAAAATCTGGATTTCCTTTGCTAGTTGGAAATCTTGTGCTGACAGTCAGATCTGAACATTTTTATGAGCAGTTGAGAAATAGAACTGGTATGCAGGGAGCTCAATATAAGCTGGTGTGTGAGGAGAAGCTGCGGTGCCAGTGAATGCCCAGTGCCTCCTGCTGTGTCACCCCAGCATTCCAACAGGATCCAGTCTTCAGAAACAGGGAGCTCAGGAGGAAAGGGCCATCTTGATTGTGAACATTTTGGCTTTAGTCAAGCATTTAGTCTGTAAAAGTTGATTCTATGATTTTTTCTGGCTTTATATAGTTTTTCATTTTGATTTCACTCCCAGCATCCAAATCTGCCAGCTGGTCACTGCTCGTGCCATTATCCACAACCCGGGAATGACAGACCTGTAAATTTCATGGAATTATGTAAGAAATGTCTGGATACAGTGAGCACGGGGCCTCAAACATGTATATGATTTGTCAACAATCAAGTATTATATTAGATTTTATGAGACTTCATTAAAGGAGCTGTTGTGGGCACACTGTAGAACATCAGAAGAGACTTCTCCAATAAACACAGAACTTCAAGCTTTGGAATGTAATAAATTTTAAGAGACTTCCTTCCTTTCATTATTTACTTTTACTTCACTTTTATAACAGTAGAGAGTTGTGTTTTATTAGTTCAAATTTCTTGATTCAGTTTTCCACAGGTCTATTTAAAAGCTCCATTTTATCTCGGAGGATGTTGAGAGCAGAGCAGAGGAAGTGCTGCCAGCAAATTCAATTAACTGGCAGGGCTCACCAGTAGCGTATGTGGGGTATTTTTTTTCACAACTGCTATATAAATACAGCTGGGATTAATATTTTTCACAACAAAGCTTTAAGTTGAGTCGTGTTGCGTTGTGTAATTAATGTTTGGGCTGGGGGTTTATGTGGGATTTAGCTCTGGCGCGTTGTTGCAGTTACCTGGATGATGCAGTTCCCCCTCCAGGTCTCTCCCTTCACACGGTTCCAGAGTTGGCTTTGACCACTAGAGAGCAGCTGCTCTGCTGTGCAAGAATTGAATTTCTGTCAGTTCTTTCATGCATCATGTGTTTGGAACTGTAAGTGGATCAAGTTGTTCATCTCAGCAGGGAGACGCTAAAGCCAATCCATTATACTTTTTTTTCTTTTCTCTTTTTTTCCTTTTTGCTTCCCTGGGAGATTTTGGGAGTGTGTTTCCCTACTGGTCTTAGTCTAAGTAGATGCATTTATGATCTGAGAAACTAAAAATGTCTTCAAGAGTTTCCTGATCATAAATGCCTGTTATGTCAAACTTCTCTGCCAGTTTTGCTACTTAATGCGAGCAGTGAGCAATTCATGCACTGCTGAATAGACAAAATTTACTTTGCTAAATTAAATCTTATCTATATTCATCAGTGAGCAAAACCATCTTCTCTGCGGTGCATTCACCATCAGGTAATTAATCCAGTGGAAAATTTCTAAAAGCTGTTTTCCCTCTCTCCTTGAACCGCTTTTTAAATGAAGTGAATGAAGTCTTATGATTCTTTTAGCGCCTCAGGTTATGAGTTGTTCTTGAGTTTCATGATAGTGATGTTCCTACCTAAACTGGTCCTTGGAAATCAAGAATGAACTCTTCTTTAAAGTTTAATTCTTAGGATCCAAACAAACATGGGACCCAGTGAAAGGTCTTTCCAGTTAGAATTTGTGTCAGGGGAGCTGGACGGAACTGAGGCAGGTCCAGCAGAGTCAGCTCAAGTTGTTCCTTTGCCCCAGTTTACCTCAGCAGTACCTGCTGGCTGTCAGGCTTCTGAAGCGGTCAGGTCATGTCCCTGAAAATCAAGGTTTGTGCTACCGTGTTACTGATTAACTATTTGAAATGTGAAAACCTGCCCCTTCTTCACCTTCTGCCTCTGATGTATTGCTGGAAATCTGGCAGCATGAGAGCACCCTGGGAAGTAACTTTCCTTTTAAAATAATCAATATTAAAAGAAGAGATTTATTAAGGACTGTGATTACAATAAGTGCATCTGCTGCTGACAAGTCTCCTACACCACCGTCTGTGTTGCAACGAATAGCAAAGAGGGGGTAGTAATTTTTTTTTTTATGCAACCCGTATGGATTTTTCATGTATTTCCAAATAAGTGTCATTTCCTAGTCGTAGTTGTAGTCAGAGCTCCATGTTACGAGGAATAAAGCATAAGCTTGCTCTGTCAGCTCGTAGCCGTTGCTGAAGGATGGCCGGGGCGCGGGGCAGGCTGCGGGGGCTCCGCTCCCTGGGCTCTGGGGCTCCGCTCTGGGGCTCCTGCTGCCCTGCTCCAGCGAGCCACCACCGGGGCAACCGGGGCTGCTGCTTTTCACACAGGGGAACGAGCTGCTTCCAGGGCAGCCAGCAGGACCAAACTGCAGTCCTGTAGCCTAACCATTTTCCTAAAGGTGAATCCATTTTTATTTCTTACGCTGTGTTTGCAGTAGAACGTTTCTTGCTTTATTCATGTTGACAACTGAAAAGCCTTGGACCTAATTAAAAGAATTTCCACTAGCACCTTTACTGAACCATTTCATTCTGCTGCATTGCACAGATTGCATTCTGAAACATGGTGAGAGTTGAAATCGGACCTTTAAACCTCAACTGCCAGAAGTATAAAAATCTTCTTTAAAAACACTCTCAGGGTAGACTGCATGTATATGTGTCTGTTTGGCTAGAAATAATCCTCATTTTCAGTGGCCACAATTTGAGGTTTTTTTAAAGTATCACTGCCTCTTTAGGCAGGAAACAACTCTGATTCTGCTTGTATAGTCTACTTTGTATTACATACTAATTTATTCCAGAGAATACACATGAAGGTGTTTTGGGGTGGTTTTTTTGCTACTTGTTAGTATATTTAAATACGTTGTTGTTAACAATTTTTTTGTTAAAAAATTGACATGCCTATTGCAGTAATCCCACATATATATAAAATGGACATCCTACAGTGTTCGAGGAAGTAGCAAAATACCAGTCAATATTCTGCTTCTGTCCCAACCAGGGGAGCTGAAGCACAGAAAGACCAGCCCTCTGAACTCCTAGTTTGTTTAAAACAAAGCATAGAGCTTTTTTCTTCTATATAGATGGAAGGTTCTGTATCTTCACATGAATGTTTAAAGGAAATCCCTTATAACAATGTTGGAGGTGGATTTGAAAGCTGGTCAGAGCTCTGGACATTTTATTACACTTTTAAGAACTACCTTTAAATGGTTTATGTAAGTTAATATAGAGAATAAAAGCATATTTCATCCCTACAAGTCTAGACCCCTTCAAACATGAGGTATGCTGTTTGGGTTTGAAAATCTGGTGAAGCTTTTCTATTTAGAGGATTACAGAAGTCCTTGAGGAACGTTATCTCAGTGAATAGGAGTGAGCTTATTTTACAGGCTTCAGACTAAATCTGGTATCGTGTTATGTTAATATGGGTTTGTGGGCTTATTAATGCGTGGATCATTGGCATAAGCATTCAGATTTATAAACAGTGCTGGACACGCTCTTGGTTATTTCTGTTACACTAAATAATGAAACGCCTTTTACAGCAGAATCTGCAGAAGATTTAAAAGGAAATGTCTTTGCAACTGTTTTAGTAAACACAAGTGCAAGATAACATCTATTTCTGAAAGAAAAGTGAGTAGTGCCTGGCATGGAGTCTGTATTTAACACCCATGGAGCACAATGAGGAGTCAGCGTGCCCTCCCCAAACCCAAGACTGCCGCAGGAGGAAGTTAGGGATGTGCCACGGGAGGGATGCAACTGAGGCACTCACAAATAGTTCAGGAGGAAGTTAGGGATGTGCCACGGGAGGGATGCAACCGAGGCACTCACAAATAGTTCAGGAGGAAGTTAGGGATGTGCCACGGGAGGGATGCAACTGAGGCACTCACAAATAGTTCAGGAAAATCAGCCTGCCCTGGGCGACTGAGGCAGGCTGGTGGCAACACCCCAAGGCTGAGAAAACTCAACTCCTCTGGTAAGATTTTGGAGATATGGATGAGGTCACAACAAGCTTTCGTTGAGAACTGGAGGATGGGAAGAAGGTCTTGAAAGTTAATTTGAACATTTGAACCATCAGCTTATATTTTATGAGGTGTAATTTGTACTCTCCGAAAACAGTTAGTTATGGCCACTACCAGAGGATCTGCTCACTCTGTCAATAATACTGCAGTGTTTCTTGCATAGTGTGAAGTACACAGAGCTACCCCATGGAGATTTTCAGTATGGCATTTGGAAAAGGAAGATTTGCTAGTTATTGGCTCTTTCTGTTAAATTCATCATATGGATATTTACGGAGTCAGTCATGTTCTCCTGCAAATCGGGCTAACTAGGGATTTCCTGCTGTTCTGCTTTCCTTCTGAAATTGTGGCTCCTGCCTGTTTTTTGTGTCAGGTACCTCACTAAAGTTGGGCTTTGCACGTGGCATGGCCGCGGCCTGTAAAAGCACCACCTGAATTTCTTTCAAGAACCAGTGCCCAGGTATTTGGGGTTGTATCACTCTGAGTGTGCAAGATCTGTGTCAGAACCTCAGCTTGTCCTGGTTCTGTCTGCGGCGCCAGGGGCCGTGAGGGGCCGGGACCGTGAGGGGCCGGGGCCGTGAGGGGCCGTGAGGGACCGTGAGGGAGCCATGTGGGAGCCGTGAGGGACCGTGAGGGAGCCGTGAGGGACCGTGAGGGGCCGTGAGGGGCAGGGGCCGTGAGGGAGCCTGAGGGACCGTGAGGGGCCGGGGCCGTGAGGGAGCCGTGAGGGAGCCGTGAGGGGCGGCCGGGGCAGGACACAGAGGATCCCGGGCACGGCCGAGCCCTCGGCAAACGACTCCAGAAATGTGTGAGAACAGGCAAAACGCCCGAGGACACAGCGAGGAAAAGTGTGAGGATTAAACAACCGCGGGAGGAGCTGTCGGGTCTGACGTCAGAGGAGGGGAGGCGAGCGTGGGGCGGGGAGTTGGGCCGGTAAAAGGCGGTGGCAGGGGAAGGTGTTTAAGTTTCTTTGTTTCTGACTATCTGACTGTATTTTAATTGCCAATACATTAAATTAATTAATTAATTTTCCACATTCAGCTCATGGGTACATATTTCCTTGACCCCCCGAGCGTGTTGTGCGTGTTTCCCCCGAGTGCTGCTGAGGGGCGGCTGGGCCGGGCTCCGGGAGCCTGCTGAGGGTACCCGCACAGCCAGAAACAGCCCTCACGGGGTCATTGCCCATTCAGGCTCTGAAACGCGAGGGAATATAACCTCAAAAAACCCTTGTACTTACGGCAAATAAAATTTTCAGACCTTCAGGATTTGTTCCTAGCCTTGGTGGTGATGGATGGCCTGGTTGTGTGGAGGAGTTTCTCTTATTAATCTGATGTTTCAATTAATTTGGCTGCAATTCTTTCGTGGATTCTAATCAAGAGTGACACAATTTCGTGGACTACCTTTGAAAGAGTACTCAACAGCATGTTAACAGTGGATTTTAAGTAGGAGGGAAGGTTCAATGAAGCTTTTAGCTATTGGTTTCTGAATAGAATTCAGTCATGTCTTAGAGAAGCAAAACAGCTTGAAAAGTAATGCTTTTAGAACTGAAAAATTCAACTCTGAATTCACAATGTCACCTTTTGTCATAACTGCTGCTGTGGTTAGCACGTTTTTCATTTAGCTGTGCCCCGATGTGTTGCGCTTTGTTTGTGATACGAGAGTGATCTAGACCTGCTGTGTGATTTCAGGTTTCTGCACTGAAGAACAGATTGAAGAAAGTCTCTACAACCACTGGAGATGGTGTTGCAAGAGCATTTCTAAAAGCACAAGCAGCTTTCTTTGGGAGCTACAGAAACGCCCTGAAAATTGAACCTGTAAGTAGGCAATTAGTCGGCATAAGATGTAAATCTTCAGCTGCGGTGGAGAAAATACCTAATAATTCAAAGTGTAGCATAACCTGCTTTTCCTAATGTCAGCGTGGTGGCTCTTTGGCTGACTAGTACTGAAAACAGTGTTCAAGTCTCCAAAATGAAAGAGGTGCAACAAGCGTGATGCATCACACAGGGAAAAACCTTCTCATGGAAAGGTGTGGGTGTTGCTTGGTTTTGAAGGCAGTTAAAGTAGAGGAGAGATGATAAAAAAGAATAAATTAATGATCATAAGAGGCTAGTGCAGAGCTGACCATTTCCTCCTCTGCAAAACCTGTCTCTTCATTGTGTTTTTGCCTTAAAAGGTGGTGGATTTGGCATTTTCCTGCTCTTTGAAGATTATTAAAAGATCTAACCTGCAGACATACGATAAATTTAATTTTAACCGTGATGTTAAATGGTTACATGGCCAAAAGTTGGACTATGGGTACAGTGTTTCTTGAGGATTTCGGTAGCTAAAGTCTCTCCAGTACTGTAGTTTGTCTTGTTATTTTTAAAGCCAGGATGAAAACATAGCTCAGCCTGACTTTTAAACAGCCCAGTTATCACCATCAAATAAGTATCATTTCAATGGTTCATATTCAGGTTTCAAAAATTACTTTTCATGTCAGCACAAGTCCTTCCATGTCTTACTGGGGGAATCCGTGTGTGTGGAAAAAATAAATTGTACTGACTTGTGGGTGTATGTCTGGGTGTAAGAACTGGGCTTTTAAAGCGTCTCAGGTGAAATCACGGAGGTATTTAAAATGGGGTCCATATAAATGACAAAGATGGACCCGGCGAGGCGCTCTGGCTGTGAGCCTCCTTTATCCCTGCTGGGGAGACACTGACTCCCCTCCATCCCTGCAGGCTTCCTTGTTCTCCAGTGCTCCTCCCTGTAGTTGCCAGGCAACTCTGGGAATATTGGTGTATGCTTTGCCTGGATGTGTGTGTGAGATTAACTAGTTAAGGGGTTTATGAAGGAAAATAAAAATTTAAATTGCTGTTCTGGAAATACCATCTGGTATTTTGAAGGCTGAATGTTAAAGATGAACATTTGAAATGAGCTGACAGTGGCACGCCCCTCGAAAGTGCAACTTTGAGGGACAGCTAACCTGAGGAAGTCACAGAAATTGTTTGGTTTGCTTATCATTCCATCAAAGAAAACTTGTAAATATAGCTGCACAAATATGTCATAAAATTCACTTTAATAATCAGGAAGTGGAAAATTTCAGGGCTTTCTTTCCTAAGACTTTCTGTAAATCAATAGTTTGATTTATGATTATACCTTTCAGTATTAAGATTTAGATAAAGCAAATTTGCAAGTGTTTCATGTTCATGTATCACCTTCACATAGGGTAAGTGGGCATAAGCAATACCAAACATGAGATGGTTCTTTGCATTTCATGTCCTATAACTCCAGAAACCTGATTGTTCATTTAAAATCATCGATAATTAGAAAATAAATTCAGAGAAGCAGCAGCTTTTCCTCCTTTCATAGTTTCTGTCTCATAAGACAATTTAATTTCATAGACTATCTCATTGGTATGAGCTGACTTTTCAGGATAAATGGTGTGAATCTATTTTTCATTATTCTGTGGAGGCCCAGATTGTGTCACAGAGCAGGCTCTAAATTCTCATTATTATACTTTAGCATAGTAAGAGCTCTTGTTCTGCCCAGAGGCTTTTACGCTAGAGATGTAAGGTTGTGTAATGTACATACAAACAGAACACTGGCAATGGGTTTCTGTTGCCACGAACTTTCTGGGCCTTTGGTAACTAGAAATTGCATGAAAAAACATATCCAGGTAATACAGTTGGCAAGCAGAATAATAATAGTAATATTTACTTGGCAAAGTAACTGCTGCAGCGCTGTGTCCTCCTGTGTTTCCCGTAGCTGCACTAAGCCAGTTTTAAGTGCAGGAGTATCTGTTGGGTGTGATGTACTCACAGCCCCACAAAGCTCTGTTGCTATTAAGTGCAGTCAGACGCAGCAGCAGCTGGGTGTTCACTGGGCTGTACTGGGGCAGATTATCCTGATGCATGTGGCTTAAATGTCTACCAGTGACACCAGTGCGAGCATTTCATTCACTTGAATGACTTTTTTCAAATTCCCAATTTTTTTGCTGTTTGCAGAGGGAATGTTTTTATCGCTTCTAAATATTTAATTCACACAAGTAGGTCATCCTCAGCAGAACGAGCTGTGTGAATTCGAGGTGTGTGTGTAAAGGTGCTGGGTAGGACTGAGCATGGGGGATGTTGGGAAGCGAGGCTCAGATTTTCGGGATGGGAGCCGTGGCCGTGCACTTTCTTCTGCTGACACCTAGTGGTTCCAGGCTTTCCAGTCGGACTCTCCCGCTGTTGGTGAAGAACAACCCCCACGCTGAGGGTCGAGGTGAGCTCCGGGTGGGCTGGCCCAGAGCAGGGGTGTGGCTGTGACCCCGCAGGACGTGGGGGCTGCAGGACGCTGCTGCTCCTGCAGCCTCGGCCCTGTGGGGTTTGTCCCCGCTCGCTGTGGGGGCTGCTCTCCAGGCGCTGCTGGGACGTGCAGGCATCACAGATGACGAGTTCTGCCTGTTCTCTGGCACTGCAGCGATCCTGGCAGGGCTGGTGCTTGTAGGAAACCAGTGGATTACGTCCTCATGGAAGTGGGGCCATGAGTACTGATACCTCCTTGCGTGCAGTGGGAAGTACTGAGGATAAGTGAATCTCTTCAGTGAAACATCAATTAATTCTCTTTGTCTTCATGGTTAATTATTCAGTCTTATTCAGGTCAACCATTAGTTGTAAACTGGATAATTTCTGGTTATTTGAATTGTCCTGAATTGATTTGGTTTAAATTTAACCTAAATATTCCTTGGATGCATCCACTTAAGAGTAAGCAGGAAATCTGAGGCAGAGTCAATGTGCTTTTCTATTTCCACCCTTTTCATGTGCTTCCATTGCTGAAGTTACTTTCTAATTTGTGAATTGCTGGTCTTAATATGAAACTACGTATTGAAACTCGTAGATGTATTATATACTCCAGTTTTCACACTGCTTTAGCTGAACTGCACTGGATATGGGAATGTGTGTTATATGCACATTGCTGGCTAAGTTCTGTTATCCTGTCAAAGCCTGATAATTTGTATTTGGATTTTAAATAGAGAAAACAATGTGCTACCAATTTTCATAACTGTAACTTTGATACAAATTTTCTCTTAATACGATGCAATTTAAGCAGTGGTGGGGGAAGAAATCATTATGAATAAGAGGAAATAAGTTTTTTTCTTTTTCGACATAATACTCAATTCAACTTAAGGAGATAATTAATGCATTAATTATTTTATATGAGTCTCTGGAACAGACATAATAAATGCCTTCAACAGTTCCAGATTCATGAGATCAGAGTCAGAAAAGTAGATGATATTTGGTGCAGGGTAAAAAAGCAAATGCCAGATGAATCAAAAAGGAAATTGTGTTGGAATGTGTGTGCAGTAATATAAAGCAAGTGCATGCTACGTACTGGTGCATAATTCATTTTGCAAAGGCTTTGTAGCATTCAGTGCTTTATCTACTATGAAGTATGATTGTTGCCATGGTGAATTATTTTTTTTAAGTTATTCAGTGGAAGAGTAAATAGTCATTTCCAACTCCCAGTAATTGCCACATCCCAGTTCCTTTCCTCTCCATGGCCATCTTCTGCCTAGCTTCTTTTCCTTGCATGTATATTTTAAAGGTATACACTGCATGCAGAGTAGATACTTCCCTGTCACCAGAGCTGTAGGAGTGTTTGTCCATCTGTAGAAAATATGAAGATGGATGATCCCTAATGCTGATATAACTTGTGCACAGGCCTGTTAAAATGAACCCCAAGCTGTAGGGGAAACAGTGAGAAGAAGCTTGTTAAATAGAACTTTTTGTTTTACTTGCAGTTTTGTTGTGTTCTGTTTAAAGTCAGTGCTGATGTATAGCATTAGGAATTTTCTCCCACCCATCTTTATTCTTTTCCTGTTCAAACGGTTGAGCTCTCAAATCCATGCCTGTAGAGACAGTCTAGGGGTGCCTAAATGACAGTAATTTCTAAATGTTGTCCGTGACTTTACTGACAGGTACAAGTAGACAATGAGAATGGCACTGACAGTGTGTAAAATCTGAATTTTTGTGGTAAGAATGGACATAAATTGAGTTTCTGTATATCCTGGAACTGAAATTTAAGACTTTTTTCTTCCTACTCTGAAAATTGTGTGTTTCGTGACATTAATAAAGACCCATGTTTTCAGCAACCTCCCTTAGAAGCCACCTGTAACTGTTGCTGTGTTTTACCATCTATGGGAAGTGCCGAATTCACAGTCACTGACTGGAAAAGATTTAGTGTGGAAACACAGTTTTGTTTGTTTTCTGTGTGATGTTTGTTTTCATTTCAATTCTGTTGCTGTTTCCTCTCTGAGCCTTACTGTTGCTATAGACAAATTTCTGCTTTTGCTGTTTTAAACCTTAAAAATGGCTCTTTTTCTAACAAGCAGTTACTGTTCTTCGAAATGGCATTTATTATTCTACATCTAAGTCTGTTGAGATATACATATGTTAATGAACCTGAAAAGACATTTTCTTTAATCTCTTCTAGCAGTCTGGTATGTAGTAAATAGAATTGTTTTGTAATTTCCAAACTGTTATAAGATCCTGTGTTATCTAATTCTGTATGCTGCATTAAGGGGAGGGGGAACCCAGGATTCTGAAGGGAAGGTAATAAAAAGAAATATTTGAGAAAGTTAACATGACCCTCTGCTGATTGTGGTGTTTCTGCCCTGAAAGGTGAAGGCAAACTTCCCTGTCCATCATATATGTTAAAGTAAAACTCCAGCAAAACGCAAATCGAAGCAAAAATAGCAACCGCACCCCCACAAAATCCATTGTGGGAATGGTTTTGGGTCTAGGAGCTTTGCCCAAAGTAAGGGATGGGGTGCTCTGCATCTCGCCGTGCAGTAATAGCAGAAATGTGAATTTTCTTCCAGTGTGGTGTCAGAATGCTGACGTGCACAGGTCTGCTTTGAGATCGTTAATGTTCGCCTGCTCCATGCTGGTGTTTAGGGTTTTGTGGTCACTTCGTTTGTGGAACCTTTGAGCAAGCTGAGGAGAACGGTCTCTGGTTGTGCTGTCTGAGCAGCTCTGCAGCCCCCATAGAAGTTGTGTGTTCAGCCACCAGCCCGGATCAGGTCACTCTGCGTCTTCTGTGGCGGTGCTGCAGAAATAAAAGGAGCTTTGTTCCAAGCCTCTCAATCTCCCTGTTACAGGGCAGGCTGTGCAGGGAGCAGCAGGCTGTGCTCTGTCAGCTTTGCTGTCTGAGGGTTTGGATATTCACTTACTTGGCTGTGCCTCTCACACCTGGTTCTGGGGTTTGTGCTATTTGATGCACTTGTTTTTGCCACTTCTCAATTTGTCTCAAGCCTTTGGTTGTTTGTTTTAGGCTGACTCTTGCCTGTGTTTTCACTGCGTTGTCTCTTGATACTTCAGTTCTAATTGTGAGTGCACAGCCTCGTGCAAATGCCTCTGTGCAGGGGAACTTGGAGATATTTCCTGAACTAATAAAGCGCAGGGGACTTGGAGGGGAACAACGAGGCACGTAAACAAACACCAAGCAGAAAATAACATCACCCTTGAATTCAGCTTCTGTGCGAGGCACTCAGTGATGTGTGTTTTTTCAAATGAGCTGTTGTATCTGGTATTAGGAAAAAAAAACCACCAACACACATAAACCCAGGAAAAACCCCACCCCAAGGACCTTTCAGACAGGTAGGCAAGGAGGGAAATGAACATTCTCAATAGTGTGAGCAGCTGTACAGATGAAGAGAAAGTATCACTTCCCTTGACAGGAGATGGTGGAAGAGATTTTGGGATTTGGATTTGTAAAGTAGTCTTCAGTGGCAGATAAAGCTGATAAAATGATGATAAAAATTAGAATATTTAATCGAGTTAGAAACACAATAGAGAAGCCATGCCACTCTGGGCTTTCCCGGTGTGCATTGTGTATGAGTGGGAGTGCACGGTTTGTGCTGGTGTGGTACCGGAGGAGGCAGGTGACAGGCAGGTGACAGGCAGGTGACAGGCAGGCAGTCCCAAGGAGCTGCAGCGATCTGCATAGCTGGGTACGGAGCTCGTGCGGTGACACCCGGAACGCGGCAGGGCTCAGGGCAGAAGGAGCCCTCTGCTCGTGAGCCACGACTGACAGCGGAGTGTGGCCGCTTCCACAGCCCGCACAGGAGCCCTGCTGTCCGCAGAGCCGCACTTCCCTGGCAGCCACGAGGGAGATTCTGACACTGCCCTGGGCTTAGGGAACCCCACGTGTGCGCTGCGAAACACGGAGGCGTCCAAAGCCCCTTCCTGCTTTGGCTCTCGCGTGGCATCAGAGAGCTGGGCTACTGCTCTTCACACAGAGCATTGATTTTGCTAGGGGAAGGCATTAGTGAAAGACAAATCCTGGCTCGTGGCCAAAATGCTGTATAGGCAAAACTTAGTCTCACACTGAGGACTGCCTTTTTCTTCTTTATTCTGTTTTGGGGAACACAGAAATGTAAACTCTGCAGAGGGCTGATAAGCACGTTGTTCTTTAAAACACACACTACTTCAGTCTGGTAAAACGTCAAATGAAAACATTCCGTCCTTTCTTATCTTTTTCTAATTTAATTCATTGTTTTCTGAGCCTTTCATTCAGTGAGTAGCAGCTAGGGCAATGACAGATACTCTATTGTGACTGAAATATGCATTTTGTAAGTCATAACTTTACTTGGTATTTAAATAAACTGTGTATGTACTGCGTGCAAGATTTATGCAGAGCACAGCTGGAGGTATTCTGCTCAGAATTCCTATGGTTTAAAATGTCTCTTTCAAGTTTGAAAATGTGTTGTGAAGTAGATACCATTATGATAATTGGAAGTTCAGCTTCTCTGTCTTGCTCTATTATTTTTTTTGAATACAATTAACACATCACACACATTTCACCTGGTCTCTCCTCATTTACCTCTGACACTTCCTTGATATTTATTTAGACACATGTGGTATCTTTGCTTTGAACTCAATAGTTGGTATATTCACTAGATTTTTTTTTTAAATAAACATTTTTCTCATTTAGAGATATACAATTAGTTTGCACTGTTAGAGAAAGGTATACATATTGATGTCAATTTAAGTCTTTTACTTATTTGTTAGATGATCAGGACATAAATTGTATAAAGATTGTAGAGAAAACTGTGATTACTCTCAAATCAAAATACCTGCTGTGAAGTTGCAGAAGCAGCTCATTTATTATAGTTCTCATGAGAAAACAGTACAGAGCAGATACGCACAAAGCTGTCTGGAGAAGAAATTAAAAAAATATATATGAATAATACATTTAATTTAGAATTGCTGTCTTTTCTTTCAGGTAGCGTAAAGGTGAAGCACAAATCTCAACGTTTAGTTTGAAATACGCTTTATTCTTCTGGAGTCAGTAGCAATGCTTTTATTTCTGATAACAAAACAAAGACTAAGTTTTGTTTTTAAAATATAATCTAATTCTTAAACTGGAATTAATAACATACTATTGACATAGTTTTTAACTAAAATAAGGTATGTCGTGTGCTGTGTTATGTGATATGTATAAAACTGTCAGCAACATAACACCAGTGGCTTCCAGAAGACAATTACAAATTAGATCAGGTTTATAATTTTGAAAGGGGGAAAAAGAAAGGGATCTGACACATCACATTTCAGTGATTCAGGAGAAAAGAATATGAAAATATCGTTAGATGTATTTAGTTTATGGAAATTAGGCTTGGAGTTTTCTTTATTTCTTCTTTATTTCATTTTATTTTGGTTTTAAGAACACTTCTAATGCCTGGAGTTTTAATAAGGAATAGTCCGATATCCAGCCTAAGCTTGATCCTCACAGTAACATAGGAAACTTTTCTGGATTTATTCAATATTTTAGCTGCACTTTGGAGTGAACTGGGGCTGTGATTTTGCAGAGTTGCTGTTCACTGTCCCTTCCTTTGATAGCTCTTTCCCCAGGATTTTCAGTAACTGTATTGCTGGAGATGTCTGAGATTTGTAAATTAGTTTATTACAGGAAGAAGGTATCATCTACCAAATAAGAATTCATTTGCTTTGTCTTAAAATTGAAGTGATCAACTGCAAGCTTTTCAGGCCCAAGACTTTTGCAGGAAAGTTTAGAACTCCTCCCCAAAGGGAGCTCTCTGTTGGCTTGGTCAGGGCCCTGGCTGGAGCCCTCGCTGTGCAGCTGCCTGTGCTGGAAGGCCGGGGAGCAGAGCCCGTCGGAACAGGCAAAGGAGATCCACATCCAGGAGTGCTAAAGGAAATCGGGGGGTTCTTTCAAGGTACCTTGCACCTCGACTTCCAGTTTTCAAAATGCACATTTAAAATTCTCTCTATAAAATACTCCATGAAAGAGTGTGTATTATATATTTTTTTTTTTTCTTTTTTTTTAATGAAATCATTCTGTAGTAAAATATTTCAAGTCCTGGCTAAGCTGTAAAGCTTAGGGCTGATAAACAAAGCATCTGAAGCCAAATGGCCCCTTAGCTAACCCCAATTAAAATAAAGATTTCATTGCGCTCTGTCCTGACAGAGAGGGAACATATTGTTGCCTTTAAGGGAGTTTGGTTTAGTTAATGAAAGAATTTATTTCATTTTTTCAAATACAGAACCTAATTAAATAAGTTTCAACTTGACTTGTAGTTGAGGACATTTTAACTCCTTAAAGGTTACTCTTGTGTCCAAGTGTAGCTGTCTTTTGAATAATTCCTGATGCAGTATTTAGGTTAGTGATTTATATAATAAGAAACTTTATAGTAGATCTCATGTAACTCTGCCTGTTATATATATATTTCATAAATATATGTTGTTGATTCCTAAAGTGTTAAAGTTGTTATTGACATTACATTATTTTGAGATATTACATTAATTTGGCATCAAGTGTTACTCAGAGCTAGTAACTAATACAGGATTCTTAGAAGTATTGTGGAAATGAAGGTGCCAAGGGTTTGCTTTGAGTGCACTTTAAAAGCTGTACATTATATATGTACTTCCTTACTCCTGGTGCTCAATGAAAAGAAAAATGTATCAAAGAATTATTTAGGTGAAGCTCTCCAAGCAGTAGTTAAAGTCTGTATGTCCAGAACATTTTTTCTTAGAGAGGATTAATGGTGAAAATGAAAGCAATTTGTGAGGATTATATGTGTGATTAGTTTGCCTTTCCTTAGGATCCGTCTGTACTTGTGTGGATAAAGCTCATACCCCATTTGGCAACCAGTAATTTATTACATATTCTCAACATCTTCTCAAGAATATATGAAAAGTAAAGAACACTTCTATCGAAAGATGCTTTCTTATTACACATGAGAATATTTTACTTGAAAGCAGTCGAAGAATGGGAATGCTGTTGCTTACCTGAATTTCTTGCCTAAAACTGAGGAAGTGTTGATGGTTGCTGTGTGTCTGGCAGTAAAACCAGAGGAGGCCCGGGCTGTGCTGCAGGACAGGGCTGGTGCTTTTTGGCTCTGCTGTTGGCACTTGGTCACGGCAGTACCTGGAGTTAGCAGCACCTAACCAGCATTTACACAAAGGGAGGGGGCTTGTAAATTATTAGTTACCGAAACTAAGCCTAGCCAAGGGAGTTCGTGCTCAAAGAAATATTTTCAGTTGTGACAAGTTTGTCAATGTTTTCCTCAAAGGTATCTATCGAACTCTAAATACGTTTTGCTCTGGAGCAGTGGCCTCCACCGCGTAGGGAGGACTGCTTGATTTAAGAACATCCGTATGTGCCCCCTCATTTGGGGATTTTAAGCTAACGTTGGAGTGTGTGTTCTCTTCCAAATGTCACTTAGTCACATGCTCTCCTTTACATGTTCAATGAATTGCAGTCAGCTCTCTTACAGTGAGTTTTCAGGGTAAGCAGCGAGGCTGTCTCCCGTAAAGAACGATTGTTTTCCCTGAGTCAGGGTCATTCCCAAAACTCTTGACTACTTCTGCTTCAGGTCTGTGTGATTGTTGCCTTCAACTGTGGAGGTAAATGATACTCAAAGAATTCCTACCTCTGAGAGGAAATTAATAGTTTTATTTATGGATAAATAACAAAATATTAAATTGTTTAGGAGGGGCTTTTTAGTTGAAAAAGAGTATTCTTTGGTGTGGATGTGAACATGAATGAAATTAAGGGTTAGATGGTACTGGGGTCCTAAAAATCTCTGATTTATTTGGCATATGTTATAGATCCTGAGGTAACTGAAATGCAGTGCTGTTCTTTTCTCTTCTGTGAATTGCTGTAGATCATTATAATTAAGTTGTGTTTCAGAAATCTCAATAGTTGCCAAATGTAACCAAAAATAAAGCATCACATCCAGCCGGAGTTCAGATATCCTCACACTGCCCTAAAGCCACATTTCCCAGCCATTATCTTGTCATAGCTTATTGTGCTCAATTTTAATTAAATGTTAATAGCAATTTTGCAGTCAGAACTGACATGAAAGTTTTCCAAAGATTATTATACCCACAGGATATCTTTATTATGTGTTTTTCTTGTTTCTTCTTTTTTATCTTGTCCAAGCCCTGTTCTTTGGAAAAGTCTTTGGTGATGGAGAACATGAAACAGAAAATGGTGCAGTGTCTTGACTGACAAGGATCAGTTTTCAAGGGCTCATCAATTGAATTTTGTGTTCTTTAGGAACATCAGAAACTTAGACGTTTGATAAGGATCTTGGGGTTTATTTGATTTTCCTTAATGTAGTGTATACACTGAATGTTCTACATTTAGGTTTCAACATACAGATGCTGAATCTTTAAATACAAAAAGGGCTTTTGCAGTGCTGCAACCTGTAGTTCTTGTGGTCACAAATGGTAGGCACAGCTTATACTGTTGGATGTTGGATCTCTGGTTCTTATTGCTGTATAGGAAGCCCTGTAGCATTAATTGGTTGTCAAATCCCTAAGAAATAACAGATTAATGTGCTTGATCACAGTGCCCTGTTTAGAAGCTCCAGTTTGCCCCCATCCCCAGCCTCTCCACGTAACACAATTACAGATGTGCATCCAGGACATTTAGTGGATTGCATTTCATTAATACAATTTGAGCAGACAATACCAAGTTGCTGTCGGGCTGTGCTGACAGCTAATTACTGAAATGAAGGGTGTGCATGGCTAAGGAACAATGGAGCATGTCTCAGGAACAGGAAAGCAGCACAGAAATAGTGCCATGTCTTGGAATCACTCCTCTGGACAGTTTGCTGTCTCTGCAGACCAGCTTTTGTCCCACACCTGATCGTGGTAGGGAGTTAGACTTCAGGGAAACAGGTTGTTACTGTTGATGAAAACGCAGTGTAGTTCTGGTTTGCCCTTCCCTCCGGTTAATTCAGACACTTGTACCTACTTACCCGTCTGCTGACCACACTTACCTCTTGCTTACAGACATCACTGCACGTTTTCCCCATAGAATGGCCAGTCTGCTTATTTGAATACCAGAGATACTGTGAATGTCAGTCAATTTTGTAGCCTTATTTATAGGGAACGCTCTCACTGACAGTTTGAAGGAGGATCAGGAGTGACTTCTCATTGTTTCTTCCGGAATAAGAAACCACAGGCAGTCAAATGGGGTTTGTAACAGCAAAGGTTCAAAAGAAACAAGGAGTGTTCTATGTAGGATAGGCAGTAATCCTGCCAAGCACTTGATCAAGTGATACTGAGGAAGCTTGTATTGGTTTGGGGGAATTTAGAGAGATACCTGGGAGAAGCCTTGGTTCGGTTTTGTTTGATATGCAAACAGCCCCCTTCACCGAGTGCTTCTGGACCTGTCCAAAACCCTGTGCACGTGTTCTTCGAGAGCAGGGGAAGCTGAAGCACAGGGGGTTCACTACTGGGCTAGGAGCTTGGCTCGGGGTGTTTGTAAAAACCTCTGTTGCCCTACGGGGTTTGGTCTTTACAGTTTATCTGCAGAATTGTTAAATATAATGGGATGCTGGCTACAAAGCCATTTTATCATCCAATTCATTCATCTGACATCTGTATTGTAAGATAAGGTGCTAGTTGTTGTTGGAGATATTTCTTCTCTTGATGCTCGGAGAGCTCTCTCAGATTACCAGTGTGGCTTATCCATATCCTGATGGTAACGAGAGCTGGTGTCACTTCTGAGCAGCTCATGTTGTTTAGTCTGTGCATCTCCAAGTCCACAGGTAACATGGAGATAACAAATATTCTATTTCTTGTTGAATTGGAATTGAATCTTAAAAATTTTTGGTTCAAATCTGCTGCTTAGTTGGAGAAAAAAAGGGGACAGTAGCAGGTTGCCAGTAAAGGGTCCATTCTGCCTGATGAACTCAAAAATTCATGTTGAGATGCTGCAATAGTTTGCTATTTTTGCAATTCATTTTACAAAGCAAGTTCCGGATTGAGCTCTGCTTCCATGTATTCTCTCTCCATGGATATTACGTCCTTTTTCTCATTTCAAATTAGGTAAGTACAGTGAAATCCTTATTTTACATATTTATTAACAAGGCTTTCATCCCTGTGGTATTGTAACTACCCTCAGTACTCTATGCAAAGAAATTACACCGAGAACTCACAAACCTTCAGGAGGTATATGTGGTCACTCTGCTTTTTCAAGCATTACTGCTCCTATCTGTGTTATTCTTACATGTTGCTCTATCAGCCCTTATTTTATGCTCTTCCCTTCCAGAAGCTGTTGGTGGCATTGATTTTTTTTTTTTAAATTCTGAAATAAATCACATTAAAGGCCTCATGCCAAGTTTGAATCCCACTGGATATTCATTGTTAGAAAATTGATGATTGAAGAAATGATATCAACTGTGCTGTCTGGCACATAGAGGGTTAAGGGAATTTTTAGTCTCACCAAAAAGTATTTGGTCAGGTACTCAGGTGCTGGAAATTTTCTTAGCAACATCAGTCACCTAGGAACATGATCATCTGCTGTTCTGGGGTAGAGATTACAGAGCTTAATGATTAGCTTCTATAAGCTGCAGCTGATGCCAGACTCTACCCCCTTTACACCTAATTAGCCTCATTAATGAGCTCTTCTGCTCTCCACAGAGAGGGCTTCCTCCTCAGAATAGGAGGTAAAAATACTTCGCCCAGGTAGATGTGCTGAAACCTTTAATTATTGCCCACACCTGCAAAGCGTTGTGTGTCTGACAGCAATATTGCTTACCCAAACTGCTTATTTACAGTGACCACAGCACCGAGTGTTAACTCTTTAGCACCGGCGGAACTGGTGTGAACCTTTGCAAGTGGAAATATGGGCAGTTGCAAATTTAATGTTTAATCAAGTTGGATGTGATGGGGGGATGGGGACAACACTTTGTATGTGATGAAAATATTTTTTAAAGTTTCTGAGTATTTTGTTTGATCCTGAAAAATGAGCTGAAATTGCTGTTGCATGTCAGATATAGCAACAGCAGTACTAAGAGCACCGTCAGGCAAGTTCCGCTCTTTAAATGAGCAACTTCTGTGTTTGAAGCAATGTAATTCAGTACTGCTAAAATGGAAACACGGAAAAATACACTTGTAGTGATCAATGGAGCAGGCAGTAACTGCGCTAATGAAGTGTTCGGGGTGATTCTGAGCCAATGCAATTCCCGGTCAATATCTAGTGTAAACTCTGGGAAATTTAGAAGATTGTATGTTACTGGTTATTAGCTGTGCTGCTGAGGCAGCTCTGTAACATTTTGCACGTGCGTTTGGGTCCCAGCGCTGTTCCCCTGCCCACAGCTGGATGATTGGTTGGTTGGTACCTCTTTCCTCGGTAGCCAGCACTCCTGAAGTTTCCGCAGGGAACGCCTGCGCTGAGCATTCCCAGCAGCCGTGGTGCAGGCTCTCCGTGGCGCTGGCAGGAATCGCCATCAGCTCGCTTCTGTGGAGCACTCTGCCTTGTGGAAGATGAGTCTTGGGCTGCAGGCAGCTGTGCTCACAAGCTGGGCATCTTTCTGAGGGAGTCTGAGGCAAGGAAAAATGTTTTCCTGGAAAATTCATCTTCTAAAATGAGCGGAAGATGGTGTGCCTCCTGCAAGGCACGGGCAGCGCCTGTGTGAGTGAATGGGCTTTCCAGCCAAAGTGATGAGATTTCTTGCATTTTAGTCAACTCTCTTTCCCTTGAAGATGCTCTTAGCAGGCTGCTGAGCTACTGTGAGCAGAAGCCTTTGAGTTAAGAAGGAATTTGGAACAAAAAACATGTATTCATGTAACTGAAAATTATAACTGAAAATAGGGTCTCCAAGCTGTGAGGTCACCGCAACAAGACTCATCATTATTAACAATTCTTTTATTATTATTAACGATTCTTTTGCATGTGTAGGGGAACATTTTACTTTATTAATAATTAAAACAGCATCAAACTTCTGCAGCCAGGATGGAATCATGCCCTGTGTGAATCGCAGAAATACCTGTGCATTTTTCCAAGAATGCAGTTTGAACTGAATGCCAAAATAAAACATCAAAATGAGTGCTTTTTTCAAATATTTGCATCATGGTTTGACAATTGTTGGTGCTCCGCATCGTCGTTACATAAATGAGACGGATGCACTGCATGTGGACTCCTCTGGTGGAAAGGCTGGCGGGTTCAGTTCCGTTTCCTTGGTGGAAGCCGGAGGTTCCAGGGCAGATGAGAAGGACTCGTACAAGCTCCAGCTGATCTCTGAGGGCGTGTGGGTCTGGAGGGGAGCAGGGCCCGGCAGTCCCTGCCCATCTGCTCCCCGTCAGAGCACGCAGCCGTGCAGCTGGCCCCGTGCCCCGGCCAGCCAGCTCTGGGCGCTCCCGCCCGGTCTCCACGACAACTCCGGGAGCCGCCGAACCGCTGCTCCCAGCCAGATGCTTCCCCGCACAAGGGCTCTAATTAGATGGCGTTTTCCCCCTCACAAAGGAGTTGGGAATTTTGCATGGTTTCCATGTCAGAAATGTGTTGCTATAGGATGGGAGTTAGGAGGAGCCATGTGGCCGAACCGAACATGATTCCACTTGCTGCAGAACTCGGCGTGTGAGCCGTGGGTTCGCAGGAATGCACAATTCATGGATGGAGCAGAACGTGTGGGGAAAGCGGAGAAAGGGAAAGTCTGCTTCCTTTTTTGTCCTCACACTGGATACAACTTCCTGTTTATGGATGTACCAGGGTGGAATTGGGGGACTGAGGCAGATCACAGGTCTGGCACTAACTGCTTGGAAGACCCAGCACTCCCAGGCTCTCAGATGCGAGGTTTCTTTTTTTTTCTTGTTTCTACTTTTTAAAGGGTTTAAATAAGAACTGCAAGGTGTGAGATGTACAGGAGAGCCTGGGGAAATTAAATCAAACCTAACCTATAAAAACAATACTTTCTAATATGTCTGGATCCTCAGCCTATTGAGAGATGGGTCTCTTAGTGATCGAGGAGCTCTGATGAAAGTGATAGAAGAGCAGCAGCATTAATGATTATACTAATGTGGTATTTTCTGTGTCTTGCCTTGTCAAGAGGTAAAGTCTGTGCCTCTTTCTGACAATGGGTGAGACAATGGTAAAAGGAGAATGAAAAGTTTTCATTTATTTTAAAAGGGAAATGCTTTCCTTTGCTCTCCTCCATCCCCAAGGAAAGGCATCTCGGGCAGCTGTGTCCTGATGGCTCAGCTCTCTCCCTGGAGTGCCTTGGCAGACATAGAACAGACTGATGCTCTGGGACGAGCAGTACAAATGCAGGTGGCCTTGGAGTGGATGCTGTCCCCAGGAGTGGGTGCTGTGGCATCTCTAAGAGTGTAGTGACCAAAGTTACTGAGTTATAGTCTCACCTCTGTGATAAATAACAGTGAGCACACATGTGTGTGTGCATTTATGTATTCATCATTAACCACTTAAGTTTCCCCAGAGACCCGAAGGTGACTCTGGCAGCAGGGAATGGAACCTTTTCCCAGGTTCCATAATCCAGGGCCCCGGCAACCTCTCTCAGGGGACGGGATCTGCTCTAAGGTGAGTCTTTTCTGGCTGTGTTTTTCCATGGCAGTAGCTGAGGCCTCCTCACCAAGTTCGAGTGGCATAACACGAGGACAAGTCCACCTTCAGAGAGTTCTGCTGTAGCATTTCCTTTGCCAGTTACTCTGTGAAGGAGGGGGCACTGCAGGCCATGTTCTTTCATCGTGTAGATCAGTGGATCTGCCAGAGACTGGGTGTGTCTAACTCAGTGCAAAATTAAAGTTTCGTTCCATTATATCCATTTTATTTATAGAGACAGGGGGTTTGTTACTTAGCTAAGAGAGTGGGATTTTATGACCTCTCTTTATGACTAAGGCTTCTCTCATGTTGCTTTTGTGAAGTTAAAAACAGTTTGTTCTCCTTCTGCATCTATATCAGCATCTAAATCTTATAGTAAGATATCTTGCTCTTCAAAATAGCTGTTCATTGAATATGGTTTTGGGGATCTTGAGACAAAGGAGTCATTTACATCATGCACAAAAAATATTTCCAACATATTTATCTGGAAACCTCATTGATTTGGATGAGTTTGGACTTTTTACATGTATCTGAGAAACCAAAAGGAAGCAAAATATTAACATTTGTGATCTTAAGGCATGTTGGTCATTCGTAAACTTTGGCCAATGATTTGTTACTTCTCCAGAGATTTTTTTCCTATTTTAACAAAATACTTTGTATTCTATTGAGTTTTAATAAATGAAGCAAAAATAGCTCAAGGTTTATCTGATAGGCAATACTTTGTGTAGATTGTTTTTCCAAGCACACTTTTATATTATGTTGTAGTATAACTCACATAAAGAATTGCACTGCAATTTTTCTCCTCTTCTGTATTGTCACTAATATTCCACAATAGTTAAAATAGAAAAAGGCCTTTTCATTGCAGGGACCCTGAATTGGCAGCTGCTTTGCATGCCGAACGTCCTGGCTTCAATGGGAGCATTGCTCATGGAATGATTGCAGAACCAGGCCCTGAAATTACCTTGCCAGCTAATGATAAAATCGCATGCGGGCCACAGGGGTTTTTGTGGAATAAATATAAGAGTGGAACAATATCCAGTACACATTATACCAGTAATTTAAAGCATATTCGGGACAAAGAGAGAGTTCCCAGTGCAGGCAGCATCATAGAGATTTGCTGTATCTGATAAAGATTAGGTTTCTCAGCTCATAATACCATACTATTACTTTCCTTTTGTTAGTCTTTCAACACCTACACTCCTGCATTGACACAATATCAAGTAGGAAGAGGAAGAATAGCCTTGTATTTAAGGGACTGAGCAGGGATTAAAGAAATTTCGGTTCTTTTCCCTGGCTCTGCCAGAGACTTTTGTGACCGTGTACAAGTTACTTATTATTTTCATGCCTCTATTCTTGATCTGTGAAATGGTGATTTTTTTTTTTTCCTTTCTTTTTCCTCCCAGCCCTAAATGCTTTTTTGCTGGCTCCTTTGCACTTCATGTGCCAGGCTTGTTGCTCGAGTTCCAGCTAGGAAGCTGTAGCAGTTGCTTAGGGATAGGAAGTGTCTGGCTGCTGTAGGTGGTGAAATCACGGCAGGCAATGGCTGGAATTAGCCATATAAACACTGGAAAGCTGGCTGGTTCCATTACAGGGAAGTACTTTCATTAGTTGTGAGTATGAGTGCGTGTCATTTTACTGAGTCTAACATGAAAATGCCAGGTATCCTGATGAACTAGCAGAGTTTGAAAGAAGAGCAAAACTGTTGCTCTGTCATGGAAGTTTTCTCTGGTTACACGTTCTTTGACAGTTTCATCTTTTATTTGAAGTTGCTTTTGTGCCCTCGTGCTGTCTCTCTACCAGAGGCTGTATCGTGTAGTGAGGAACAGGCACAAATGTCTGAAATTGGGCTGGGCTCTTAGGTGAGACACTGTGTGTTTGGGCAGTGCATGGCTTTAAAACGCTTTTCAAGATTGCGCTTGGCAATAATCATTTATCAGAACTGGTAGTCCCTTTTTGAACACAGCCTGAATGTAGTTTTCTTTAGAAGGCGTGTGGTCAAATCTCTGAGCACGTGATTTCTTTGTTCCTGAGCTGCATCTTGAGATGCTAATAAAGCTCTGGTGTCGTTTGCTTAATGCAGAGAGTTTGATCTCTGCTTTCTGGATCCCATTATGACTGAGGTGGATGCAGAGAGCTCTCTTGTGCTGAACGTATGGACTGGTTATGGGAGGTTATTTGTCAGTGCAATTGCAAGCTGAATGAGCCAATGTCCTATCAGGTGTCTGTCACCAATTTCAGGTTTTCTTTATGGAATCCCGCTGGCTGGCTGATGATCCTTCTTCAGCTGTGATGAGCTAATCTTTCCCTGACACTGCAATCACGGTTCTGGAAGGGTCCGCAGAGCAGTGCCTTGCCTTTGGTTGCTGCTGTACCCGGCATAGGCACATATATATCCAGATCATTCTCCTGTCTTGCTTTCATTATCATTCTGGATGGAATTAAGGCTGATGAGTCCTGGAGGATCCCTGCTGGCTTCACTTTGCCATTTGCAGCATAACCAGTGTCAGTACAGGATGCGGTTATTTGCAGCATCGGGTGATGCGTGACTGGCTTGCACGGCCTTGGTTTGCTGCGCGTTGGGGGTGCTGCGGTGGCACTGGACTTGCAGCTTGTCTGCACCTCGCTGGGTGCCTTGACTGGCCGCTGTTCCGCGGCCGCTGCCGTGCGGAGCGGCTCTCGGCCGCTGTCAGCGGGGCTGTGCCGCGGCACCCCCGCGCTCCGAGGGCCGGCGCGGCGCAGAGCTCGTTACCTGCAGCGCGTGCTGCCTGCGCTCACGCACGCACCTCACTCCTGCCTTCCATGGCACGGCTTCGAGAGCTGTCTGAACAAAGTCTTCAGCTTCGGCTTCTTGGGGTTGGTGATCTTTTTTGTTGGGCTTTTTCCATCCTCTTAGAACCAAGTTTTGTGAAATCTGTGCTTGTGTGGAGGATTCTCGCTGTTGACCTTATTTGGCCCTGCCTTTGACCCCTGTCTTTATTACCTTGCTGTTCTGTCCAGCACTCGAAGCACTGTTATCCAGATGCACACTCGTGCAGGAATGGGAGCAGTTGGATTTCCATGCCTTCTCTGAGCTCCTGTGTCTTTCCAGAAGCATCCTTTGTGTTTGCCTCTATCCCTTCCTCCATGTCCTTCTCTCGTCTGAGCTGTTTTCTGTCCCACATATTTTAGTCCTTTATATTCACTCCAAAAGTTTCTGCCATAACCAGTGAGCTGAGGAAAAGAGATTTCCTTAAAATAGGAGAGATCACGGTGAAATTTTTTACAGTGTAACTAAACAAATTTGGACTTTATCTTTTAATTTGTATTATGGCTTCTTAAAATAAAACACCGTGTTTCCTGAAACTCTAGAATAGTCTGAAATAAGTCCTAGACTCCTTCTGTTTTCCAGTTGCTGCCTTAAGTAGTTTTAAACATTATTTTAGAATGTAACAGAATTCTAATTTAAAAATAGGTCTGGCAGCAGATCAGATGTGGGCTGAAACTTTTCAGCTTTTTAAGGGGTCATGAGATGCAGCACTGCCCTGATGAACTTCATTATGCCAGATGAATATAAAATAGTCATATAAAGGGAGATTTGCAAAGACATAAAGAAAAGGCACCTATTTTTTCAGTTCACCTGGGAATATTAATCTTCTATTTTGAAGTTTTTTCTGTTGTGTTAAGATTGCAGATTAAATGTGTACATTTTTGTAAGAAAAATAATTCTGTGATCCAATCTTGAAATAGATGTGAATTATCGGTAACATTACAGATCAAATCAGATTCCTCATCGAGTCATATTGTGCACATGTTTAGAGCCTTTGCAGTGCAATATTTTAGCCTCTGTTAGGCATGTACAGTTGGAGAGACGATTGATGGATATTTAAAGTATTGATGAATCAAGGCCTAAATTTTAATTGTTGGAACCACCAAGTTTAGGAGCTGATGAGTTTTTCAGGACAAGTTATTTTAATTGTTTCACATGCAAACAAGACCATTCGTTTCACACCATATCTGCAGTTCTGCGGGTGTCCCCTCACGTATAATGTCATTTGTCAGTAAAAGCAGAGCCGATTAGCTTTATAATTTACAGTTAACCAGATCTGTCAGGAAAACGGTCTTATTGTCCAGCTTGTCTTTTTGTCCTGAAGCTGTGGCTGGGGGTGGAACGGTGCGTGCACCTCGGGGAGGTCAGCGAGGGTGGAAGGCACTAATGCATTCTGAGCTGCAGAGCTCACGCTTGACCTCGATGATTAAAGTTTTTCCTGTCATCCAGCAGCAGTTGAGCCTGAATTGTCTCTTAAGAAGTCAAAAGGTCTAATCAAGCTAATGAACAAACTCAATCATTAGTACTTTGGGAAGGAAGTGTGCTGGCACCGCTGGCGCCCCAGCTGCAGGGTGTGCGTTGCTGGGGGCGCAGGAGGAGCTGCTGGAGGTGAGCGGGGCACAGCTGCCTCCGCCTCGCAGGCCGAGCTCATCCCACGGTGTTCGCGCTCCGCTCTGGCCGTGGGGAGATTTTGCATTCTTGTAGGTGATAGGAAGGGCTGCTTGTTTCCTTTGAAGGGTTTTTAAAGTGAAGATTAAACAAAAGCTAAACCTTCCTTGGGTGAACGTCTGTGCTAGTGAGCTAATCTGCATTTCTCTTTGCCCATTCCTCCCAGCTCTTTTCACTCAGATTTCTCTGACATGGAGAAAATATGTTCGGGGATCCTTTGTTACAGTATCTGAAGTTAATGGGAAAGCCTTTTTCATACTGGTCAAGTAGATGACAGCTGTTAGTCATTTAAATGCAGTAAAACCTTTCAGCCAGTGCCCACCTTGGCTTTGGAGCCAGAACCTTTGTCATGTGTGTCCTGGAGACTGGCACCAGTGTCTTACATACATGCAGACCTGTTTTTTCCAAACATTTTCTCTTTGTTAATTTTATAATGAAGTGTCTTATAATTCTTTATTCTGATGAGAGCAAAGCCACAGCAAAGAAGAAAAAAGTGGTTTTCTCACACTCACACTTCTTGCCTGCAAAGCAGGTAGTGATTTTGGTTTTCCCTGTAAAAAGAGTAAATCAAAACCAGGTTATTATTTTTAAACTGAAACTCTAATTATCACATAAGAAACCTGCTTTTTTTCCAAATCCATGGAAATTCACTGGCTCAAGCAAGGGGTGACAGAAAGTCTCCTAAGAAAGTGGCTCCTTCCTTCTGTCAAGGAGACCCATCCTGTGCTTAGAAAGACACTTGCAATTGATCCTTGTCCTCAGTCATTTTAGCAGCCCTGTTGTCTTGATTTTACACAGCCAGTGGTAAATGAGATTGCTAATTTAAAGCTTTCAGAAATAGAATTATATCATCCTTTTAAAGGGGGTGCTTTAAGTTCTTTTTGCTATCTAATGTTAATTTTGAATATTCAACAGACGAAGAGTCCAAACACGTTTTAGTATGAGCACCCATAGTAATTATACATCAGTATAATTTAGTCCTTCTTTGTTACTTGTTTTTAATTCAATAAATATATTTGCTTGCTATGTTGTGTATTTGTAGAAGTGTGGAGGAAATTGGTGCCCTTATGGCAGATACACAGCAGACTTCAGCATTATCATAACTCATTAAAATCACATAAAAGTAGAGCTGCAAAACAATTTCTGTCTTTTGCCAACAAGATTGTGAAAAGGGGAAATTCCACTCCTCCAATATAAGCTGAGTTTTTCAGAGCTGTGGACGGAACAGAGTGGACATTCCTGATCTGGTTGTGCTGGCTCTGCTGAGGCAGATAAGCAGAATATACAGAATTGACGTGACTGTATGTCCTATTTTGGGTACAGTAAGTAGAATTGCCTTTTTGAATGATGAAAGTTCTTCAACTTTAGCAAAATGTGTGTAAAGCCACTCTGGTTTATTTTGATGATCTGCAATTTTCCAGCCTGTTTTTCTGTCCTGTGATTGGGACCTGCAAATAAAGTACAGTTTACTCAATGCTAGGTAAGGCCTACGTTACTCACCTGTTTACTTGGGAAGGGAAGAAGGTCAGATGGAGGCAAGGGATTCAAAGGGACTCAGTCAAGGCTGTTTGAGTGTTTAATGCTCCGAACTCTCCAGGGTGAACCCATCACTTTCTGCGAAGAAGCGTTCGTGTCCCACCGTTCGTCTGTGATGAGGCAGTTCCTGCAGAATGCCATCCAGCTCCAGCTCTTCAAGCAGGTACTGCCTCCAGTGATCCATGGGGAAGCAGATTCTGTAACAATTCAGGTGGAGTTTGGAGGGCTGTTTCTCTATCCCTCGGTCCTGTAGTGCAGCACCTCGATTCCTGCTTGCTGGCTTCTCTCAGACTCAGGTGCTCAGGCTTTCTGTATATTGAGAGGTGGATGGGTTTTCCCACTAATGGTCTCTGAGCTCAGGGGTTTTTCTTATTTGAGCATACTTAGACCCAAGATATCGGCTGTAAACTCTGTCCAGGAAGCATATTACTGTTGAACATAGAATTACTGCTTTAGGGCAGCTGAAAACGTGCACATGTAGGCAAGCATGAGTGCTGGTTTTTAGCAAAGCCACACACCTTTGGGCAGTGGTCAACATTGTGCCAGTTCGGGTGGTATTTTCATTCTATTTTGAGTCTCTACCCAATGAAAACATTGAGATTTTTCTAGCTAATGAAGGATAAAGTCTTTCTGAAAAGATGAAGAATGGGATGGGTGATATGTTTCTGTCTTTTAATGCTGATGCAGTTCATTGATGGGCGTTTGGATCTGCTGAACTCTGGGGAGGGCTTCAGTGACGTGTTTGAAGAGGAGATAAATATGGGAGAATATGCAGGTAAGAAATATTTTAAGGTAATTTTGGACACTTTTGTTGGGTTTTCATGATGTAATTGGTCATTGCTGCTAGGTAAATAACTAACGCATAGTGATCCTGGCAGCCTGAAATGTCTTAAATTTTTGTTCTCTCCTCTGTCAAGAACTTTGAGTAATGTATTGTAGTCTGAGTAGTGCATGTTCAGTCTTACAAAACCTCAACTTTACCACTTTAATAAAGTACAACTAAAAGCGTTCTTGCTTTGGAGGAAAAATCTTGGCTTTACCCAGAATCACCTCAGATTTCTTTTAGTGAACTTAAAAACATCTGTGTTCTCAAATGTCTGAGACAACACAGAGCAAATAGGAAAGTGTAAATCCCTCATCAATGTTATGTTTTCTGCTGAAAGAAAAGGCTGGCTCTCCTGTTCTGTCCACGCTCCAGAACTGCGAAGTGCCAACACTTCACATTTTGAGCTTGTTTTCTGTTCAGCAGAGGGTTACAATTTGTTTGTTTGTGTTTGGTTTTCCGTAGGTAGTGACAAACTGTACCACCAGTGGCTGTCCACAGTGAGGGTAAGCACACGAGGTCCTGCCACACACCCTGCTACTGGGATTGGCCCACTGAAGATTTTCATGTAGTGACAGAGATAGTAAATCTTAAAGCTCTTTACATCTGATTGCATGTAATCAAATTTGATCTCTGGAAATGTAATTTTGCACTGAAAGTAGGAAATACAACATTAACCAGGGTTTAATGTGTTGGATTTTGCCCTTCTCCTGTGCTTCTCAGTAAGGTGCTGTACAGCAGTATTCTGTGGGGTGTGGCAGGGGTGTAAAACACCGACCAGATGAACAGATTATTGCAGCTGATGTATCACTGGCTCATCACTTTGATTATATTCATCACATGAAATTCAGCTGTTCTAGAACTAATGTTTGTGACTGGAGTTAGATTTCATTTTCCCTCAGTTTATCCCTTTATCAACTACTTGTATCTTGAAAAGGCATCACATGTGTGATAAACAGGACTGTGGGATGAGGGAAAGGAAGAGAGCAAAGTAAAACCAGATCTCTTCAGATCGAAAGTACAGGCTGTCCTGAGATGGAGTCTCTGCCTCAGACACTGAGTGTTGCTCAGCATACTCGTGTCTTAAACTTGGTTAGGGTTTTAGTGGAATGTAGGACACCCCTGAGGGTGCGTGGAAGCACAGGACCCGGTTTGTGACACGCCTACGCCAAGGGCTGTTGGGAGGCACCCCTGCTGTCCCTGGGACAAGCGCTGTGTTCAACAGAACTGGGCGACACCAGAGCGACAGTCAGCGTGCTTTTCCTTGGGTCTTTTTCTTTAAATCTGACCTTTTCATGCTCAGCTCTGCTAATAAGGATAGTTAATGCTCTGTTATTTTAAGTTAAGAATGGTGGATTTTAGATTGCTGTTTGCTTTAAAGAGCTTTGATAACATTTCTTCCCTTGTTACTATAATTACAGAAAGGAAGTGGAGCCATTTTAAACACAGTAAAGACCAAGGCTAACCCTGCCATGAAGACTGTCTATAAGTTTGTAAGTATTGAGTACTGGCTTACTACTGAGATAAGAGTCTAATTGCAATTCTGTTTTAACCTTTCCAATGAGACTCAAGACTTACATCCATTTTTATTGGACTCACAAAATTACTCAAAATATACATTCATTCAAATTTCAAATTTAAATGAAAAAGTCATTTTGAAATTTAAACTCAATTGAAATGCAAAGGACAATGGGAACTTGTGATTTCTTTTGAAAGCACAGATGATAAATTCCATTTATTACACAGAACTCTTTCTGAAATAGTGCCTGTGTGCTCTGCTAGGCAGCTCTACCATCTCATCATTGCTCTGTTGGAAATCATTGTTACCTCAGCTTTGCCTGCTTGCAGCTTCATCGAAAGAAGGGAATCCTCTCATTTTCCAAATTGTTTCCATCTTTTCTAAATGTCAATTAATTTTCCATAGAGATTTCTTATACCTGCTTATTTAGAGCCTAACTTACTGAGTTATTCTTTAAATGGAAGTGTTTTCAGTGCTGTTAACAAACAGCTGGTGTGTTGCTGTGCTGTCGTGTGTGGCTGCCAGCTCCACTCTGCCAGATCAAACAGCACAGAAAAAAGTGAGGATTTCTTATATGCTCACTTCTGGGAAATAATGCTACAAAAAGCATTGAGATAACCATTCAAACTTTGTTTTTTTCCTGCCTTCCTCCAGCCTGAGAGAGCAGAGTAGCATGAGATTGGCGTTACTAAGTGGAACTGGCATCCAGAGCACTGCGAGGAGAGTTTGCAGGCTCACTGCTAGTGTGGAAGAATAGAAGTTTATAGCAAAGATAAATGCTTACAGGGGAACACTGAGGCTGTGGAATGCAAAAAGATGAAAGATGTCTGTGTCTTCAAAACAGGGAAAACAAAATTTTTGCAACAAAGGTGGGGTGGTGTTTTTTGTTTATTTGGGGTCTTTTTAGCTTTCTATCTGTTTTAATGTGTTTTCAGACACTTTTGTCATTTTTTTATTGCCATTTTTATTGACTGAAAACAAACTTAGTCACTGCTGGAAGTAGAAGGGAATTTTAACTTAAATTAATTTTTCATGCAGGCAAAAGATCATGCAAAAATGGGAATAAAAGAAGTGAAAAACCGCTTGAAGCAAAAGGTACTTGAAGTTCTTATTCAAAATGTATAAGCACCACGTCTGAAATCCTTAGCCACTGAAAGCATGATGTGATCAATAGGAAGCTGTTTGATACAGTGTTGTTAGCACACTTCAAAATGCATTACCAGCTGTCCTGGATTTTTCACACTTATAAATATTCACAGACAAAAAAAAATTGTCATCAAATACATTAAAGCTCTGACTTAAACCCACAAAAGCCAGAAAACTCAGCGTTCTGCTTGGAGTGGTCCTGCTCCCGTCCTTCGTGCTGGGGCACTGTGTGAGGGAACTCCATGTGGACTGGGAGCTCTTCCTTACAGTTCTGGAAGTGAACTTTTTGCAAATGGCAAATTGTTGTTATTTTTGCAGTGATCAGTTAGGAAAAATAGCATCATGTTTCTCTGCCATTGGGAAGGGGATTTCTGCATTTCTTGAATGTCTCTTGCAAAGTTCAGACAGGAAGGAATTTATTAGAATTGGTGTCCATTGCCAATTGGAATTATTGCAGGAAAAAGTACTCAAACTGTTGTTGTTTCCCAAATCTGTGTGTGTGTTTGTAAACAGCACAATTCCAAACTGCTCTGCTGCATTTGAGGGATGTGTTATGCAATGCCAACAGCTCCTTTTAAACCAGAGGTATGGTCACACTGGCACACACCTCATGAGTAAATGGGGAGCTCTGCCGTGGGTTATTGCAGGTACTCCCTTTATTTATGCATCAGAGCTCTCAGAGCCATGGAGGAAGCCAGACAGCTGACCACTCTGAGAGAACTGAAGTTCTTATTCAGAAATTTGTATTCAATTTGTTGCATAGGAGTTTAGGGGTTTTTTTTAAATCTGTGCTCTCTCTGTAAATTTCTTCTCTAAATTTCTAGACCATCTTCTTAAGTTAGGGCTGCAAATGTTTGTGGGCAGACAGAAATGCACCTGAGCCTGTCACCAGCCGGTTCCTCCAAAGGGGTTTCTGTGCAGCCAGGCTGCAAAGCAAGGAATTGCCTGTGTACATTCCAACTGCTGTTCCCTCTCTGAACACTCCAGACATTGCTGCAGATTCTCAGGGAAGATAAAGTTGCTTCAGATGCTTTTATGCCATTTTATTTTATTACTCTACATTATATATGACCACTGTAGGGAAACAATAGAAACGTGAAGCAATTTTCTTGTACATGGATTTTTTATGACATTCCATGTGTTTCACTTCTGGACATAACCTTCCTGAATAATAAAATGTTTGGCCTTCTCGTGTGTGTTCCTAAAGCAGTTGGAGCTGTGTAACATGGCCAGATTTTTTCCTGCGTTTTAAATGCTAATAGAATTGTGTGCTGTTGTGTGACATTTGTATACGAGGCTGAGAAAAGCCTCGTTCAGTCATTGCTTTGGTTTATTATTATTGTTGTCTTCCTGGTCTGTCAAGCAGCATGCTTCTCTTTAAAAAACAAACATAACATTTACAACTAAATGGCCCAATTTTGTTTCACCTTCCTTATTATGTGGTGTTTCCGTAAGTGAGATGCTTAAACATCATTGTTCAACATAGGCTTTCACAAGAGCTTAAAAGATTGCTGTGAGTAGTTGACACACACTGCTCTACCTCTCCTTCCTTTATTATTCTGTCCTTTTCTATCCCATCCTCCTCCATGTGAATGCAGATAGGAAGGTAACTAAAATTAGGGATTGCTCTGTTAAAAGCAGTAAGAATAGCAAACATTGTTTTGGTCACCCTCATTTTTAATCTGTATGTCTGTGCTGCTCCCTTATGGGTCTATTAATGCACCCTCCCCAGTTTTTATGTAAGAGCATTGTATTTATCCCGTGTTTCCTTGCTAGCATGTGTGAATGTTAACTGTCTGACATTCTGGTATCATTAAATACTTACTTTTTGCCAAATTTGAGATGCTAGTCTTCATCTTCTAAGAGTAACCTAAGGTTATTTTTAAACTGAACTTAATATCCACTGCATTTTAACATACTATTTTCCATTATTAATATAGAAAGTATGCGGGCCCCTGGTAAGGAAAAGTCAAATATAAACATCCCTTTTCCAGTTTTTGCTGCCAAATCTGAGCAGCTTCTGTACAAGATAGAATTTAAAATTGCAATAAAGCTGGAGGTTCTGCTTCCTCCAACTCTGCATAGCAATGGTGACCTCTTAAATATAATCAAGAGCCCATTTTGCCCTTGGTCTGCTCCAGTCTTGGGTTTGAATTGCAAATGAGGAATGCAGGATTGACCTGTTGAGAGGTCACTGCGGTGTGTGTAAGGTCCTTCTTTAATATGATAGTGGAGATTGAATGGGGCTCCATTTCCATCCCTTGTTCATTTGTGGTGCAGTATTTCAAAGCAACAGAAATAGTTTTCAGAGGATTCTTATGAGTGAGAGCAAATAATTGTTAATAGATACAGCCTGGTAGCTTTATGTTATATCTGATACAGTTCATTTTTTTCTTTTTTTTTTCCTCTTTTTTCTTTTTCGTTTCCTTTTTTTTTTTCCTGCAAAGGCTGCCTTTTTCCATCTCACAAATGGACCGTGGTGGTCAAGTCCCTCCGTTAGTGGCTCATTTGAAGCTTAACTGCATAGAATTAGGAAGAAGGAGGAATATGAATGGTACCATCCTCAACTTTCAGTCAGGAGAATGGAACTTACTGAAAGCTCTGGCTAAGACAATTTATATAAATGGTTGGGCACTTGGCATTAATGTATTCAACATTATTTTAGTTACTAGAGCCCTGTGTAGCTCTAGTTAATGCCTGGTATTCTAGAAACTCATTTAGAGCTTTTTAACACAACTTGCACAATGTTTGAGACATTCAGAATGTGTTTTGCTCCTCTCTAGCCAGTGTTTGCAGTCCATTACAGAATTTAAGATTGGGTTTCACTGGTTTTTTAACTCAAATGTGTTTTCATTGAAGGTAGAAAACAAACTTTTGTGAAGCAGATTTTACTTTGATGAGTGAAGCTGTATTGATGATTTATTTGCCTTTTGGGGATGTTGAAAAAATAGAGAGGAATCAAATAATTTAATTCTCATATTTTATTAAGCAGTTTTTTAAAAATATGTTGCGGTTTCATTGGAAGTCTGTGCACCAAACACAGTGGAAGTAGGCTTTAGGAACATGTTATCTTTTATATGCAATTATATCATCAGAGAAGTAGAGGCAATCTATAGCAATAAAAGCTCAAGGATTTGCAGTGATCGTTACACATCTGAGGGGATTTTGCTTAATGGCTTAATTTCTCTATCTTCTATCTCCTCCCGTTTCCCTCATGTCCAAACTTTTGTGTCCTTTTTCTGGTTTTTTGGGGATTTGCTGGGAAGGTGCTTTGCTCTCCGTTGCTTCCCAGCTGTGTGCTGCCTTGGTTGGAGCCACAGCTGCAGGCAGGGCTCTGCAGGGCCGGGAGCAGCCCCTGCTCAGCGCAGGTTGGGTGGCCCGGGGGGTGCTGGAGCTTCGGCAGCTCCAGGCACCTTCTCCACCCCCACAGGGAGATGTAAATTGGGTTTGTGTTTGGGAATGGTGCTGCCACAGGCCGTGTGAGTCCAGAACTGAGCGCATCCCCTGGGGGCTCGCTGCTGTCTGGAGCTGGAGTAGGAGCTTGACAGACACTCAGGTTTCTTGTCATTGCCTTGTTTTGGGGCTCTTTGTTACTAATTTGGAGGACTTTGTTGTACCTTTTCAAGACAAGGTGGCATTGTGCACCTGGAGGGCAGGGGGGAAGAAAAAGTTTTTCTCTCTAGTTTGACCTTAACAAGTTGTAATTCCCCACGATCCTTATGCCCGTGTTGGGGAACCACTGCTCTACCAGCTGGATCTAAAGAGGGGTCTCAGCTTCTCTGTGGAGCAGACAAAGCCCCTTAGAAAGTCCGTCCAGCTTTTTGTTTCATTTGACCTAAACACATTAGGTCAGTGTGTGTCCAAAGGAACCATTTCTAATTGGCCATCAGCTTACACGGCTCATTATTGTACCTGAGCGAGCCGGGGACTCGGGGGCCGTGTCAGAGGTCAGGGAATCAAAGCCCTGCCGGTGGCAGCAGCCACCCTCAGGTCAGCCTTGCAGAGCTCCAGCGTGTGCAGCCTTCTCTCCATATTTACCCAGCATTACTTCCTTGGCATTGTTGCAGAGATGTGAGGTTTGGGGCCCACTGCGTTACAGACTGTTTCTCAACTCACTTTCAAACTCTTTGCTCCTCTGATTCCTGGTGTCTGCAGGCCTTTATCTGTTTCAAAACTTGTGTTACACACCCCATACCTCTACTTGCCAAGTCCTCTAACCTGGCCTGGTGGGTCACTTCACTTCTGGAGATGAGAACTAATGTCACAGCAAACAAAAGGTGTTCTGCCAGGCAGCCCTTGGTGCTGTACCCTCTCCTGGAGGCATATTCAGTGCACACAGACTCCAAGATGAAATGCAAAGCTAACTAAGCCTGGAGTTCCATCTCTCCTTGCCACTTCCACCAGTAATTGTTCTGCCGTGGATAATTCTGTGCAGTACGTTAATGGAATTACTGTGTTCATTTAGGTTTACAATAAGCAGAATGCCCTGTCCCTGGGCTTCTGTTGAATTCATTTCTAAAACAGAAAACCTGAGCTATGTTCTTTTTCTCCACATGCACTTCCTGGCTTTTGCGTGTTCAAGTCAGACATTTTATTGAATGTCCTGTTTGCACCACTGGTACTGGGAGGAGAGAGGGGTTCTGTACAAGCTCTGATGTATGAAATGTTCTATTCTAATGATGTTTTCTTTTCTGTACTTTGGTGTTTTCTTCCCCTAACATCTAAATTGTTAGTCAGCATTATCCTCTAGTGTCTCCTTCGTGCACCTTCCCCTCACTCAGGAGTGCTCCTGGCCATGCTATTCACCTTTTCCTACCACACAGGACATTGCTGAGAACGGCTGCTCGGCAGCGCCGGAGGAGCCCCTGCCAAGGACAGCACCATCGCCACTGGTTGAGAAGAAGGACCCGAAAATAAGAGAGGACAGAAGACCAATCACAGTACATTTTGGTCAGGTAGGTCTTAGTGTAAGGTTTTTCCTCAGTCATGTGACTCAGCAAAAATAGTTCAGAGAAAAGTCATGATAATGAATATGCCAAATGCTTCATTATCTTTAGTCACCAAACGACGCTATTTTAGTTTTATTTCTGTTGTATCTGTTCAAAGGGGATTCCAAAACCTGATTTTTCTGGGGTTTACTGATTCCTTTTGTTCATACAATGATTTTGAGGAAAATAAACCATAAGTGAATGGGGGGTGAAGCATAATTATAGTAGCAATTTTATAAACTATTTTGCAGCTGGTTTAGCATGCAAAGTGCTACAGCCCTCAGGACTGAGGGTGTAGAATTTAAAACATCCCCTGTTATCTAGCCAGATCATTAGTGTCAATATGGAACGTCCGACTATTAAAGCATTTGAACATTCTCTCAAAATTAAATGCGATGAACTAAGATGGAAAAATCAATTAATAGCTTGTTAGTGTGCTCTGTATTCAGTATTGACAGCTGAGCTGTTCACATTAGTTACTCGTGTAATGTTTCTTTTGATATGTCTGCAAAACAGAGAGTTTGTGGGGGGTTTTGAAGAGCTAGCTATTTAGAAAATGTTGTAGTTGCTGTGATTTTCATGGAGAAACATCCACTATTTGTTATCAGTTTGCCAGTGTTCCCCTATTAAGTATAGCCTGATTCAAAAAACGATTTGTGTTCACAGTTCTCTTTTCTTTTGCTGTATCTATTCTTTACAGTGTTCTGATGAGAAAACAGGAGGGAATATCTGATTTATTCTAAGGAAGCAAAGTGTAATTTTAAAGCAATTGTAAAACATTGTAAAATGTGAAGCAAACCAGTTTTAGAGAAGTGTCTATGAATAGAAGCCAGTCGGTGTGGCTGCCCTGACTGTCCAGGCATTAGATGGGGCTGCCCGGGATCTGATCAGTGCTCAGAGCAGTGTTGTCTGCATCATTTCAGAATTAGGTTTATTTCTTTCAGCACTTTCACCAGTGTGCTAAATGTAAGTTCTTGGAGACTTTTTAAAAATCATCTTTTCCAATTAAGTATTTTCAGTAGCGATTTATTTTTCCGTTACTTTGTGTGCCAGTACAGTTGAGAGGAATTGGGGCTACTGGAGGAATGCAGCCATCTAGCTCCAGCAGGGACATGTTACATTTCATTTGAAGCAGTCAGAAATCAGATAATATTCCAATTTATTTTCAGTTTCTCCTTTAGATTTTTGTGAACGATGGATGGTTCAAACATGATGGTAGATTAATGAAATATATATTTGAGTGGTAAGTGCAAATTTAAATTCATGAGGTTTTTTAACAGTCACTTTCAAATTTTTTAATGATCACTTTTCTGTGTCGAAAGAAACACACATCAACTTTCCTGACCCCTGGCTGTGGGGAGGGGCTCGCTGGCTAAATGCTTACTGCTGTCATCACATTACAAATGTTGGTTTCCAAAAACTGATCTGACTTAGCAGTTGTAGGGCTGTCTGACTCACAGCCTTCGTCCTGACCCGGGTCTGCTTTTCCTGATAGCCCAGTGCCAAAATAAAAATGAAATCATACGTTCATTCAAAAGGAAAAGATGTTCAGGTTTATGAAATATAGATTAAGGCTTTGGGGAGGAAAAAAGCAGCAACATTTACTGTATAAATGGGAGATGGCTTCTAACTCGTGATTAAAGGCAGAGATTTTAGTGTCACTTTTAACTCTGTCTAGAATACAGAAGGTGGGAACAATTAAAAAGGCACAAGAACTCTGAAATAAGGGCTGTTTGTGCATTCACAGCTCTTCTAAACTGAAGAGGATGAAAGAGGCTTTTTTCTCATTGTCAGGGGCTCTCTCGGAGTGCAGCATTGTGCGGCTGGCAGCGAGGTTTAAAATGCATGCATGCGCGGGGGTCAGGGCCCGGCTCGGGGCGCGGGCGGTGCAGGGAGCGCGGCCGCAGCGCTGCAGCAGCGCTCCGCCGCCGCGCGGGCCTTTAATTGAGACGTGCTGTCAAAGTGACAAACACATTTGCATACAGTCTATTTATTTTCCTCGGAAAGGTCTGCAGTCTGCTGTTGGTTGAACATTCTTAATCAGCTCGCTGTAAGTGAGCCGGCAGCGAGCTGTCCTGTGCTGGGTGCTTCTCTTCATTACATGACAGATTAGCTAAAGGGGGATGGGCTAGCGAGCCAGCAGCAACCTTTAATTTTAACTCATTATCTCTCACCCTAGAGTGAGGGAGTTGCTAGCTTTCCCGAACACAGTTGTGTATCTGCAGTTGTTAGGCTACAAAAAATATCAGTAAAATATCTTGAAATGCCTGTGAAAGCACAGCCCCTCAGCTGATGGCTCACCAGAATTTGGCAGTAAGTAGCTGACTGAGGGAGATTCTGTCTGTCCTGGCTCATCTTGATGACTGGTGACCAGGCATCTTTGGAGAGCCTTGTTTATCATGGAATCGTTTTAATGATGCTTTCTGTAATATTAAGACATTGTGGGAAAGCTCTCCTTGATGGTGAAAAGAAGGATTTTAGCCAGATAGCCTGGGGCAGCGTAGTAAAGATCTTAAAAGAGTGCTCTTAGTAAGACACCACCGTGGGAGGGTGGGACCACTGCTTTTCCGGGGTGGGACTTGGCATGCTTTACCCAGGGTGTACTTTTCTTATTGATCCCTGCATCAGCCAAATACAGAAACTCTCACCACGGGCTCTGGGACAATGCAACCCTACTCAACAAGTAGCAGGAGCAGTACAGGCAGCTCAGGGTTTAATGGGTGGGGAGAAGAGGGAACAATTTTCCCGCCAAGGCCAAGATTCAAATGAAAGGTTTGTAGTGGTGAGTAGTGCTCTATGTCTGGGGGAAGAGTAAGGTTAATTATTATGGAAGATCCAGTGCTGCAGAGAACATCTCCTGTGGTGCTGGGCTGATGGTTGGACTTCATGATCTTACCAGCCTTTTTCAACCTTAATGATTCTGTGAATGTCCTATTACTTGCTTTCTTCTGGTTTTTGTCTTAAAACCTGACCAAGATATCCTTACAGCATCAGAACACATGCTGCATATTCAGCTGCCAGAGCTGTCCTCGGGATCCTTCCCAGTGTGCCAGGCAGGGCAGGCACTGGGAGCCCAGTAAGCCCTGACTAGGGCAGAGTGGGACACTAATGCAGGTGATGGTGACTCGGGGGTTTGGGCTCTCGTTTCCATGCCCACACTTGTACTTTTTAGGTGGAACGCATGTGTCTGTGTTGTCTCTGGGCTGTGTGGAGAATAAACACTACACAGTGTCATGGTGACTGGTTTGAAGACGTTCCTTGTCCAAGCAAGCAGCTGTTGGGGCTGCTTTGGCAGGACCCACAGGGTTCGTGCAGGATTGGTACCTGTGCCCATTCTTCCCACCAGTCTAGGAGGGATGGGGTGAGCACACAGGATGAGCCCAAGGGCTTCAAAATCAAACCTACACTCAGGAATGTTCTTCCTTAGCAGCTTTCCCACAGTCAGTAGCACCACTGATTTAGTACAATTAAACCAGCAAATGATAAGCTGCCAGAAACATCACTTGTTGGGAAAGGCAATCATTTCATTAGAAGCAAGTGATCCTGGCAGTTCTGTACAGCTCTCTAATTGTGTCTGTTATAATTAGAACGTCTTTTGTCATCTTAGCTGGGTTTATGTTTTCTATGGCTTGTTTATATTTACCAGCAAATAGGATATTTAATTCCATTTATGTACCAAAAGATATAAAGCTTAAGAAAATACAAAAGACTCTTCCACGTATATCTTTAGTAGAGAGGTTCAGTCATGTTCCACTCTCGATGCAAACTACAGAGAATCAGTGCTCTGGGGACTAATGTAAATAGCTGTGAAACAAATGGAAAATGCACTAATGTACTGAAGCAGCTTGTCTGACTGTGGAAAGGCTTCTCCGGGTTCTCTCCCTGGCTCGTTCTGACTGCTGTTAAACTCTTGCAGGCCACAAGATGGAAATGGCCATCTTATTTGCTGTTTTGAGCCCTTTTGCTGTAAATGAATGTGTTCATTTTTCCTGTTCACAGTCTGCACTTGGACACACAGAACAAACAACTCTGCTTTGTAGGGCAGTGCTCTTCTTCCAGGAGATTAAACGGCATTAAGAGGTCAGGGGGAAGATGGGGAGAACACCAGCCAGCTACATTCCAGGAATGCAGAACTGGATGGCTGAGGCCAGAGGCAGCAGAGGAGGGATTATCTCCAGGGTAAAAGGGATGAAGTAGGGAAGGGAGGAAGGCTCCTTTGCCAGACCCTGTGACTCCCTTCACACCCAGGTGCATCGGAACAATAGCAGATTCCCCTGGATCACAGCAGGCATTGTGTGGCACTGAGGTAGAAACCAAAGGGGAAAGGGGAAAACAAGTTCATTTGCTAATATTCGTGTAACTGTATGCTCTGCTTGCAGAGCCAGCTCCTTCTCTGGCCACTCTGAGCTGCTCGGACAATAGCAGGACCTTCATTAAGAAAATGAGCCTCCCTTCCACTCTTCCCCACGGATGAGCAATGTGGGTTCCCATTTCCTTTCTCTGGAGCCACATGGGGCTTCCTCCCTCTCTCCATTTGATTCCTTATGGATTTAGCAAAAGTATAAGTTCTTTAAAAGGATTTTGTCTTCAGAAAGCATATCTTCTACCCTCATTTGTTCTCACTCCTTTCTCTGCCTGTTCCTTTCAGCAAGGAATTCAGCGTTGCTCAGTACAAGTCACATTGCAAGAAAGACAAATGTCTTGGCCCAGAAGCACTTGTCCATCTAATGTCTGCTTGAGACCACTCAAATGTCCCATCAGGTTCTCCGGGGACAGTGTTCTTAGTCAGAGGAGTAAAACCAATGTCAATGGACAAGACAGTGATGCATTGGATTGAAATTGTGCTTTGTGGTGTGCAGGATTAGCAGAGATGGCAGTCCATGGGCTGGGAGTTAGGGAAGGCCTGCACTGGCCATGTGTGCCAATCTGGGACAAGTGTGAGGAGCACCTGCAGAGCGTGCCCAGGGTCTGTGCCCCTCCTGCCCCTGCTCCCCAGGGCTTCCCAAGGAGCAGGCACAGCTGGGTTCTGCCCAGCAGCAGGGGGCCTGCTGCCATGCCATGCATTCGTGCTTTGCAGTGAGACTGCGGCCCCAGTCTGCATCCAGCAGATGTGTTCAGCCACGAAAAAGCACATTGCAGACTATGGCTTTTAGTGTTTTCCAGCTGTCTCAGTATTTGAAGCTCTCCTTACACAGGGATGGTAGGAATCGCTGTCCTGCCCTGGGTACATCGTGTCAGGTGCTGCAGAGCCTGGACGTGTGAAGGGAGCGCGGGCAGAGCCGACCTCCCAGGGCTTGTGACAAGCAACAGCAGCTGTAACGTGTCTGCAGAGTCTCCTTGTTAGTCCTGTTCTGCTGAGGAACCCATAAATATCTCGTAGAGAGGATCTTGGTCCGTCACTGCTGGCATGTGGAAGGAGAGTTGTGCTTTATAAATAATAGATACACAGAAAATAAATACATCGGTACATGCAAGGCTACCCAAATCACCCAGATTGACAACTTGAGGAGAGCTCGCAGTGTCTTATGGATGACTTGCTTCTCTATCAATGTAGATCAGCATCCAGAAGCTTCTTATGTATTACTTATGAAGTTGATATGTGCAGTTAGGGCAGAACTGTCTGAATTGACCTCTGGGCCACTGGATTAAACCAGGAGATTAAAGGGAAAGAGTTTGTGAAACATATGATTCTTCTAAGTGCTGACCCCACTGTGACTGTTTGGTTGGCCAGGCATTTTTTAGATTTGCCCTTCAGAGCTAGGCTGATGAATACCACATAGAACAGTTGTGAGTGCCAGGCTGCAGATAGAGGGTCCGTGTCCTTCTGTGGGTGTGTGGGGGAGAGTGTCCCCCTAGTTATGCAGCCTGGCTTGGTGAGTGATGAAGCTGAGCAAAGCAGAGAGTCATTGCTGTTTATAGAACTCCTTAAATGAGAGACCATGCCTTTTTTCTTTTTTTTTTCTGTGCAAGTATTGCACTTGCTAGAGAGGAATAGCTGTTAAGAGATAATAAGGGATATTTCCATTTTCCAGCACTTTAAATCATGTAGGTTACATGATCTCTTTGATTTGAATTCCAGCATCAGGACCACAGAAAGCCGATGTAAAGCTGGCAAAATGACCAGTTAGAAAAGAAAACACACACGAACCACTGTGGCTTTTTTCTTTAAATTTGATATTGCATTGCTGGATTTTCTAGTATTTTAAATGAAAAATATATGTAGTTAGTTCCATGTTGACAATGTCCTTGAGGATTTGACAGTGAGATTTTCCAGCAGTTGCTCTTCGTTAGAATCCTGGTGGTGTTTAATAAGGCAGCCAAACTGCTGGCACCTCGGGCTCGTGTTTGTTCTCCGAGGGCTCGGGGCTGCTGCAGTAAGCACATCGACCAGGGCTGATCATTACAAGGGCGTACGCCACCATGAATAAAAATGTCACACGTTTTCCCATCTCACAGCGGTACAAAATGTCAGTCCTGTCAAACAGACATTGCAGGTAGCACTGAGCAGTCAGTACAAATTGGGAAGCCGAATATTCCCCCAGCTTTCTGATATTCTTCATCTGAAGCAGAAGAAAAACAGTTGTTAACCTATTAGCTGTGATTTTAAACTCTGCTGAGGTAGTAGATGGATAGGCTTTAACACATGGGGATAAATATATTCGTGGGATCTGGGATTTTCTGCAACATGTCTCTCCATCCATGTATGTTGAGGAATAGACAGAATGAAAACAAACCACAGCAAAATGAACCTCGTTTTGGTAGAAGTCCTCTGGAAAAATGATCATCTCAATGAGTTTCTCTTTGAACCCCTTCCCTGTTTTACCTCTGCCAATAGTTGTACAAAAGCCCTCCTTGCTGGTTTGCTGTAATGCAGAAAGGGCCTATTTCGATGAGTTAAGGGAGTTTTCCTTCATGGTCCTGGCATTATGCAGCAACATCACAGAGAGCTGGGGTTTTATTCTCCTCCTGGACAAATGAAGGTTGTGCTGCTGCAGTGCAGTCCATAGGATGTGTTCCTTCCTGCCTTGGTGTAGTACCAGGAACATTCCTGTGTGTCCACAGAGTTACCCACCTAGGACTGAGGCATGGATGTTGTCAGTGCAGGATTCTGCTGTTACTGCAGGGTCCAGAAAAAGATCTGGTGCAAAAAGTTAAGTGCAAAGTGATGCCAAAATATCAAAGAAATAACAAGAAATTATACAAAGTCACCAGTGGTTGCTCTAGGGGACAAGGAGAACAGGTAAAAGGGGCTGCAATGTTTTGTGTCACAGTGAGTATCTCAAAGAAATAGGCTCAAAGTCCATTCTTTATGTAGAAATTTCTTTGGTTTTCCTGACACCTCAGAACAAAAAGCTGGTAGTGTTTAGAGTAGTGAATTGTGACAAATGAATCCCCTGCCCAAACAGTGGTGAGAGCTGGAACAAGTTGCCAAGGAAGGCCCAGCGAGGAGCAGGGATGGCAAAGCTCTGCAGGACCAGAGCAGAGCAGGTGGAAAGGGGATCGGCAGAGCCCTGGCCTGCCCCTGCCTTGTGCAGTTACTGTCTGCAGCATGATCCTTCATTATCCAAGGCCTCACTACATGGGAACAAAATGGAAACAACACATGTGAGGCTTCTTTGACCCAGAATGGCTCTGAATTAAATATTTTGTGTTCTGCAGGCACGTGTTTGCTGTGGGTGGAGGTACCTACTGCACATAGCTCAGTGGGCAGTGGCTTTCAGACTGTGGTCTGCAGCACCTGGGCTCTGTGCCAGGTAAATAAGAGGCTGTTGACAGGTATCTCCTTTGGAAAGTGTCAGGAGTCCTCAAACTGCAAAGTGTCGGATAATATCAGTTTAATGGTTCAGGGGTGGTTTACATTTTTTTAGAAGAGTGCTGAGTGCATGTGTAGATGGGAGGAGGTCAGCCTTGGTGTTCAGCTGCTCAGCAGACAGAGAGTGGAGCACGAAGTGGTCACAGTCTCAGATTTTACTGATACCACCTTCTGTGGGTTTTACTGCTGGTTTGCGTAGGACAGAGACTTCCCTGTCACTGGAGCTGGGAAGTGATCAGAAGTCTTGACAGGTCTTTACCAGAGATACCATCATATTCCTCCTATGTACATCACAGAACAACACATGCTACATGGCCTGTCTAAGGCTCCTGAACACACCTAGAAGAATGGATCCATGTCATTCTCAAAATTCTTCCCTTTTTTTCTGTAATTGCAGAAAAAAGAAATAAAATACCGTTCAGTTCTACAGCCCAGGAGTTTATTGTTTAAGGCATGTGTTTTTAGAATAGCATCAGTTATCAACAATAATAATCCACAGTGGTGTTCTTGTGGTTTTGGGATTTTGGCTTTAGGCATTGCTGCATTTTTGCCAGACTTGTTCTACCTTCCCAATCTACAAATGTGGCTTGAAGAATGGGGCATCCCTTAAAACATGGAGATTATTTTTATCACAGGACCCAGCAGATTTCCGTTGAAGTATTTCAGAGTGTAAATTAAAAATATATGCTGTAAAGCATACACTGTTCCTGTCATCCCAGTTTGTGAGCTGTACATATGGGAGCATGTAAAAAGCAGAGTGTGCTGTGCAGGGATCTGGATGGATAATAAAACAGCTGCCTCGTAGATTCCTTCTGCTTTCTCTACTGAATCTTTTTAGGTACCAGACATTTTTCAGTGCTGTTATTTTCTCCCTTTTTAAAAATTGAGTGTTCAGTTGAGGTCCAGCATGTTCTCCCAAAGTCAGCACTTCAGATCTTCTGCAGCCTGGTGTGTGTGAGCCTGGCTTCATCCAGCACAAGGCATCTCTCTCCCGTGGCTGATTGGCTTTAAAGTATTTTCAAACCAGTCCTCAATTTCAGAGGGAAGATATTCGTGTGGAAGAGCTTTGCTTTGGAAATTATTGGAAACACCCTCACTTGCTAATTGAGAAAGACAAACACTTCTTTCTCCACGTACTGACGGAGCAGTTCTCATCTGGTTGTGTTTCCTTTAGGCATTTCCTTGTGGTTGCACTTGTTGCTGCACATGAACTAGCACCTCTAATTTACTCACAAGGCTCTGTTTTGAATACCACTTTAAAAAAAAACTCAGAAGACATCCGCAATTAGTTTGAGACAATATTCTGCTCACAAGCTGTTACCTCGCAGACCAAAAATTATCCTTTTGTAATGTTTTCTCTGGTATAAAACCCTAAATACCTGTATTGTGAAAGTTCCTTGGGTATATAATAGCTACTTTATGAGATGTGGGATCTATAATTTTTAAATAGTATTTTGATAGTGTAAAAGTGAATGTAAGATTTTTCTTGCTCCAGCATCTCATAGCTTAAAGTCACTTGTTTGATAATTAGTAAAGCAGTGCCAAATCTGCAGTCATAAAAATGGCTTTCTGCAAATTTTCTGTCTTGTTGCTTCAGAAGTATTTAGAACAAGACAATTAAGCAAATATCCAGAGGAAAAAGGTATGCTGGTAAACAGCTATTGGTGAGAAAGTGCTAATTTAGACATTTCTCCCCTTCACAGAAAAAGCCATAGTACATATATTTAGGACCATACCTGCAAGAGCAATTTAGCAGCTTTTAGCACTGCAGCCATGTGCTGGTTCGTGCCCGTTCCTCCCTACAGCCCAGGTAATTAAGTTGATATTCCAACACAGCTTCACCTGCTGACCTTTTGGAAACAATGTGTTTTGCTGCATTAACAAATTAAGTTGAAATCGGTGGCTCTGCCAGCAAACACAGGGAGCTGGAACACGCTTCCTTATCCACTGCAGCGCGGCAGGAGCTCCAGCACGGGCAGTGCCGCCCTGGGAAAGGCCCTGGGAAAGGCCCTGGTCCCTGCCGTGCCTGCCTCTGCCCTGGGCCTGCTCCAGCCCGTGTTCCTGCCCCGCCTGCAGCCGCGCCCGGCCCCGCTCGCTGCAGACGGCGCTGCTGGCGCTGGGCAGGGCTGTCAGCCTGCTCCGAGCCCTGCGGAGGCTCCGAGCCCCGCGGGGGCCCAGCGCTGCCGTGTGAGGCGCAGCGCACACCAGCCTCGCAGCCGGCTCCATTGCTGCGAGCACTGCAGTGGGCAGCAGAACTGGAATCTGAGCCCGATTTGCCTGTGTGGGTACAAGCACTGAGGTCACAGTTCTGAGAGTTAACACGATGCCGGTTTAGAAGTCCAAGAGACAAAAAAGTTTCTACACCTTTAATCTTTTCCCAGAGAAGCATTTGTATGTGTCTTTATTGTGGAAACACATAGAACTATTTTTTGATCTGAGATGAAAGCTTAATCATATGTGATATTTAAATCTCAGCTGGAAAAAATAATCTAGTGACAGGATAAAGATAAGAAAGTATTGGCTCCTGCAAAGGAGTAGTTTAATGTAATATAAATACATAGAGTATTTGTAGTATGTTCATTTTCACTTGCACAGAACTAAAATAATACTTGCACAAGTAGTTCTGAGTTCTAGGCCATCGTGATGCTTTAAGGTCTGACTTGTAATTGTTGGTCACTCAGGAGTGAAATCCAGGGGCAGGATCTGAACATAAGCTCACCTTTAAGTGCATGAAAAGTTTAACTGAATCGGGGTTTTTTCCATGCTCTTACATGTCTGGCTTGAGGCCAGACAAGTTTTCACAAGCACTGAAACCACTCGAGATTTTAGTGCAAGTGTTTTTGACTATCCTGGTTTTCATTTGCATAACTAGTCTAGAACACTTGGACCTCGAGGTCCAAGAATCCACCTTGGACATCTTCGTTGTGTCAGTACATTTTGGCTGTCTGGTGTGGAGTGCTGTCCCTGCTGCCTTTGCTGTGACAGGAGCTGCGTTCAGCCCGGGCAGGGTACCTGTGCTGCCGGGGCGTGTTGTAGGTCGTGGGGTTTGTCACTGGTTTGGAAAAACAAAGTAAGAAAATAGTGTTTTGTGAGGTGAGTATGAAGGTAAATCACGTGCTGTCACATACTCATGCCGCTTTTGCCAGGACATCAGAGGTGCCTCCATGCAGGTGACTTTAATTTAGTCTCCACTTTGCTGCAGCAGCACAGACTCCGCCCGCCGCGGCCGCCGCCCCCAAAGATCCAGCGCTCCTCCAGGCCCGTGAGTAGCTGGGGATTGTTTCACTGCCACAGCTTAACCCTGCCTGAGTTCCGCTCTTTGTAGCACTACTAAACCCTGGTAGTTCGGATTGTCAAACTCTGCACAAAAGCCACGTGTGAATTATGCTCCTAAACTGCCTTCTCTCTGCTGCGGCACAGCCCTGGGACCCGCGGTTGTTCTGCTTTTCTCTGGCGAGCCCTGCAGCTCTCGGGCAGCTCTGCAGGTAACTGGGGCTGCTCTGGCCACGTCTGGTTTGACTTTTGCGGTGATTTCTTATACACAAAGCCCTGCTAGACTGGCTGGCAGAAGTTTTTAGCCAGTGAGCTTTTGAAGACTTGCACTGAACTCAAATCTGAAAGGAAGCAGAAGTCTGAAGAGAAAATATTTATTCTCTGCAAGTTATGCTTTAAATTAATTTGGGATGCCTAATTCTTCTCCATGTGTGAATAGACTTGAAGAAAGTGAGGTCAATCTTTGGCGGTAGAACATTGGTACCATGTTATGGATGACACACACGGGGTAATTAAACCCATGGGTTGGCCAGAGGAAGGGACTCTTCCGTGGAAGGGCTGCACAGATTTTATTGGCAGTGCAGTGCCTGTACATGTTAGGTAGGGATACCTTATCTCAGCAGTTTTTCCCCCAAAACACTCGCTGTAGGACAGTTTTTACCTATGGACTATGCAGGATGGCATTAAAACTGGACACCCTGCTGGGTCTGCACCAGATGTTTATTTTTTTTAGAGGCACAGGCAAGAAGTATCAGTTTAGGAGGGGTGTTGGCTTTTGGCACAGCATTGGAAGATATTTATGTGTATTCAGGACTTCAGCTTTATGAATGTAGTTCCCCCCAAATCATCTTACTTCTTGCTTCCTTATCCATACACATACAAGCATAAGAAAGAGAGAGATGCAAGTTTTCAAATCTGATCTTGCTAAAACTTGTTAAAATGTGTTTTGGATGAGCAGGTAACTGGTTAACAAGTGCAACTGGGTGTGTGTTTTAACTTTTGATCTCTGGTGCATGTTCCTGTGTGACATTTCAGTGGCATGTGTTTCTTCTCCTCCCTCTTTTTAACTTTGGGTGTTTAGCTTAACAGAGTCATTTTTATGGATTTTTTTTCCTTGAAGATTTCTGTTTTCTGTTTAAAAAGTAGCATTGACTATGATTATGTGTGTTCTCTTAGATGCAATAGCATGGGAGACCCTCCCAGGTGTGTTTCACTTGGATCACACTTTCCGTGTACTGTGGGGTTCCTGTAGTGCTTCCATGCCCCCGTGTTCCATGTTTGGCAGGTGTAAGGGGGCATGTTGTGATTCCTCTATACCAGAGTTGCTGAACTGTACTGTTCAAATGGAGTCATTTATTATGTGGAATTCTTGTTAAGACTGTTTAATCTCCCAGCTGTAGTGTATTAATAGTCCTCACTGTAACATGGTTGGTTCAACTGTCTTTGCTCCCAATGTGATTGATAAAAGGTTGAAAATGTAATAATGAGAGCTCCTGTTGCATTCCTCTGGCTGTGTCAGTAAGTGGAACAGAAAGGCTTCATTCATCAAGAGGAAATTCAAGATAAATGTAAATTATTATAATCAATCCCAAAAATATGCATGTATCAAATATACATAAATTTGTTGTTGTTCGGAACTGTTATTTGGCTTTTAGTAGTTGCAACACATTTCTGTATGTGTAAATAATACTTTGTACAGGCTGCTTTTTCCCTCTCAGGCTTGGCAGCTCCTACAGAGGTGGGTATCAGCAAGTGATTTATCCTGGCCTTGTACACAAGCACTGAAGAAGGAGACCAGGTTCCTCTGCTCTTCCAGCCAGGGCCACGTAATACCAGAATTCCTGAGAAATACTTTGTGCTGCAAGGAGGAATCCATGGGCACTAGTGCTTGCAATATGAGTAATTGCTAATAATGAAGCCAAAAGCACAGACCAAAGAAAGGTTAAGGAAGCAGAACAGAGATGTTCTTTGCATTCTGCTGCTTTGGAAATAAATGGTGGTGGTATTATGAAAGAGAGAGGGTTGTTGCTTCTAATTAATGGAGGTCTGTTTGGATTAATAGTGGCTGTTTGGAAACTTTATTCAATTAGAAAAAGTTAAAATATAATAATTATGCATAAAGTAGATGGGGACAGTAATAAGCACATTCAACCCTTCTGTCCTGGAAGTTTACCTTTTTTCTTCTGGCTGTGTGCTCACATAATTGGATTTCTTTTGATACTTTTGCATTTGATAAGCATTTAACCTTGCCTCTCTGGCTATCTAAGATTCCAAATCCAGCAAGGAATTGACTTGATTCCTGGCTTTTCCCTGCAGTTCCCTGGGAACAATGCTCTAAATCCCGCTTAGCTTTGTCACCCCGCACCGCACTGGGCTGGGGGCCCCCGGGGCCACCCCAAACTCTCACCTCTCTCCCTCCTCGGCAGCACACCCACCCGAAAGGTGAAAGTGTTCCCAGCACGCTGACAGGCCAGCTTTACACATCAGCTCCCAGCTCCCATTTAATTAAGCAGCTTGCTTTCTTCCTCTCTTTCCCTCTCTCCTGCGCGCTCTCCTCTCCCCCGTTCCTCCTGCCTGTCGCCCCCCTCTCCCGCTCTCCTCTCTGCGGTCTCTCCCTGTTTTATCAGCCCTAATGAAGCAGTATTCTTCATCGATCCTGCTGATTGCCAGCCCATTCCTTTTGTTTGTTGGCACCGAGCCATTCTGCTGCGCTCTGACAGCTCAGCTCCTCTAATTAGCTCTGTTGTTCTTTTCCCCATGTTTCACCACGTTGCAAGTTCAGTTGAAGTTGCCACAAACTTAATCCTTCCATTCCTGCCATAAATTCACATTCTTAAGCTGTCTTTATTGTAGAGAGGAGCAGCCTTGTGTGGGGACTGATCTCCAAGACCTTAACATCTGACCTTTTCATAAGCCCTTTTTCCTAAGAAATAGTGGCAATACAACTCTGGATTTCTTCATCATATCTGCTGTGCACCATTTCCTTTGAAATGAAAATTCAATGCAATAATGCTGCTGCTATTTTCTGCATACTGGTGTGTAGGGCAGAAGCACTACACGCAATTTGTTGGCTTTTTCGTGGCAGGAAAATTTCAGGTTTATGTGCTTGGAAAGAAAAATTTAAAAAACAAAACCAAAACAAACCTGGAAGGCCCCCCTCCGCCAACAAATAATATTTCTTTAAAACTTCCTTAGTCATCCCAGAGCACTCAGGCTGTAGGCCATGAACAGCTCCTTTCTTTTGTGCCTCTTAAGGGAGCACAAGCTCTGGGAGGTCAGGAGCTGAGTTGTATTCCCAACTTAATTTCGGTGTTTGGGCATTTCTCTTGAGGTTAGCGTTGAGCTGAGCCAACAGATCCGACTCTGTTTCAGGTAGAGTTGTCCTTTCTTAACAAAACGTGAAGCTGGTGTGTAGAGTCTGCCCTGGTGCTGCAAATTCCTACATTTGACTCACAGGGATAAGTTCAGCACAGGATTCTTCACCAGTGTAAGCTGGCACATACACAAACTTTGAGCACAAGTGCTTATTCCTTTCCTTGAAATAAGGCTTGTTTGCTTGTGGAGATCCTGGTCAGAAATCAAGCTAAATTTCCATGCATTAGAAAGTGATGGATATGTATTTGAGTCTGGATTGGCAGCAACATCATCTTCCACAGAAAAGCTTTGGATTTTATTACGGACAACAAAAGATCAACGTAATACCAGGAGTGATAATGCCAATATGGCTGGTGAGGGTTTGTGTTCAGCTGCTGGAAGGAAGCAAATTTTTAATGAAGAATGAGCTGAGTTTTTAATGTTAAAACATTTATCCTAAGTACACATTTTCCAGTGTCCCCGTACACAGAAGTCCTCACCGGAGAGGCTGGGTTCCTAGGAGCAAGCGGCCAGAAGGGCCGTGCTGCCAGGGCTGAGCCCCACTGCCCAGTGCAGTGTGCAGAGCACACGGACGTCCCCGACTTCTCTCTCGCCGCTGACTGCACAGGGGGAAGCTCGTGCTCAGGGCATGCTTCCTCCAAAATTCAGCCCATACCAAACAGGACAGAGCAAATAGCAGACAGTTAGTGACAAGCATATATGTTCATTTGCAAGTTGTGGGGCCACGTGGTTTGGATTCATACTTTAGATTCATTGATGTACCCACATTGATGTGTAACGTTGTTGTGGCACAAAAGACAAAGCAACAGCAAATGGAAGCTCCCTGTAGGACGCCGGTGGTTCTCCATGTGTTATCTGTGTCTGCTGTTGGATCGGGGCAGTGTTTGATGAGATGTCTCTGTGCATGTCACAGGTTCGCCCCCCAAGACCTCATGTGGTTAAGAGGCCCAAGAGCAACATTGGTGTGGAGGGCCGGAGGACCTCAGTTCCCAGCCCAGAACAGTAAGTACTGTGCTGCTCTGGTTCTCTCTCTTGCATCAAACAGCGTGTTCAGAACTGGGACTCACCAAGGAGACATTTAAAAAATACTGCAGATCAACGTTAGGTTTTAACTAAGAAAAAAATTGATTTTTTAAAAAAATTTTTTGAACATTGTAGAGGAAGTGTGAAAAAGCAAGTAACCAAAGTTTGCTTGTGGAAAAATTCTGGTTTGCCAAGTTAAACACACTCTGATCAGCCTCTTCAGTGAAAGTTTTCAGGTTTTGGAGGTTTGTTCATGTCTTTGTTGGTTTGCTTTGCACTTTTCTTTCAAGGAAGTTGTCAGTTCCAGCCCTGCAGATGCAGTGCTCTTGCCGGGCTGTACCTGGAGGGTGCAGAACCGTTTATTTTACAGTGATGGCAGAAGGGGCTGTGTCTGACTCCAGAGTGTGTTAACAGGACCGTGATGTCTGTACGAGCTCTGCGGTGGGGGCTTGTAGGGCTTCACTTTGCACAGTACCAGCAAATGTATCCCCCCTTCAGCTGTGGCAGTGAGGGGGGAATGTTCCAGATGAGCCGTGCTGCTGCAGCCCGCTGCTCCTGGACAGAAGGGGTTGGTGTCCAGTGTCTCTCTTGTGCATGCCAGTACAGGCATGTTCTCTTACCTCAGGGAGCCTTTTTCAGGCACATCCACTAACGGCACTTATCCAGGGATTTTTGCAAAGATGGCAAGGGGTGTGTGTTGCAGATTCCTGACAGGGCCAGAGCGGAGTTAGCAATGGACCCTCAGGGATGACCCTGACCAGGGAATGGATGTACCGAGCTGTGGGTGTACAGAGCTGTGGGTGTACAGAGCTGTGGGTGTGCCGGGCTGTGGGTGTACAGAGCTGTGGGTGTGCTGAGCTGTGGGTGTACAGAGCTGTGGGTGTACAGAGCTGTGGGTGTACGGAGCTGTGGGTGTGCTGAGCTGTGGGTGTGCTGAGCTGTGGGTGTGCTGAGCTGTGGGTGTACCAGGCTGTGGATGCTCTGAACTTGCCAGCACAGCCCAAGGGACGCTGCTGTGGGTGACAAACACACCGGAGGGGCATCAGTGGGTGTCAGTGCATGGATAGCTCTTCCCAGGGTGGGGGCATGCTCTGGCTTTGGCCTAAACTGAGCGGGGATTTCTCCCTTGTACCCGAGTATTTGTCCATTTTACAGTGGAATTTGGTTGCCCTCTTGTGGAGCAGGTGCGGCTCCTGCAAAGGGCCGTGCTGGCCCTGAACGGAGGTTGTGGAGATTTTTAAACTAAAAACAATTTCATAATATCTAATCTGATGACACTGCATATAGGTGGAGGATAATTCAATCAATTGAACATTTATGTGTGTTCCTATGGAGGATTCTGCATGTTTGGGTTCAAAAGCTGCTGACATCTCAGTGTTGCTGTCTTCTAACGTGTATCTTCAACTCCTGCCACTGTCAGACCACAGATAAACATAAACACGAATGGTAAACATTGTGCCAATGCTGGAAATATATTGTATTTTAATTATTTTATTTGGGTTTAGTTTATTGCAGCTAATTTTGGTGAGTCTTTACAGTTCAGCTGCTTTCACAAAATACAGATTTTTCATGATGTTTCCCACAAACTTTCTTTTTTCTGTCCCAGTAAGAAGTAATCTTTGTATAAGTGTTCTGAAATGGAAACAAGAGAGGTGTTGTCTCTTTAAAAAACTCACAGTTTTCTTTCTCTTGGATGACACTAGAATAAGTGAAAACACCATAAAATATATTTTCACTTGTTTTATCTGGTAGCATTGGAGGTTAGGAAATTTACGTCTTTAGTTGCATGAGTTAATTCTTTTTATGTGTATAAAAGAAACACGTTGTTTTGGGGATGTCTCTGCTCATTTTCTAATCAGTCTTCAGTTAAAGCACAGAGGATCAGGAGCAGTGACTGCAAAGAACAGCCAAGATTATGGCTCATGTCTGTTGTTAAACCAGCATGTTTGTTTACAAGAGCTGGAGGGAAGAGCTGTTGTTTCCCCAACAAAATTTTTGGTAGTTTTTCTTTCTATTTCAATAGCAAGTTGGGGGATTGTAGAATTTTGTCAATATTTCAAGGCTTGTGATGTCTGATTCTTAAAAATTTGTCATGACATCTAAAATTATAAATTTTTGGAAACCTTTTTTATTTCTAAGGTAAGGGGAATAATTTGTACAGGAGCGCTCAGGAAATGCTGGATACCACCTGAGGCAGCCCTTGACACGTGGGATGTGCCTCCTTCCACACAAATTAGTTGTTCACAGAAAGAAGGTGTTGCATTTTTAACAGACAGGCGGTTTTTTGAGAGCTCCCTTTTATACCCCAGCAACATTTCCTGTTAAATGTGGAGTAGGCTTCCAGAGTGCTCCAGGCTCTGTGTCCTGGCTGGCTCCAGGGCGATGCGGAGCGGGGCAGAGGAGCCGGGGCGCTCGGGGGCAGTGCCCGGGGTGTCAGGGCTCCGGGGCTGCCCCGGGCTGGGACAGGTCACTGTGGCCCTGCCGCAGCGCCGGGGGGCTCGGCAGAGGAGCTCTGCATTCCCTGGCGCTGGGCACTGCCCGGAATTTGGGATGAGCTCGGCGTGGGCTGTGTGGCATGGGACAGGCTCGTGGGGCACGGGAGATTCCAGGTGGGAGATTCCAGGTGTAAGCGGGCTCTCGGGGCCCCACCACGCTGCAGCTGGGGATGATGAAGTTTTCCATGGCCCCGTCACGCAGGGAGCTCTGACACTGAGTGTGCAGGACCTGCAGGAAGGAATTCCAGGGGCAGGTCTGTGCTGTGTTCACACGGAACGGTTCCCAGGTAATCCCCTCAGTCCCAAGTCTCCTATCTCTTAGCCCATGCATCCAAATCCCTCATGCTCTGCATTTTACTGTCTAAGAGGGACAAATTCATTAATTCCCTAGAGCTCCTGTGTAGCTGTTCTTTAAAAAACTATGTCAATAAAAAATAATTCTTTCTCAAATCTGGGGAGCCCTTTTTAGGAGAATAATGGCAAGTCCATACACCCCTTTGTACCGTAATCTCAATATGCAGGAAGAAGCAATACCGTAATAAAATATACAGATTAATTTTTCTCATAACCAAAACACCCTTTAAAATTATTACAGAATTCTCCTTATTAATTCCCATATCCTGCATTCCCATTTTCTGTATATAATTTTTTTCCTATCTCAAGTACATTTAGGTGTCAATTAAATTTGAAATATCTACATTTGTCAGCATTTCATTTTTGGCCAGCGTGATGTGCTGCTGATTTGTCCGTGCATCCTGACACATGAAAAAAGCTCTCGAGATGCAGATCTTCCTCATTAAAAAGGAGCCCCTGCTCCGGGCTGGTGCCGGCGCCGTGGAGCGCGTCCCGGCCGCGCGGCGCCGGGGCTGACACGGGG
>VWPU01016571.1:0-333250 GCA_013398955.1 Callaeas wilsoni | reverse complement strand
TCTCCCATCTCGAAGTATCTCCCCCCTACTTGGGCACTCCCAGATAACGAGAGAGGGGCCACCGGCCCTCTCCCCTGAGCTGATAACTTCTTTTGTCTGTGAAGCGTCCAGTCATTACGGCCCATTAGCCACACGTATGGGGAAAATTCCTTAAGAAAGAAAAGAAAAAAAAAAAAACAAACAAAAAAAAAACCAAAAAAAGCCAACAACAAAACAAAAGAAGAACTCCCCAAACCCCTACACCTGGTGTGGTCGAAGGTGGAGTGGGCTGTGTCCCCCTCCGTCAGCTGAGCGTGTGGCACTGCTCACTCCCACCTGTCCTGCAGCAAGGCGAAGATGCCTGTGTTCCCACACAGCTCAAGGGGATGTTCATGTCTCTCAGCCAAAGTCTGAACCACGGTTTTTCCACTCTTAATTGGCATCTGATATCAACAACAAGCAGGGTTTGCAGAGCAATGAAACTGCCACAGTGTCAAAGCAGGTGTTACTTCCCCTCTTGGGTGCAGAGATGCTGATTTTGGACCAGACCTCAGCTTCTTGTTTGCTCAAGGGTGGGCTTTTTAATCAGGCTGAGCCAAGGGAGAAGGCCTTTGGCTTTGCTCCTACCACCCAGTCCAGCAAACGCTTTGTCACAGTCCTCTTTCACGAATTGCCACCGAATGGGTTTGGGTTATTTCAAACACGTCCATTAACCAGTTTTGCTTCTGTGAATCATTCTGGTTAGCACATCTCAAATGGACAGTTTTGATCAAACTTCTTCCTGTTTTTTGTTTCCAAGTTGTGGACTACGAATGTCTTGGAGATTCATGCCTAACCCAACATGAAATATTGTCTCTGCCAGGCCTTGGGGACTTCCTGCAGGAAACTATTTCCATTAAAATTTTCCCAGTCCAGAAACAGACTCTGGATATGTCATTTTTATGGTTCTGGGACACTTATGAGAGCAGGTTGGTAACTAACCTCTCTTGACAGAGAAACCACCCAGCAGCCTCTGGAGTTCCCGTAGATCTACTTTCAAGTTTTATTTCACTTTTAGCAGTCTCCTTTACTTGTGTGTGCCCACAGGAAGCAGAAACCCAAGCTGGAGCGCTGGGAATACCTTGCTTCCCCCAGCAAGAACCTTGTGGGTGGCAGAGACTGAGAAACATCTCTCACCAGTGCAATGTCACAGACCCTGGAGGTTCACAGCATGTAACAAAATCTCCATCCTATTTTCCATGGGCAAGCAAGGACTCCCAGGCATTTTGAAGGACTCACGTCCAGCTCCCACCTCACTGACTGGCTCTGTGAATCCAAACATCATGAGGTCCTTCAAAATTCCCACCTGTAAGAGGCTCACTTTTTGTGACTATTAATTAGCCAAATGTCTTCAATTTCACAGGAATGCTCTTGTCATTTGCTATGTATCATTTGCTTTGAAGAATAGGCTGGGGCTTGTTCAAACAGACAGCAGCTCTGTGCCCTACACAAATAACCTGCTCCCACCTACAACCCAAATATTCATACCTGCTTTCAAAGGCTGCACCCAGCAGTGCCAACAGCAGGTATCATGTTGCCTTCACAGGCATAGTACAGGGCTGGGAGAAATGCAGATGACATATTTCAAAGGAAAAAGGTGCCCAGTCTATTCCCTCCACCCAAGGGAGTTCCTCTGTGCCAGTTTAAGCAAAATTGTTGCAAAAGCAAAGCCTGCTTTCTTCCCTGGTACTGCGATTTAAATTACTTCTATGGGATGCCAATGTCAGTCACTGAGTTTTAATATTACCACGGCAACATTACAGGAGAATGAGTGCTGAATCAATAAAAAAATTAAGGAAATACAGTTTTTATTACAGAGTGATATTTGGAATTGATCCCTCAGGCTTTCCAGTCACCTCAGTTTTGTTTTATATGCCCATGGATGGAGCGTTGTTCAAAGCAGTTTGAATGCAGGAACCAATCAGTTGTAATCTAATTTTAAATGGACCACAAGCAAACTGAGAAAATAAAGACAGGCAGGGGCATCATGTTGACAGATGTGCCCATGGTATATTGGAACTCTGCTCCGCCTAACTAGGAGAAATACTCTCTGAAATTGCTTTATCTATGTATAATGCCAATAACAAGAACAATAGGGGGGAAACTTGGTTTCTGCAGAGACAAGAAGAATAAATTTATAGAAAAAAAATGGTGAAAAGAAAAAATAATGTCATCTCTTCTTGGCTTCACTTGTAAAATGCTAAACTAACAGCCAGCAAGCACATGAAAAGCATAGAATAAGCAGCATGGATGTTTTACTTGCTCAAGTTAACAAGAATTTCTCTCTGAGGCCAAAATCCAACTGTTCCTCCAACTCCTCAAGTGAAGGGGCTATGATTTGCCTGGAGGACTTGTGGACGAACAAAGAGATTGTGATAATCAGCGGGTAGTTACACACAGCACTGTGTGCAGCTTTCTGCAACCTCACCTCACGCTGTAGTACTAATTAATTTCAGCTGCTTTCACCTGCTATTTGCAATTACGATTTCCTCTCTCATTTCTCCCACTGCGAGCTCTTACAGTTGACCGATCCCCCCTCGCTCGATGATGCCCGCAGAGCTCCATGGAGCAGGTCCTTGGATCACGGCCTCCTCGCTGCTCCCAGAGCAGTGGGGCAGCAGCAGAGAACTGGGGCTCTGCTCCCCACAGCCCAAACCTGACCCCCACAGCCCCATCCTCAGCCTCAGCGTAACACGTTTGGGTGCTTGAGGCTTCAGACTCTGCTCATTCTTCCAGGAGGGCTGATGGCCTCTAAAATGTCCATCTTCCACCTGCCAGCCCATGAGAGTGATTTGCCCACACATCAGACGGTGGCTCAACTTGAGCTGATTCAGATGGATTGTCCAGATAATTTATTTAGCTGGATAATCCAGCTAATTTCAGCTGCTGGCCCTTCCTGAGTCAACAGCTTTCATTGGTCCTTTACTGAATTTTCACCTTTTACCTCTTTATCACCTTTTACCTCTTTATCACCCATGGCTGTTATTTCTACTCTGTCCTGACTCAAGCAGCTGTATTTGCGTCCTAAACATAAGGAAAACAGAATTAGAGGCTTTTCTTTAAATTTAAGACCCAGTTAGTATAGGATGGTACCATGGTGCAGTAAGAGCTGTCCCCCTGAGACCCCTCCAGACCTACTGAAATACATCTACCACGATATGAGGAAGAAGTTACATTACCACAGGGGCTCAACTTCAGGAAACACTTTGGAAACAGATATCTTTCTAACAGAAAAAAATATAGTGGTTTCATTGAGGTGGTTCAGCAGTCAATCTCCCTGGATAAAAAAAAAAACAGATGAAGAGAACGAATCACCAACCTAAATATTCATCATGGATTCACTACCAGTAATCACAGCCACATTTCATTCTGCTCTGCAGATACCAGCTTGACCATTAATGCTGACTGCTGGTACTCTAGAAAACCAGCAAGGCAAAATAGAAACTGAAAATGCTTTTCAGGCAAATAAACTGAGTGAATAACAATCAGGAGGCAAGATAAACAAACAAACAAACAGTCCTTTCAACCATGAAAGAAGGTTTCTTTAGTTAAAAAGGAAAAATAACCAATTAAAATTAAAGCTGTAAGAATAATTTTAAATTCAATTACAAATGGAAAAGTCATGGCTATGATCTCAAGGAGCATAGATCAGCAGCAAGGAAGAGCAGAAAATATGAAAAAGGAACCTAAAAGTATCAATGTAAATTCTAAAATTTGTAGAATAATAAAAATATGGACATTTAATATAAGAGCATGATATTAAACCCTAGCCAAGTTGCAAATTTCATACTAGATGAGGATGGAAAAATTGTCAGACATCATGCAGGAAATGCAGAAACAAACTGCAAACATTTCTGATCTGCATTTAAAATGGTGGAAAATTTGTTCATCTTTTACAGAGACATGGCAACAATTTCTATTTCAACAGTAACAAATTTTAAATAGATATTAAATGTAAACATTCAAGTATGAGATTGAATAATTTGCTCTGCAGACTATCAAAATAATTGACAAGGATCCCCCTGGAACAGCCACATTTTTTTGAATCATCTGCATTCAATGAGGAAGCCTCAAAGAAACCCCAAGAAATTCAGGACCACCCCCATACTGAGCAGGTCTAACAGGGTAACCACACCACTTACCCCCCTAGATCCTCAGGCTAGGGTCTCATCCCCACCCTTCCCCAGATCAGTGAGAAAAGGCACTGCTGCATTATTTCTTGGCTTTGAACACTTTGCTGTTGGTTTGGTTTCCCTGTTCTCCAGCTCACCTCAGAGGATGCTCTTTGTTAAACTGATCCTACTTGAGAGGGTGAGTATATTTTGATCGGATTTGACTATGACATTTAAACCTCAGAGCACTTGGGCTGGCCAAGAGCATAAATACAATTAATAGCAGTAAAAAACTTAAGCAAAGCTGCACTAACTCAGTGCAGAACGCTCTTCAAGCCCTGGCCAAACAACTGCTTTTGCTTCGCTTTCCTGCCTGCTGTTTGTGCAGCAGATGCTCTTCAGAGGAAAAGCTGTATCACCTTCACCCAGAGTCCAAGTTTGACTTTACTCCACGTTTGCTCTCTTGCTTAAGTTATGCCAGCCCATCTGCAGGCGAATCTAATCCTCTCGTTAGCGAGCAACTGGTAGCTCAGCTCTGCTCTGCTGTGCTTCGCATTACACAGATCAGCCAAGTATTGATGCAACATCACTGAGGAGAATCTAGATTTTTTTTTTCCCTGTGCTTTCTTCTTTGGAAACTTAAAATACATGCTGGAAATAATTTCAAGGGCTGCTGAGCATTGCCACTGGGGGAATGCAAGGGGCTTTCAATACTAAGACTAAAAGACAGTTGGAAATTTGCAAGTGGTTACTTTTGAAATTAGATTTTGAGGTTAAATTCAAAGAAGCTCATGTAGCTTTTCCCAATCTCTCAAATACACACAGTGCTTCTGGCAGAGGGTAACAAAAGCTCTTCTCTCTTGCTGGGTTCAGCCCACTGGGTCTCATCCCAGAGCCTTGGCCCAAATGACCATCTGTGTGGGGCATCAGCCAGGGGAGGCCAACCCAGCACTGCAAACCCACAGCAGTGAGAGCAGAGCCATCCTGAGAGGAAGGTGCTGTTCAGTCCATGTTTGCTCCAAATTTCCAAATTTCTTCCAAGCCAACTCACCAGCAGAGGCAGGATGGTGAGGGCTCACCTACCACATCTCTGTCCCACCAGGTCCTGGATCACCAGAGACTATCTCCAGCCACCAGATGCTGCTGCAAGTCTTGTGGTGCTATTTGCCATTTCTGTTTCAAAAGCTCCAAAGGAAGCCAGGACTGCCTCTGTTACACCCTTTTAATGATAAATCCTTTCACAAAGAATTGACACTCAAACTAGGCAAGGTAGAAGAAAAATATTATAACTGCAACACTAGATGGAAAAAAAAAACCACAGAACTTGCTAAAGTGCACAGAAGTCTTCTGTGGTTCAAAAACAGAAACAGAAAGTAAAGCCAGTTATCCTTAGCCCCAGCTTCAAGCTCAGACAGTCCCTACAATCCATTTATCTGAATTCCCCAGTGCTCCTCAGCCCTCTGAGGCACCTCAGCCCCCGTCTCTTGATAAACAGAGGGAAGCACGGCTGTATCAGAAGAGGAGCTGGTCAGAGCAGTCTTTGGCCAGCAAGTTGTGTTTCCCACTTGGTACTAATTTCCATTCATATAACAGAGTTTTACATTACAAATTTCCACATTTCATGTTCCTGTAACCTGAACATAGCCACATTCACTTCCGTGCCATCTCCACTCCATGCACTAAGTGAAGGACGTGCCAAATCATCCTCATGGAGAGGTCACTTAATTTTGGTTTGTAAAACCAAATCTCCTGCGATCTCCATACTTACCAATCAATACATAAATAGCAAAATTTAGCCCCATTATTCTCATTTGCCACAAAATTAAATGAATTAATTAAACATGGGAAAAGTGTTGATGTCTGCCAAATTGTTATTTCCAACAGATAAAAACAAATTGAGGAACGATATGCAGACAGCAGAAGAAAATTAGCTTTCCATCCAGCAATGCAGTGAACTATTGCAAGGAAGAATGTAAATAACAATCAGTGGGCCAGACTTCTGCATCTGAACACTGGGACAAGAGGAACACATTCTTTGTGGTAGAGGAAAAAACCACTCTGAAACAATCCCCTTGTTTTCATTTTTGCAGAACAGAAAAGGCCCTGGGGACTGGTAACAACAGGCTTCAGCAAGAATGGTTCTTTCAAACTCTGATTTGCAAACGGACTGCTGCTCTGTAATTACCATGAATGGTTTTCGCTAAACATCTCAAAGGAACAAAAGAGAATGCAAACACTTGGAGACAAGTTGTGACCACTGGAAGTTTTTGCAGGTGGCTGAATAATAGCAGGGAGACAGACTTTCCGGGACTCAGGGTTGGAAAAATAGGGAAAAATTGAACTAGAGCACTGAAGAATTTGGAAACTTCAGCATCTTCTCCTGTCCTAATGAAGATGCATCAACAGGCTGGTTCTGAAGTTACAGTCATAAGACAAATGCATCACTGCAAGCAGTGTTTGAAAGACACTTGCAATTACATCTGCTCTGGAACAATGAAATATATACTGTTCCTTAAATAAACTGAAAAAATGATAACCTCTTTTAACTGTCGTGGAATAGTAGAGAGATCTTCATATCTTCCTTAATGAGATTTTTATTGCCAGTGTAAATTTGTCTTGAACTGAATTTTTGTCTTGGGAACTCTGAATTATGTTATACCAAGTTGTTCCTGGTAAGCATGCAGGCTTGCACACATTTTTTGCTGTGAAAATGGCTCCTTCTGGCAAACTGAAAGCAATTGAAGCTCAATTTAATTAGCTGCCTTCTGTAAATATGCCATTATTCTTCCAGCTCAACGCTGGAGTTATATTTACAAAGGGAACAGATAGCAATAATTATTTTGGGCCATAGTTAGTCAGCATTAGTTAATGCCTGAGTGTAATTGAGAGGAAATTAAGACAAGTGTAGTCTTTGGGGGGAAAAAAAAGAATCTATCAGTCTACAGCAGTATAGACACTGCACCTGTGTGTTCCTTCTTGGGCTGGAATACAGAGAAACTTTTGGCTAAAAAAAGCAAACATTTACTCTGTGCTCTGGAACCAGAGAAGGATAACAATAATCAATTTACATATTCAGTCATTCAAAATTCGATGAAAGTTTGAAATGACTCCTGCCAACCACCTTCTCTGAGTTTCTATTTGCTTCTGAAGTTACAGCCCCATGATCAGCCACTGCTGTGCTCTCCTCACCGAGGAAAGGAGCCCAGAGCCAAAGAGCTCAGGCAGCTGCAGTGGACCCACAGCTTGAGGGGCACAGGTTGCTTGGAAAGGTTTTGCAGATGATGTCCAAGAGCCCTTACATGGCTCAGAGCAGAGGGAACCTGTTCCAAGGACATTTTCCTGCATCTCTGAAATGAGCTAATACTTTCCAATGCCCACCTTAATAGGATTCTTCAAATTAAGCAACTGCCCCATAGCCCTTTTCATTGGTCTCAATCTGCTATTCAAATTAACCCTCAGAACATATTAATTTAATTGCATCACTATGTAGATGCATCTATTTAAATTAAAGAGGTCTTAATTCAATTTTCCTTCATCCACTTTCAAAGTAAATCACAGCAAATGAAGAGTTTGCTAATTCTGAATGATTGTTCACACTCAGGTTAAATGCCGTTTAACTAACTCTCTTTAAATGCATGTATCTACTTAATTTTCATTATTTCCCCTTTATGTCACCACAACACATGCCCCTTTTTTTAGGCTTTCAAGTGTCAAACTATACATGTAATACTAAAAATTAATTATTCAGATATTGCATTCCTTTATGTAGCAAAGATTCTTGAATAAATATATGGGAACTTTTTTTGCACATGAGTGAACAAATTTGGCCCACTGTTTCCATGCTGGAAGTCGTTGTTAACACAAGTATGGATGGGTTAATAGGGTAAGGATGGTTTTGTGATCAGCTTATTGCACTGAGCTACAGAAGCGTGTTTTGAGATTCACATTTCCAGCAAAAGCTCTCCCTGTCATACTGGACAGCCCCGGTGGGTATGTGAGAGCTGAGGAACATGCCCAGACCATCAGCATCATCCTCGCTGGGATCTCACACTGACAGCTGCTCTGCTCAATGGCTCCTGGCTCCAGGGCTCACTCGCTTGCTGTGCTGCCTTGCATGATGCATAAACTCCCTCCCTGGTCCTCAGTTTGCTCTAAGACAGGCCCACGAAACACTTTTCTTCACCTGCTCAATGCCCATCCAGTCTGTGGGCTCAGGACACCAGGGCTCACAGCATCCTTCTCCCAAATGCATTGCTGTCCACAGCCTGCCTTGAAACTCGCCTTGAAATCCGGGGTTTCTCCCTGCACTTAATGGTTGGCTAATCAGCAACACTATAAAAAACCCACAAAGCCACCTAACCTGCAGGGGGTAAGTTAATGGGGTTTGAGTGGCAAGACTGACAAGCCAGAAAGTACCCAAACTCCACTGATTCTACTGATTCCTGTGCTATTTCCATGCCATACAGAGCACAAATCAAAGGACCCCCAGGGTACCTATACAACAGGTAAAAAAATTCAGCCCTTATGCAAATGAAATGCTAAATATGTTCTCTTGTTTCTCTGAGGTATCAGTACTACTAATACAAGGTGCACAAACTTCATAATCAAGTAAAATATTATCTTGTGGTACTTGCAAAGTGCCAGAAGTTTATTGACTCTCTCTCTGGGAGATCAGCAATACTCACAGAGCTTTAGATGTCCTTTAGCCAAAGTTCAGACGAAAAACGTTTTCATAATTTAAAATTCTGTTGTAAGGTGGGATGGGAAATGGCATGCACCTGGCGTGCAGCTACTTAGAAATGAAGAGTTAGTACAATAACAATAAAAAAAGATCTAGTGTATCTGAGCACACATGGTTTCTCCTTTGTGTAACTTATGATTTCAGAGCATCCTGCCAAAGCTAAGCTGAACTATGAATACCAACTATTTTAGTCTTCAAGAGTTATAGTGCAGGAAATTCACATCTCTGTATTCTTTCCCGTAGCTGTCACTCAGGCTGTTCCTTGTGAAAGACCTGAATTCAAAAGGCAGCTTTGGACATTAATTTGACAGCAGATGGATCAGATAGATTGGCCCCACATTTTAGCAGTACAAAGCTGGAATACATTGCTGCCATGCATGCTGAATTGCTGCAGTGCCTGACTGCACAACAGTCCCCCTTTGCCCTGCATAGTGGCACCCCTGCTCCACGGGCTGGTGATCCATGGGTCTGTCCCAGGGTATTGCTGACCTACAGACTCTCACAGGCAGATTCATTCTGGTGGGCACGAAAGCTGCACTGGCACAGTCATGGGAAACCAGGGAGAAGCATCACTTTCACAGAAGCCCATATCAGACTACAGAGAACTGCTCTGAACCAAGCCTCACCCGCTTTCATGGCTTCCAACTGCTGGCAAAGTTGATAAAATACCGAAGACAGATACTCACAGGAACATCTGATACTCTAATTGGACCATCTCTCCCAGAAAATACATGCATCACACCCAGAATTCCACTAATTTAAGTTTCTTCCCTGTACCAACTTCAGAGCACTCAGTAATAAAATTGAGTGCTAGGGCTGTATTCAGCATAGCAGCTCTAAGCAAGTGTCATCAACACTGACCCAGGTATGTACCACGTCAAAATGTTCCAGCCCACCAGGCACATTTGGAAATCTGGCTCTAATGTCCACAAAACCCTGTTGAGAGCAGGTGTAAGATATTCTAGCACAGGAACAGGAGATGCAGGCAGGCCCAGAGTGCAGGGGGAGGAAGGAATGGCATTTGCTTGGATTGGGTGAGACTCCGAGGAGGAGCAGGTGCTAAAGAATGGAGCTGTGGGTCCAAATGAGACCCCTGAAGGTGGCAGATACAGATCATGGCTCCTGGGAAGATGACAGGCAGCTGGGGGAATGGATGAGTTTGAGGGGCTGGAGTAGTAGAAAGATATGGGGTAAGATTTCCAGAGAGGGAGGCAAAGCCAGAGTACAGAGTGGCTTTCAAAGTCAGAAGCACTGGGCTGATGGAAAGGCAAGGAGGGGTTCAGAGCAGGCAGAGGGTTGAACCAGATGCAGCAGAAACACAGAAACACGAGCTCAACCTATCTGCCAAGAGCCTTGAAACAGCGGCAGGCAGAGAGCCTGGGAGTTGCTGGTAACTCCTCCCAGCTCAGCAGTAGCTGTTCCCAAGCAATGCAATCACAAGAAATGCTTTTTTCTGTACCTCAGAGTAATTCCAAATGGAGCATTAAATGGTTTTAACACAGGAATAAGCACGAGTGGACTGTGAAGGACTCCTTGGGCAGTGAGTCTGGGCTTCTGCAGGACTCACCCCCATAATCCCTTTCACAGCCTGAGGATCCTCCTTTAAAAAGCCAGCTTTGGTTTTTGCCTCATGTTCCTACTGAGCCATTGTCCCAGAATTGCCCTGACCAGACATGAAGGAGCTTCTAGCATCCCAAATTAATTCAGGACAAATCTAGCCCTCTTTGTTCTCCTGCTAGTATTATCCGCAGCTGAAACCTACCCGCTTGGGCTTTTGCCCCTTGATGTGCTCACAGAAGACTAATCCCTTCTCAGCCTTTGTTTTTCTTGGCTAAGGAGGTCAAACTGAAGTTTAAATCTATTTGTTAGCTAAGATTTTGTAGCAGTTCCCATTAGTTTTTAAAGGGAGTTGAAATTATGTGATAGGAATCACTGGTTTTTTCCTGCTACAGGCACAAACTAGAAATACAGACACCAGGCAAATGAAATGCATACAGGATGGTTAACGCAACAATCCAAGGCTCAGTTCTACTGCTTACCTTGTGTAACCAGGTAGGATGGGTGAAAAGAAGCCAAATTTAGTCCTCCTGAAAAGGAGGGAAGCCTGCCAGACATGCCTTGCTAATGTAAAATACCTATGCTCAGAGGAAGCTATTTACATTCCTGTTAGGTCTGCTTTGCAGCTAAAAACTTCTAATGCTTTTGAAATGCAGCAGAATCAACACTGAATACTGGGTATCTTGTACCAGAGACAAACTGACAGCAAGATGCTGTAGAGGGAGACCACAAGAGTGCAGTCTCAGAGGGGAAAATTATGAACTGTCCAAAGGACACGCACTGGAGCAAGGAAGCCAGGGAAGTGAGGATGTGCACAGACATGGCAAGGCACGGTGTCCAGAGGCAGCTGGAAGACGATGCTATTGCCCCATCAGTGAAGTTAAGACAGATGAGAAAACCTCCAGAGGGCTAGATTCCCATTAGCTTGCCGGGGCCAAACACTGACCTCTTGTATTCCAAACTTACCTGGGTGCAACAACCATTCTGATGAGCAGCAGGTAGTTCAGGGCAGGCACAGCCATGAGTGCATAATTGCAGCAGGGCTGTGCTTTGTGTGGCAGGAGAGCTGTCTCAGTAATACAGATGAAAATATGCCATTAGACCTGTTATGCCGCTCAGCACTGCCATATATAAAAATATTTTTTGAAGATACAATTCACTACAAAAAGAGCTGAGCACATTTCTCTGTCACAGCAAGGAAAAAAATATGGGTAGTTAGGTTTAAAGGAGAAGAAAGTATGTGCCCTGCTTTCTGACCCTGGTTTTTGTTTATTGTTTGGATCCTACACCATATTTTTCTCGTTTTCTCCTTCAATTATTTATTAAGGAAAAAAAGAGATGGAGAAGGGTTCTCTGTTCTTGTTTGTGCCAGTGCTCATGGCTGCTGCTGTGGGAATACTGCTAACAGCAGCTACTAGTGTTTTATTAAAAATAATAAAGTATATCGTTATCATAAAATACCAAAAGAATTATGCTGTTGTACCCTTGTCTAAGTTTCAACTGTAAATTAGAGCTCAGGTAAAAACAACCTGCAGCAGAGTATATAAAGTTTGGAAATTATAATGTATTTCTATACAAACTCTTCTGTTAATCAGATATATATAGTACAGAGCACTCCCCTCAAAGAAAATGGGAATCTCACATACTTTTTTTTTATACTGAAGCTTCTATTCTGTATTTTATGGATGTGCAGGGGCCGATAAGCTCAACTCCATTGGCTTTCACAGCGCTGCTCCGGATGCGGCCCCGCTCCCCCCGAACTGAGCCACATCCAGCCCCAGCAGCATCCCTGGGAACAGGAGCACTGCTCCATCTGCTGGGCTCCCGCACCAGGACAAGGACAACCAGGAGCACCCAGCACGAGCGACAAACCCGGGGCGTACTGACACCGGCATTAAGGCACGGAAATCATCGAGCCGGCCACAGCAAAGCGCAGGGAGTGCGTGGTGTGTGACCTCCCAAAACAAGCGCGGTCCCCTCGGCACTGCTGGGGTGCACACCCCGGCTGCACAGACAGAAGGGACTGCACACAAACGCTCCATACACACATCATCCTTCCCAGCAACCCCTACACGATGTCCCGTGTAAGCGCGCAGACCTTTGCTGGTGCTCCTCAGGTGCATTCCAGGTTCCCACAGATTCCGGATTCTTTGCTGAGAATCACAACCCCTCTGCAACAACCCCTGCTCTGATCATCCCCTTTGGCTAAAGCATTGTTTCTGGGTGGCACATAAATCTTGTTTTTATTTTCAGCTCCCAGCATTGATAGTTCTCAACTGTTACTGGCGAGTCTCTTCCACTACCTGCTCCCAGTTCTGGTTTCCCACATACACACACAGTAAATTGCACAGTCAAAACAGACCTGAGGCACATCCAAACACATCTTCCAGTGCTTGGTCTTCCAAATGCAGATGGGTAGTACTTTTCTCTGCCCCCTACACACTCATACTCCTTCAGAAACAAGTGTGAGTTAGATGAATAAAATGGTGTCTTTCCCCTGCAACATAGCATGGCTTTGCATTGAAACAATCTGCTTAAAACTTCTTATTTAAAAAAAAAAGTCCTGGTCTTGATTATTATTCAGAGCATATTCAATGATTCAAGTAAAAAAAAAATAATAGACATTTGCATTTAACTTCTCTTTATATTGTGCTTTATTCTTTTCCTGCATTTCTAAGAGCTCAGCCAGTGCAAAATACAGGAACTGACTTCTTGACTTTGTTTTTAGTTTTTAACGTATCACCTTATAGTCAATTAACTTGGGGATCCTTTTACATTAATAAAAAGCACCAACATCTAGATTGCAAATGCTGCAAGATGATGTTCATTTATACAAAAAATCTTCTGCTGAAAATAAAGAAGCAAAAGAATGTAATTTATGGAGGTGTTTTTATTAACTCAGCAGCCAGCAGAGTCTGAGAACAGTACCAAAACAGAGGGCCTGGGTGACCTGGTGACCGATCTGTAACACTCAGGAATGGTTTTAAATTCAGAAGTTTGGGATATGAATATTGCCAGACAAAGTTTTGGGGAGAACTTCTTGCAGCAGGAAGCATTTGCAGAAGCCTCTGCCCCTCACCTCAAGCCAGCTCAGGCTGCAGGTGAGCAGCGAGCACCGCCCGTCACACCACCGGGAAGCAGAGATTGTCCGGGAGCACACCGATCCACAGGAGCAGGATAACAGGTGGCAAGTGAAGGGAGCTCGGAGATGATGAAGTGAGCTGGGTTTATGCATCCAGGATGCATAGTAAAGCAGCAGTCTTATCTCCTAGCATTAAGCATTATATTGATGGAGTGACTTTTTGGTCAGAAGCCATCTGCTGTTTCCAGGGGTAGGAGTCTAAAAGAATTTGCAAAGCTGGCTATCAAAAAGGGAAAGGTTTTATATGGCTGTGGGTGTTTTCATGAGGCACTGGACCAGCAACAACACGGAGGTACAAAATAAAACCATTTCTGAAACAAATGCACAAGGCACCCTGCTGCTGAGGCCCCAGAGTGATGGGGAGTGACATTTGCCAGTGTCAGCTGCCCTTTGAGGTGCAGAAGGCAGCAGTCTGGTCTTTCTGCAAGAACTGAGGTAACTCCTAGGGTCTCCAGTACTGAGAGGGGCAGGGATTGGGACTGATGCATTTATGGACTTCAAATCTGATAAGGAGAGAATGGGAAATGAGAGACAGCAAGTCAAGGAGAAGGAAAGATGGAGCAGGGCAGGAAAGAAGGGCAGCAGGGAAGGCAGGGGCAGGGATTTTGAGGTGCTACCAGTGACTGCAGCAAGAACAGGACCAAGCCAACAAAGAGTGGCTGCCAACCCATAGCGACACCTGAGGTGCTGGGGGCCAAGCATCCCACAAACCTGTGAGAAAGGCTGCATCCTGCAGCAGGGTGCCACCAGGAGCACTTCTGACAGAGGAGACAGCATCTTGTGCACGTCCTCTGGGGCTTTGCTGCCACTACAGCCCCTGTGCCTTCAGGATAGGTCAGGGAGGGTGTGAAGGAAGAGTGTTTGCTTTTCCCTGAACAGGCTTAAAATTAACATACACCCTTCCAACAATCCCCACACGTGCCACAGGCCGCCAGTCTCTTAGTTCAGAGCTGAGAATGCACCATGTGCCAATTCTCTGTGCTCCTGTCCATGCTGCAGCAGCTGGACTTTCTGGCTTCCCTGGTGTGTCACAGTCTGTTTGAATGTCACAAGAAATGCTCAGCCATGGGTGGACGGTCAGGGCCAAGGCATACCCTGGAGCAATCGCCCTGACCAGATGCTGAAGGCATTTATTTACTTCTGTCCACATTCTCATCCCCACCTGTGCACAATAAACAGCAACATTTAAGGTGAAATGGAGCCTCGCAGAGCTGATAGTGTAAGAGAAGAGCCCAAGTCATTGGTAAGAAGATGGGCAGCCTTTCAAATTTTCAAGCAGGTCAAGGCAGGGGCAGAGAGAGGAACAGGACAGGACGGCAGGAGCAGCCAGGACTGCTCCTCTGCTGTCACTCCTCTGGCACAAAGCAGCCAAATCCCTTCAGTTGTCAAATGTGCACTATGCTATTGTTAATGATGCTATTACTTACCATATGTTTAGCAGTATGGCTGGATTTATTCAGCTTATTCAAATGTGGAATTGAACATTTTGGTGTAGCAAGTGGCCTCAGGCTCTGGGAGGTTTGAACTGTAGGAGAAAGCAAAAGCTAATGCAGAGGAGGAAAAATGTTAGTTACTTAACAAGGTCAATAGCATAAATTCTTATTTTGTTTACTTCAGAGAGCAAAGAAGCCGGTGTTTACACCCTGTTTCTGTTAATTACTTTCAGAGTAGGCTGTGAAATCATTTGCCCTCCACGTAAAATTGTGCTTTATGCTGTTCACAAGAGCTTCCAGCCATTTCACCCAGGAACGGCTACAGTCTATAGAAGGATAAACTGATTCTTTTCCGTCATTCTGGATGGGGTCAAGCTATGATATTCAGAGCCATTGCTTGCAGGACCTCGAACATTGGCTCAGCCACTTGAAAAAGTAAAGGTTATTTGTGAAATTTAGATTCAGATTCAAACTTGCCCAAATATTTGGGTTAACCAAAGGGAAGACTCTGTTAAGAGCTGGCTTGCTGGGGTTTCTCTCTTAATCACAAGTGCTCCCATCAATTTAATATAAATCTGTGTTCTGCATGTTCAAAAAGAAAGGCTTGATAACCACTGAAAGTAGCATAAGGTTCCAGAAGGTGTGGAAATACAGTCTTAGGAAAAATCAAATTTGTTTGAAAGCAGAATAAACCCAATACCTGTTTTGCTTCCCTTTGCCTTGCTGCCATGAAACACGTATTGCCACCAGATATCCCCACCATGTATCTTATCCATATAATATCCCCACTGGATTCTCACCCAGTACAACCAGTTTAATCACCAAGATCTTCCAATTAGCAGAACTTGTTCTGGTACTCTAGAATATCCTGCAGATTTGGCTGCTTTTACAGAAGAGTGAAGCACAGTGACCTATTTAACCCCTACTAGTGCCATATTCTGGCTCTTCTTTGATATATCCAAGCACAGCTCTACATCTACCACCAGCCCAAACTAATATTTTTATTCTGGCAGGTCTGCTGACAACAGTTGACAGAAAGGAAACATCATCCACAATTATCTTAAAAATCCCATTTTATTGGGAGTTCTCAGTAAAACTAGTAAAACATAGAGCTGGTGTAATATGCAAATGGTGCCAGCTGATGTACAGTTTTGTTGGAAGAGGAAAGAAACAGCAAAGTTGCAGAATAGTATTGCATAGTTGCAACCATAGTATTTTCCAAAGTAGCAAGCAACCTTGCAAGTCCTCTTCAGCTATTTAAAATGAAATATTCTTCCAGATATTAACTCATCTCAATATAAACTGTACTGGTTCAACGTGCCTTCACTGCCCATGGTTTCCAAGGAACAGACATGGCAGTAATTAGTGGGCATAAAAATCAATTCTGGTGACTCAAAAGACAATCTGTGATTGTGGAAGTGACTGTGCCTGGAATAACAAGGAATACACTTTGCATTCAGAACAAGACAGGCTCTTCCTTTTACCACAACCACATTTATGTGATATCGTTGTTCAAGCCAAACAAGAGATAGCTCCGAACCCAGCCACTGTTGTGGTGACTGAACCAACCACAGCAGTGGCCAGGGGGCCACAAAGTCCAGGCAAAGAGGAAACCTATTGGTGGGCCAACTCCAAAGGTTAGATATCCCTCTGTGAGAATGGTTTCTGCCATTGAATTCCTGTGACCTGATGTAGGTTTGGTCTGTCTGATGGACAGCTGACAGACATCCCTTGTATCCCATAAAGAATGTGACCAGACCTGTCCCGCCCTTCCCTTCTCCCTGTAGGCTGTTGCTGTATCATCCCCACCTCCTTTTCTGTACTCCTTTTAAGTGTATCCCGAAGAGAAGTTCGGCCTGTCTCATGTTTGGACCTCCTCAAGGGAGTTTTGCAATAAACCCTTGGAATTCTGAGCAGGGGCCACCTCACTCATTTGTCTCTGGCTACGCTTGGGCCCTCTACAAGCCCCGTGTGTGCATGGCTGCGTGCATTCTGTCGCACGGGCAAGGAAACTAGCTAGCGAGGTACAAAGGTGCCACAGAGTGTCCTCTCTCATACTGGGCACTTCTGGACAAGCAGCAGTCTCCTAGCCCAGCCAGCGCCCCGGCGTAATAATATCGGCCACTACGTGGAACTACCAGCTGAAACATCCTTTCCTGAAGAATCAAAAATGCTTGCTGAAATCAGTGTTGCAACACCAACTCCTCACCTGGCTTTCACGAAACTACAGAGCTCTGCCTTAACATCCAGGACTTCCCCAATTAGCATTTTCCTGCAGTGTCTGACACGGTGCTCTTGGAGCAGGCTATATTTCTGCAGCAACAAGGAGAGGAAGACATGGCCCTCGACCCTTCTAATCCTCTGTTTGCTGCTGCTGAAAGAGTGTAATAGGTCCTTAATTGCCTATCAGTGCACCGACAATACAGGGAGCTGAACACTCACCTCATGCAGAGCACCAATCCAACCCCATTCTGGTTACAGCACTGGGAACATGATGTCCCAACATACACTAGATAATAGAGGAGTATTTCATACCTCATTTTAGTAGATCTTCAAAACAGAAAGCCCATCAGCTTCTTCAAGACTAAAAGGTACTTTAGCAGAGAAGAGTAGCCATCAAGAAAATTTGCAACAAAAAGCGTGAACAAAACCAGCAAGTTTCTCCCACAAACAGCATCAGGTGCTCTCTGTAGATAGCACTGTAATTTACTCAAAGCATCACTAGCCTGGCTGAGAGGCTTCTATTTTACAGGAACACACTACACGGGCAACCCCAAGGGGCACCTAATCAATGGGTAATACAAGGATGGTTCTTGCAGTGCCAGGTCTTGGTTAAAACAAAAAAAAAAGGTTTTTTCCAGAATGGCTGCAAGGCCAAGGTGCTTTCTAGCACATACAAAGCAGTAACTAACTATATTTGCTGTGAGGAAATACAGCACAATCATTTGCAAAAAAACCAGCCCATCAGTAGCTGCCTTCATTACTTTCACCTTTCCACACAATGCTGCAGATGTGGGGTCACAAGCACGATGCCAAATAACAGAGAAGCAAAAACCTCAGCCCACTTGTAATTCTATCTGCAACAGCAAAACCTCCTCGAGGGGACCATGGCAGGAACTGGCAGCCTGTTTTCAGTGCCCCAGTGCTGCTGGCACTGCTGGCACACCACTCCTGGGCCAGGCAGGACCATTCTCTGCTGTGCAGCCCAGCCTCTGGCCACACTGCTCCCCAACACTGCTCCAAGCACAGCCCCATTTCCATTACTGCTGGGGTGTAAAAGATTAATGGCACAAAGAAATCCCAGGTCAAAGGTATCAAAATAAGCAGAGAAAAAGAAAACTTCCAGTCATACAGAGCACAGAAAGTATAATGCTACATGTAAAAAGAAATTTTGACAAGACATTTCCTTTGGGTCAAGATCTAGGGCCTGGCTTAGTGAAGTAAAAGCTGTGAGGAAAGAACAGTAACAGATGCAAAAGCATCTGGGACTGAAAAGGAAAAAAAAATTAGAAGGAAAAAAAAAAAAAAAGAAACATTTCAGCCCTTAAAGTAGAAATTTAATAGTAGCAGGCTGTTCTTTAGCACAAATACTGCTTTGATCTGTCATAGTTCTGCCTATGGGTTTGCTATCTTGAGCATTTCAAAGAAATCTCTTATCATTGTGTACCTGCCTCAGAGAAATCATACCACTGAAGGAACAAAAAGGTTGATTGTTATTTTAATTGAATTTGTTTTCAATTTATTTTCAAGCTGTCTGGGGGAAATCTTTTACACATGCATTGTTTGATTTGTTTTTAACTTTGGTTTCATTATCCTAATAATGAAGCTTTTAAGGCATTTTAAGAAGCCTGTTTGTCCAAAAGGGTACTCGCATTGATCAGATCAATACCTACGTAAGCGCCTGAAAGCAGGAAATAAATATGGATTAAAGAAAGCCAGCATTATTTTACAGAACTTGGGTTTTGTTGTGAATTCAGATGCTCAGCGTGAACCGCTGGCTTGATCTCTGCCAACACACACATCCATGAGCTAATGTGCCAGGGGATTATTTTCCAGCATCCCTTAATGCAGACTACCTGCATGGGGTCTCTTTCTCAAAGGCGCTGAACACTTCCAGCTCATGCTGCTCCCGGTGTTAAGCTCCAGGCCAAACAGGACAGGAGGAATCCTTGAATGAGATTAACAGTAAAGCCAGGATATGTGCTACAATAGGTTAATTAGTTTTCCAGGTAGTTAGCTAATAGTTCTTTTCAATTTTACAACAAACCAGAGTCGTAGGACCTGTGGAGCTGCAGGGAAGGGCACTGCACGCGGAAAGGGCTGTGGGGCAGCCCTGCCCTTCTTCTGCAGCTCCCACTGACACCATGGGCTTTGAGACGAGGCCCTGAACTACACCAGCTCTGCTTCCCCCACAAGCCCTTTCTGCTGCCCTAGAGCATAAAGGGATCCTGTAATCCCCTGCTCAGGGCAGTAGCATCCTCCCCACTGCCCTTCACGCTCAGGCCTGTGGAGCTGCACTCTGCCATCCTGGACCTTTTTGCAAACCTGTTTCTCCTGCAAGCCCAGCTGGAACTGTGGTGTGATGGCAGCTCCCTCACTGCCCACACCCCTCCCACTGCAATATATCAATCAGGCAAAACATCCTATTGCACAAGAAATTGAGAGGGTTTTGCGTTAAGACAAAAAGGTTTTGGAGTTACCTTTTCGCTTCTGAGCTTTCTTGTCCAAGTGATACATGCTTCATTCTTTAAAAGATGTTTGGAGTCTTTTAACACTTAGAAGTAGTTTTCATTAATAATGAAGGAGTCTCAGCTGATCTTCTGATGATCTCTTCCTTTAGTGCAGCTTTATCTCAGTTAATAGCTGAGTTTGCCTGTGTTGCCTGATGCAACAGCAGTGGCTTATATCAAGCACTTACAGTCACTTTTTACATTTATGAATGAAATTCATTATTTATTTTCCATGGTAGTAAAACAGTGGGGTGGCATTAGATAGACAGGCCTCATTTTACCACTGGAGATCTATTAATTTTTCTGAATATGAAATTTCTTGAAGAGCAGAAATGAAAGGACAAAAAAAACTTGTAATGAGTTGTTTCTGTCACTCTCTTCCCTTTCGTCTCTCCCCAAAAAGGAAATAAACTGTCAGCACCATTAATTTTTAAAATGCCATTTTAAAATTAAATATTGAGCTAGGTTTTCAAAAGACAAGACAGTTTTAAAAATTAAAGCACTAAAACTAAACTAAGTACTTTTTCACAGTACAGAGTATTTCCTTTTGGCCACTCAACTATGGCTGCTTATTCCACCTTGCCAATTTTTCATTTTTACTACAGATCCAAAAAATCCACGATTTACTCAGCTCTATCTTCACCTAGAGCAGCAAACCAGAAGTTTTAATAATCTGAAGAGAAATCTATTTAATATCAAGTCCTTAGGGAAGGACCTGCCATTAGTCACATGTTTGTTCAGCATTAAGTTCAGGTCTCAGTTCCCTGTGAGCCCATATTGCAGTGAGTGTGAGGAGAACCCCGTATGGCTGTGGGATCCATCAGACAGGCTGTGCACTAAAGCAGGAATGCTAATGTGGGCACCCTGGGCCAAATTTAAAGCCAGGGAATGACACCAAAGAAGTTTATCTGAAGACAGGGGGGATCTCTCAGAGCTGCAATAATGTTGTTTTAAAGTCATGCCTAGCATGACCACAGTTCATGTTTTGCATCCAGCAGGATGCGTGAGAGCCACAGCTGCCTGCCTGGGTCCCCGGGCAGGTCTCACATGCCTGCCCCAGGCACGGGACACGGAAAACTGCTCCGGCCTCATTTCTAGCAGGGTTTCCATATCTCCTCATGAAAGCAGTAAGCTGAGGAGTATTACCACTGTGTGCTCAGATTATACCACCCCTACCTGTATCAAGGAGCACTTTGCTGTTCAGGCAGTCCCACTGAGATGGATAAAACCTCAAGCAGTATTAGATATGCAGGAGGGAGCAGCCTGGCCCAGAGTAAACACCACTGTCATGAGTGTGTGTTTTGAAGAGGAAACCTCTGTTGCTGCACCGGAGAGGGTAACTCGGTCACCCAGCAGCAGCTCTGTGCCAGCCTGCTGCTGGCAAGGCACATCTCTGCCGGGGTGTGTCAGAGGGGCTGATGGCAGCGCCAAGCAGAGGATGGAGGCCTGCCATGCTCACATCCATCTGGGGCACAGGGGTGTGTGCTGGGGAAGGTGAAACAGGAAAGCCTTATAAATATGATTGCCTGGCAAAAGATGCTGAAAATATGGAAACTATAAGTGAGATTGAAATGAAAGGAAGCTTTGAGATACCAAGCCTTGATTACTGAACAACTGGCGAACAATGGTATGGCTGGCAGAAGGTAATCCTCTCTCTGTTGAACAATACCCTCTGCTTGCAGACAGGTCAGAGCAGACCCTACTGAGTGGGCAGCAGGGGGCCAAAGATGAGTTTTTAGAGCTTAAACTGTAACACAGTATGGTAATGTAACAATTCTTATAGGCTGTATGGAAATACTCTCGGATTTGTATCTTGTACTAAATTGGTTAATGGAAATTAGAATATTCAACACAGAAGATGTATTGTATTGTAAACAAGAACCTCGCACTACTCCTGCTATTTCTACTACTGCTTCTTCTCTTTCTTCTCCTACTACTTCTACCAGTACTACTACTTCTACTTCTTCTTGCCCTTCCTCTCTCTTGCTCTTACCTTTGCTTCTCTTGCTCTCTTACTTTTCTGGCCTGCTTCGAGCTGCAGCTGGCAGCTCCAAGCAGGGCCCCTCCATCCACGCCCTTCGTAATAAACTACATGCTCTGAGACCCAACCTCAGAGATCTCTCATCTCTAGCCATCCCAACCGTCCTAAAACCAACCAAGAACTTCCTACAGGGGTGCACTGCAGCTGTGTGGGGTCCTGGTGCTGCACCCCAAGGCTTGGGTAAACCCCTGCCAAAACAACCTCGGACAGCCATGAGCTCTGGCAGTTATTCCTCTGGGCGGCGTTCATGCTCCTCCAGCTGGAAAACCCTCACGACTCCACTCTTCCCTCACTTTTAGCAGCCAACAAAGCAGGAGGGACACGTGGCTCTGGCCTCTGTGGGTGGGCACTACCATCGCCCTGGTCCCTTGGTGTGTGCACAGGGTACAGTCCCAGGCCCCTGCCGGGGCCAGGAGCAGCACACCTGCATGCCAGCCTCCCCACTGTCCTCATGGACTTCTGATTTAGATGCCACCACAATGCCCTCCCACTTCAGCTTTAATTTCTGTTCCCTGCCGCTCTCGGTAGTGAACAATGATGCATTACATTTTCAGGTGCCTAAGGCTCGCAGAGCTTTCTCGATATAATCAGCAGAAAAGAAGGATTTTGCATTGAAAGCCAGTGCCAACATCCCTGCAGTGATAACCATCCCTGTATAATTAAAATGAACATTTCACAAAATGTCATCTCCACGCAGCATATTTTAGATTAAAAAAAAATTTTAAAAAATTTCCAAGATCAAAAGAAGAGAATTATAATTGGGAAAGGGTGGAGGTGGGGGAGGACAATGTGACAGCCCCAAGAAGCATTACTATTATTATGAGGAAAAGTTTGCTAAAATGCCAACTCTTTGCCCACAGTCAAAGGAAGCACCAGTTTACTTGTTAATCGCCTTAATTAATTAACTGGCATTGTCCTGGATTTCCTGAAGCTGGGTTTACTGTGGGAATCAATTTTAAAGAGCTTCCAGAAAGAAAATTTAAATTTCTGCTTAAAGACTTTACAGCTTAGTAAACAAGAGCCTGCTTCCAAACAATTTGGACAAAGCCACAGCCATGATTTATGGAGACAAAGTCTTTTTTCCCATAGAGTCTTTGTGATCAGCTATATTGACCTACTGCACAGCACAAACTTCCCTGAATTAATCCCTCTTTGAACTACAGCAGCTCTTTCAGAAAAACACCCCATCCTGATTACAAAACTGGCAGTGAATCAGCAGCCCGTGTCATCGGGGTGTGCTGTACCAGGGGCTCCCATTGAAAGCCCTGCTCCTGTCCACCACTGATTTGTTCAGTTCCATACTCCACCCACTGCTGGCCTTCCCTTCTGTTGGATCCAGGGCAATTTGGCAAGCCCTTGCTCCCTGTGCAAGAACTTACAGATGGTGAGTGAGTTTTCATTACTAGGGCTGTGATCTTCCAGACTTTCTCAATTAAATGGGAATGAAAACAGGCCATGAGCTTCCTCATGATCCTCTGAGGCTACTCCATCTCATCATGCCTTTCAAGCTCAGGACATAGTTGCACCCAGTGACAGATATTAGGGCAGTACCATTTTCCTGAGAGTCCTGTTAACATACACAATTATCTGCTCTGTAACTTCTGACCATAACATTGCGTTAGACTTTCTCCCATTCCACAGATTATCCAACTCGTGCTCTAAATTTTACTTTAATCATTGTTTCCAGGGTTAGCACTTCTCACTCTATAAACTTGACTACTGATCCCTCTTTGGCTGTGGTAAAACAGATCCTAAAGTTATCTGTTAAATGAAACAGCAACTAAGAAAGCACACACATACACACACAAGAGTTTTCACATATTAAACTCAAGTTTTCTCTTCCTGAGTTCACCAGGGCCCTTTCTTTCCTGGAGTTCTGCAGAAGACACTGGCATGGGGCAGTACTCACCTTACCACAGGCTTGACCCTTCGAGGTCCAGAACCCAAAATGTCCTTTGTGATCAATGGAGTGAAAAAGATGTTTTTAGGATTCATCTCACTGCTCTTACACATCTAGATTTTGGATGATAAATGGCGTCTCTAAAGTACCAGTTTCCTCTCACTGACTGTAGTAGAAACTATATGTCCAAACTAAGATGAACACATCTGCATCAGGTTAGGTGAGTCTCAGCCCTTGAGTTTAATTAAAACAGTGCAGATAAGAAAAGCATAATATGTATGCCCTTATTAAAGTGTTCCAGTAGTAAAACACCCATCACATAAATATGGAAGTGCATACTTCTTTAAATAATGTATTTTAAGTGCTAATTTTGATGTCAGATTCTGCTCTTATATGCCTCTAACTAGACAAGAGTAAGTAAGGAGTCCTCCCAGCTCAGCCCTTGCAAGGAATAGCTGGGTAGAATCTGCCCCTCCAAGAAGAGGCACACGGAGATGGTTGTTTGGTTCTCCAACAAGGTCAGCAGCACCAAGTGGGCTGGAGAATATATCCCTCTCACCTGTATATGAACATCACAGTGATTTTCTGCCTAGAGGTGCAGGAGAAGATCACAGTCTAGCAACATTTCTCTATTTTGTGGAATGGCTCATTTAGCAGTGACAAAATTTTCCTTGAAAAAACTATATTCTGTGAAGGAAAGGTCCAAAAAATCAAAAAAAGTTTTTTAAAGAGAAAGCTGAATGGGAGGCACACACAGACATTTTTCATCTGTTTTTCCTAATATCCAAATAAAACAGTTCCCCACTCCTCCCGGCAGGAGCAGAGGAGCAACTAATGGAGCAATGCTGATCTCCTAAAAACAGAGAACATCTCAGAAAAATGAAATGGAAGAGGTGTGCCTGCCATGCTGATGGATTACACCAGGCCTCTGGGTGTTTATCTTGCCAAGGAGCTGCAGGAGCTGCAAAGAAAGTGGTGAGAACTGCTGCGAGGAAAAGGCAGAATTTACATAAATTCGTGTATGTCTCAGCCCCTGAACATGCACTGGTATGAAGGACTGAGAGCAAGAGAGTCACCCATGTACTGGTGCAGGTTTGGTGTGAAATTTATCCTCTGGCACTGAATGGGGGCATTTATATGAGGAAGAAAAGTGTTAGATTTTCTTTTGTGTTGTTCATCAGCTGCAGAGAAATTTGGTGAGGCCTGAGGAGGGGCAACAGACACGGTGGGAAACAGGGGAGAGAAGGGAAGAGGGACATGGCCAGTAGAAGGTTGGCCTACATTTTAAATCCACTTGTCATCCAACAGCTTCCCTCAACTTAGAAAGGGCTCCTTTCTCAGCACAGCTCTTTTGCACTTGTCTGACTGAATTCCTCTCGAGGAAGCTGAGCTGGAGCTGGTCTCCTGGCAGTGGGGAGAATCTGGAACATTATGGATGCAGGGCAAGGAGCTGTGTGCTCCCAGGGGCTGCCCAGGCAGTGGCAGCGGGGCAAGGCTGTGAAACACTGTAGTTTGGTGGGTTTGGCCCATCTGGAACTGCAGAAGTCCTGGCCCAGCTGGACAGGCTTCGATTTGCACACACCCAACCTCACAGCGACCTCACCCCACAAGCAGATACACTGGAGCTTACCTGCCATGGCCACTTCTCTGAATATCCAGCACTGGTCATTTCCAGGAAAAGACCTTCCCATTAACTTCTTGAAAGATTTGACTGAAGCTGTTCAGTGAATCCTGTATTACAGAGGACATTTTTGATAATCCCTAGCACCAGAAATTCAGTCCTTGTCACTGAACCAGGTGACCAGTGGGAGGCCAGAAAAGGAGCCCAAGAGGCAGAAGAGAAAATAGAATGAGGGGGACTGACAAATGTCAGGTAAATACTGGGGTTTCTGTTTAGGCAGAAACATCAAAGCGTCCCACACGAAGAGTGCACTTTGGAAGGATAAATCTGCATAGATTGAAACAGGAAAGTTCATTTTTTTGCTGTAGGAAATCAATTTGCAGTGATGGGTGCTGGGTAACCTGTCCTCAGTCAGGGCATAAAAACACACCATGAGTGGTTCCCACCCTCTCTCCCCTCTGAGGCAGTTCCGCCTTTTCTGGGAACAGGAAAGGCACACAGCGTTTTTCTTCACCATTGAAATCTCTTCCACTCATCACTGAGCTTTTGGGCCGGATGACACCTGAATAATCCTGCACAGCAGGGGAAATTTCTGGGGACAATTAGCAGAGCACCCCAGCATTATGGGGCTTTGCTTGACTTCATCTCCAACAATAGCAAAATTCACCTGACAGTTCAGTCTTTCCTCTGCAAAAATCCTCCAGTACCAACACGGAGGCACAGATAAGTCATGTCCTGGCTCATTGCCCAGCTTAGTGCTTGGCTTGGCTTCAGCAGTTCAGCTGACACACACATCTTTCTTTCATTTCCTTTCCCCAGTCCCCTCTCCTCCTGCCCCACCACTTTCCATCACCACTCACCCCCGTGCCCACACTGTCCATTCACAGGCAGGGCTGCTTGTGATGCCCTACTCTGCTCACACAGGCCCCTGCTCAGGCTGTGCTGTGCCTCATTCTGCAAATCACACAGAAAGAATAAAATTAAAATCGGTAGAACTATTGAGTAGGATACACCAGACCTGACTGGAAAAGAGCAAAACAGCCCAGAGAAGAAAGTGGGAGATGATCTTGTCATGTCACATCCAGCTTTTCCACCCAGCCATGTGCTGCCTCCTGCAGCAACAGCCCAGCCCATTAGACACACTCAGCCCTTCTCTCACCTCTTTAGACACCAGTCATTGATAATCCGTCCAATTAGTGCAAGGCTTACAGTTGGACTCAATGATCTTAAAGGTCTTTTCCAATCTAAATGATTCTATGATTAATCCTGGCTGTCAGTAAAGCTCCAGCATCTCTGCACACAGCGATACCCTACAACAGCTGAATATATTGCATAAGAGCAAGAACCTTCTTAATGGATTTCTGCAGCAAGAGTGGAAAATGGGGGTGTTCCCAGCTACATATATCCTAGTGAGAGGTAATGAATGGCACACCCATAGCATTTTGCTAATAACCTCAAATAGAGTGAAGGGTTCAGCTGGGAGGGGAGAATTTTTTTTTCCTGGTAAAAGTTTGATGAGCTTTCAGAATCAAATATTTCAGAGCTTGCTCATTGCTAATTAAGGGTTAGTATACTAAATTAGCAGTAAATTAACATTCATTTCTCTGCTAGTACACTAGAGCTGCAGGAAATTACCCAAATTATTCAGGTAGTGACATTCATCACTGGGTGGAATTACTGTAGCTTAAACAAGATTTAGTGCTACTCTGTAGCTAATATTCACAGCTGCAGGAAAAGAGAGGCAGGCTCCCTCATTCACAGCAATTTTGACAGCAGAGGTGCCAAGACAGGGGAAAATGTTCATCTGAGCTGTTGATTACTGAGGCAGGAGAACAGGACAGGCCATGCTTTGCTGAGAGATCACTGCATGCTTGGGGTGCAAATGGTGAGGTGGCACCTGGCTGGTGGCTGCAAGTGACCGAGTGCTGCTGTAAAATGAAAATATCACCCTAAAAATATCTTTGTGCAGTTGCTGGGGATAATTGATGCTGGTGCAGCATTACTTCAAACCACTCGTAAAGCTCCATCTGTAGCTGCAGCTCTATAGACATTTCATAATTATGTTTAATATTGCAATCCCCTATTTCTAGGGAGGATTTGAGGATCTCGGCACATTTGTCTAAGTGATGAGCGTTTTATCTGGGGCTTAGGAGCTTTCCTTCCTCCCTGGGGAATAGTTGACTCTAGAAGCTGCTGACTGCCTTCAGAGCCCTCCCTAACCCCTTTTTAGGTCAAATACAACTCAACCATAGCAGGCTGAAGAAATCAGACAAGTTTTGATGGTCTAGGAAGGAGGCAGTGAGCATCTTACTGGTGCCACGTGCCCATGTCCAAGGACACCTTTCCTGATACATTCATCTCCACAGAAAAGAGTACACTTGATATGCTGAAGCTTGGATCTTGCTGCATTCCCAGGCCAGGTGGCTCCCAATCACTCTTGCATCATGAAGGTTTTAAAACGTGCACGCTGGGGCTTTCCTAGGCACCCTGAGGTTTTGGGCAGGCAGCAGAAAAGGTGTGCAGGCAGGGCAAGTCCCCCTGGGAAGGACAAGGATGGCTTCTGCCCTGGTGCACATCAGCCAGAGGGAGGGAAGCAGAGTGCCTGTGAGAGAAGAAAGGTGGCAAAGGGGAAGATGGAGACTGAGAACGAAGCACTGCTGCTTTCTCCTTCACTAAAACTGTATGTCAAGAACCAAACGCCTATAATACTTGAGGAGAAATTCCTCAGGATACCATCTTACCCTTGACTGCTAAGAACAGAGCCACTCTGTAGAATGCATGTGCCTGAACAGACACAGCTACAGAGACAACAGGACATACCCCTTTTGATCACAAAGAAGTCCACGTGCTGTCTGAAGCCTTGTGCAGAATGGCAGCAGGGGTCTTCACACTCTATTTTTAAAATTTCCAGCACTCAGACTAGGGGAATGAGCTGTTGCCCCCTGCAAATAAAGGCCCAATCTAAAGCAGGCACGTTTTTAAGCTCATGGATGGAGATTTCAGATGCCACCACTATTAATTTTCACTCTTCTGGCTCTGTTCCTTATCTGCTGCTGGCAATCACAGTGGGATCAAGAATGAGTCTCAAAACAGGAGGAAAAGACAGTTGTCTAGTTGTGCTTTTTATATTCTCTCACAAGCAGCCCAAAGCAGAGATGCTAATTCGTATCTTAATTAACTAAGGCCCTCCACAAATTCCAGATACTGGCTTCTGGCTGGACAACTGGCAAGTAGATTTTCACTGCCTGGAAAGAAAGGAATTGCAAAAAGCCAGAAAGTTAAATCAATGCTCTATTAATTCATTTTTAAAGTCTCACATGAACACTGTACTCTTTGTTCCAGAGCTTTAATAGCTGCACTGCTAGCATGGGAAACAGCACAACAGGATCTTTAGATGTCCGTGTGTGCAGGGACACCACTCTCTTCTGTTTAAAATCCACCAGGTTTCATACAAAGCTGGTATTGGCTCACTTTTGTCATCCAGCTTGCCTTTAAGACAAAGAATCACATTGTTGTGCTAGGAAGAAGCAAATCTCTCATCTGTAGGGCAGGGGGAGCCCCCAAGAGTTTCTCTCCCCCTTTCTTATCCTTCATGGCATAGGGTCCCCACATATGTGCCCTAATGCTAAGCGGTGGCAGGAGGAACAAATCCACTGTCACCACTTTTCAGCCACTCCTGGGGGAGAATAATAGAAGAATCTATTTACTTGCTCCTTTGTGACCTGCAGTGGAGAATGAATTTTGCACAGTGCTCCTAGGAGGAGCAGCTGCTGCCTTCTCTCCCAAAGGGATGAAGTTTGCTCTCCAGGCAATGTGGAGAGGATAGCAAGGGAACTGAAGTCCCTTAGATCTTTTTTAGGGACAGGACCATTTCTCTCATCAGCCATGGCCTCCTCTGAGCCTCTCAGTATCAGCTGCCTCACAAAGCCCTTCCTGCAGGACCTCATTACAGAGAGCCTCAGTGGAAAACAGCACTTCCAAATGAGACCGTTGAGGGGAACATGGGATAAAATCTGAGACTACAGGAAGAACAGATGAACAGAAGAGCCCAGATGTGTTATTTGGTGCTGAAGCTGCACTGTGATGCCGTGGGGAGCAGGAAAGATGGCAGCTCACAGCACAGGGGGCTGCTGGGGGTGACTGCACCCCGACACGGCCCCATGCACAGCCCCATCCTCAGGAGGAGCAGGAACCAGCTCACCCCAAATTGAGTCTCACTGCTCCCCAGCAGCTCACTGAGCCCTTTTGTGAGACTGGAGGTTCACAATCCCCGTTCTGGAGAGAACTGAACTTTCTGTAGTGACTTCCCTAAGCTCACCCAGGAGGCCTGAGCGGAGCCAAGAACAGAACGCAGGACTCCTGCGTGCCAAGTTACCAGCTCTACATTAGGCTAAACTGTCCTACAAGCATAAAGTGCCGCAGAGCACAATTTTTGGGCTTGGAGTCGGAACTGCACAGAGCAGAGCATCTGTGCCGGCGCTGTACCCCAGGCTCAGCCTGCTCTGACTTTGTCCATCCATCTGTACCCTCCTCTTTTCCCAAAGGGCTCTCCCCAGCCAAACACCAATGTACATTTGAAGGATTTCCATCCAACGGATATTTCATATGTGTTTTTAACTTTCTCCATTTTCAAAAGAAAATAAAAAAAGCAATGAATGTCTTGCAATGGCAAAGAACGTATGCTGTGACATTGGAAAACATGCAGCACGTGATTAACAAAAGCTATAGAATAGGTCTGTTACAGGGACGAAGTCAAAGTGCCAATTTTTTAATGCTGTTTACCAAATCAAACAGGCATTCTGCAGCCCACCTGTTCCTGCTGCCTCTGACTTCATGACAGCCATTTTCTGAAGCCAGAGAAATAATTACTAGACCAGTTTATTGATGGCAGCTGGTTTGGAGTGAAAAAGTCCAAAATGTGCAATAATTAAAGACTGTGAGGGATGCAAGCTATTAAGAGGACAAAGAAAGTGAAATAAATCGATCCAGAATGGGCAAATGGACACCTTCCATGGGAAGCCAAAACCTCTCCTCAAAGCTGATGTACTCACAGTCAACTAACAGGGAAATCCAAAAGGTGGGGTGGGGGGAAACCACAACAATCCAAACTTCTGCCGTTATGTTTTTTTATCCAGGAATTATTACCCAGTCCTTGGCACTAACATAGAATTCAAAGTGCTGGAGTCAAGCAACGGCCTAGAGACCAGCATGTGCCAGCTGCTTCAAAAGGCCCCGTAAAATCCCATAAAGGAGAATGGTACACCAGTAGGCCTGAGGGATAAGCTGTGTGTAGCATACGGCCCAAAGTGCAAAGGATGAAGCTGCATCCCACCCAACTGGAGATGATATTGCTAATCATACAAACGATGCCAATCTGTCACTCTCAATATCCTACCTTGTGGCAATGAGTCCCATAGGCTAATTAAAACTTAGGTTAAAAGTGCTTCCTATTAAAGCTGTTCAACGCATTGATTTCAAATTTAATTTCACATCTCTCTTTCTTATGCAAGAGAGGAAAAAGCCATGGTATTGGTGTTTTATTTATATCCGTCACGGCCTGTCTCTCAGTGGCACTTCCCATGTATTGTTCTCCCTAAAATAAACAGACTTAACCTTTGCAGTCTCTGCTGCATGCAAATCTTCCTTCTAAAGTATTTTCTATGCTTCTGATTAGGTTTGCTGCCCTTCACTGAACCTCTTCTATTTCCTGCTCTATCATTTTTTAATTAGGGTAACCAAACCAAACATGCTTCTCAAGGTGAGGCCACATCACCATCTCTAGAACAACACTGTCATATTTTCAGTGTTGTCCTCTATTCAACAAATTAGTGTCATGCCATTTTATATTTATGCTTTCCTGATCACTGCTCAGACCTCAGCAGATGTTCTCCATTGAGCTCTTTGAGATATTTTTTTCTTTTGAAGCTCACTCCATTAGGCAATCAACTGTTCCATCCAATTAATAGTAACTTCCTTTTACTCACATTGCATTTTATTATCAGTATTTTGATTAATACAGCTTTGCTAAATTCAAAGGAAATTCTTAGTCACACTTAGATTTGATTAAATTTTGGAGCATCAAATTTCAGGAATTTGCTACTTACTTTTTCAGATGGTCATAAAATACTGAGTACAGGCTCAAGGGGTGCCTGCCATTCAAATGTCTGCATATGGAATTACTGAAGGTCTCCACAGAGACATGATTTTCAAAGAACGCATGTATCATAACATAAATAAAAACCTAATTTATTTTTAAAGCATTTTCAAATCTCAAACCTCGACTTTCTGTACCTGCACCACAAGTCTACAAAGAGGGAAGTAGTAAAGTGGCCTCTGTCGCTTCCTGGGGTGCATTCACATGCACATCACCACGCCAAACAAACCCTCCTCCTCTGGCTGCTGTAACACAATTTTCAAGAAAGGTGAACCTGACAATCTTCAAAGGGATTTAAACAAAACAATGTCAGGAAAGGTTTCACCGCCCCATGTACCACACACTTCTATAGCCTGTGAAAAGAAATACCCCTCTCAGTGAAATTCAGACCACATAAGGTTTTTGAATTCAGAATGTCTTTTTATAATGATATATTCATGCTCACTGCCATCCATCAGAAACTTCCTATAGAGTGGATGCTTTTCTGTCAAAAAAACTACTGGACTACTTTAGAGGGAATCAAGTTTTTGAACATCTACGGGGGGAAGAAGAGAAGTGAAGGGAATCTTCAGCAGTTTCTCATCTAGATGGATGTCCTTTTCCAAGGATTTCATCACAGAATGGTTTGGGTTGGAAGGGAGCTTAAAGATCACCTAATTCCAAACCCCCTGCCATGGGCAGGGACACCTTTCACCTATCCAGCCTGGTCTTGAACACTTCCAGGGATGGAGCACCCAGAGTTTCTCTGAGCAGCCTGTGCCAATGCCTCACCACTCTCACAGTGAAGAACTTCTTCCTCATGTCTAATATAAACCTACTCTCAGTTTAAATCTATTTCCTCTTGTCCTACCACTACACATCCTTGTAACAAGTCCCTCTCCACTCGCTCATAGACCCTTTGGGTTCTGGAAGGTGCTATAAAATCTTCCCAAAACCTTCTCTTCTCCAGGCTGAACAACCCCAGCTCTCTCAGCCTGCCTTTGTAGGATGGTACAGCCAACAGGAATATTGAACAGCAGTGCTCTCAACACCAGCATCCAAGGAATTCCACTCGTCACTGGTCTCCACTTGGGTATCAAGTCAGTGACCAAAGACATGGCAGTAGATAGACAGCCCTCTTCCTACCAGAGAAATATTCCCAAGTTCTTGGCAGCAGCCTCCTGCAGGAGGCATCTTGCTGTTCAGACACCTGGAGAGCTCGCCACAAATCACAAGTTAGTGCCGTGGCTGTTGGCAGTGGCTTCTGGGATATTATTAATTACAGGAATTGATTTTAAAAAAATATTTTCCCCAGCATATGACATACTAAGTTGTCATAAGTAAATTTTCTCTAATGAGAATTTCTGCATATTAGATAAGAGTCCATAAGCATAGCTGGGTGTTATTTGAAGAAGAAAAATCATCACATTTTCCAGAGATCAGTTTTCTAGAAAGGAAAAATAGCAACTTTCTTTTTAGGACAAAAGCAATAGTTTCTACCTCAGCTACAGAATCCCATCTGCTGTGGGCTCTGAGTCATTGGCTTATTAGCAAAATTGTCTGAAAGAAGCATAAATCTGATTTTCTCACAAACCAAATCTGCACTTAGACAAAAATCACAGTCTGCCACTTCCCTGTAAATTAGGCTCCTTCCCTGTCCTCAGTTCATTTCCCCGGACAATGGGTAGCACCTGCTGCCGGACAGATCCTCCCCCAAACCCCTGCAGCACCTTCCCTTCATCCAGGAGGCTTTTGGTCAGTGCCAGCCCCCAAAGGCTGGTGCTTCCCTCCCTGACAGGCAGCCCATCCACACGCTGTAGTTTCTGGCTTATGCTGCAATTCCTTTTTGGCCATAGATACCCCTTTTGTTTTTCTTTTTCCTCTCTCTCTGCCTCTCTGTCTTCTGAACAAAAAACACTGTCAGGACCCCACGTTGGCTTGTGTCTTTTAACAGCTGTCACCACTCAGCAGCTCAGTCCCTGCTCCCCTTTTAATGGCACATTTCTCCTCTGCTTTACACCAAGCCATCCATTACCACTTGGATGACCAGCACTGCACACTTCTGGGGTCAGGTGTGAGATTGTAAGTTTGCTGGGGTTAATTTCAGAGTTGGTTTTTTGCTGGTACTTAGACACACACTTTTAGTAAATCATCAGAGCTAATGGGGGAGGGAGTCTGAGGAGGATGACGGAGGCACAATTTACAGGCAATGTTTATAGCTCTTTTTTCTTTCCTCCATCCAAGCCTGTCATCTGGGGAGGCAGCACATCCTGATCTCTACCAACACAAGATCAAAGCTTTCCAGGTCTGTCAGAACTCTGAGCCTGTTGCTATCCCTATTTACACTTGTTTATTTTTATTACTGTTACCATTAATAGTAATTCATCTTGACAGCTCCTGAGCAGCCACATGGGTAAGGACCTTATCCCACTAAATGCTGTAAAAACGCAAACCAAAATGACAAGAGCTTACAGCCTCAGGACAAGCTTGCAACAGAGAAGCTGTTTAAATGCTGGCCTTCATTCAGGTCGAGTTGGTGTAGGCAGAGCCACACTACACCACTCACCACTGGAGTTTAGGGCCCCGCTTCTGGTACACTGAGGCACAATTAGGCCCCCAGATGACTTTGAAATTCAGTCCCTGTGCATCTCATTTTCACCAGCAGTCAAATTATTGGACTGTTGTGTTCCTCACGACAACCTGCTCCAGGAACTTGATTGCTGAGTTCATCAGTCACCCCACTCCCCCACAAGCAGCAAAGTGCTCAAGTACCTGAGGGGTCTGAGAGCTTGTTTCATTTTGACAGAGTAATTCCCAAGGTGTGAGATGCCAGGAGCACAAAATCATCATGTTCACAAGTGTAGAGTTTCGCTTCCAACCACTTCTGTGATAAACAGCACCAAAGGAGATGTGTGCCAAATGCAGTTGGAGTTTTATGGTTGTTCCTTTAGCACCTCTTCGGATTTTGTTTAGTTCACTTCTGCAACAACAGCTGGGAGTAGTATTTCCTTCAAATTACAGAAAGATTTAGTGTTATCTTAATGTGATACAAGTGTAGCCTGAATTATATTTAGGAGGAAGTACAATATGTGCTAATGAATAATAAAGACTGTCTACACGGGTATTAGCCTGTCTCTGGCTGCTGCTGCTGCTTCAGCCAGTTCTCACCTTCTTAACAGTGCTAGCAAACCACAAGGGCTCTGCCACTCAGCAGCCCCTTCCCAAGGGACCTTACTGGAAACATTCTCCATTTGCTAAAGTTCCAGCTGGAATAAGGTCCCTATTTCCAAACACGAGAATTGAGCAGGGAAACAGACTTTCCTTTCTGCTAAACACGTCCTGCAGGATTGCAAAGCCAGCACCTGTAAACCCGGGCTGTCCAAATCCACCACTTAAAAACTGACAGGCACAGAAAGAATTCGGGAAGCAGCTCAGCCCCAGTTTCACTCCAAAAACTGGGAGCAAGTCCCAGATGCAGTCCTTCTTTTGCCCTTCTCGGTTTGTCCGTGTGCGCTACAAGCGGGCATTTGGCAGGACATTAATGTCTGAGTCACTGCTACGGACGTGTGGCTGGTGGAAAGCAGAAGTTCAGCCTAGTCAACAGTAAACTGACAGCTGCGATCAAGAATAGCACCAATATGGTTCACTGATTATCTGAATTACTTCAGGGTATCTTAGCAAATCCCTGCAATGTATCACAGCCACCAAAGGAACACATGATTTTATGCAAAGAACATTTTTGAAAGATGCAACGAAAAAACCCACTGATACAAATAGCTGAGAAAATGCAGTGCTAATGCATGTTCCTTTCCTTCTGCATTATTTATCTTTCATAAAATACTACATAAACACACTTGCTCCTACAGAGAGTCAAAAATAACATATTTGACTTATCTGTTTAAGAAATAGTGACATGTGTCAACCAAAACGTTCCAACACAGGATTTTTCAGTTTCAACAACTGTCAGAGGGCTCTTCTATTGAAAATAATCAATGCCTTTGACAGATAAAGGGAGGTAATATAGCGACTTATTTTGATACAACTTGACAGCTTTTTTTTTGACAGTATTTTTCACTGTCAGTCTATTGGATTTGAATTTTAGCTGGGGCCCATGAGAAATATGCTTTTGGTCTTTAGCACTGAATCTCTGCAAATCAAAAGGGCAGTGGGAGCACAGTACTTACCTGCTTTTTATTTGCCATTATCTATCAGTCTCCAGTTTTAATTATTCATTTTTAATACCCTTCCCAATTTTTATTCTCATGAGATGTCATAATAAGGCACATTTAAACTATACTTTGCTGCTCCCTTGGCAAGAAAGGACATTTCACACAGCTAGACTTGGAAATGGAGCTATTTTCTAATGTCACAGTGTTCGGACCGACAGTTCAGTTCCATCAAGAACTCATCTGTTCTGCTCTTATGAGACTGCAGCAACTTAAAAGAAGTTATTAATATTGATTATGAAATATTCAAACACTTGCCCATGCAGGAGATTGTGGGGCTAAGGATCTCTTCATTAAAATTCTTTATGCAAAACACATTTTTCACTTAAAATAATTATTTTTAACAAAATTCAACAATAGATCCAGGTCTGAATTCTTGTAGAACAAAATCAAGGCATTTGAAAGAATCACTTAAATCACAAGCCAGTCCTTTGCTGCTGCAAAGCTCCACCAAAAAGGTGAGAAGTTCTGCTGCTGGCAGACATTGCCCTTGGACAAAGAGAAGGCAGGTGCAGGGTGAAGAGGATAAAGGGAAAGTCCTCATTACTCTGTATTTTGATAATAGCCTCGTTCAATAGCTACCATTTTGAACAACTTCTCCCACTGAGCAGCCAGGCAGAGTCCACTTATTCTGACCCAAATTGTTTGTTCCTGGCTGCAATTTCCATGAACATTATTATCATAGAATTTGTTTTGTCTTTGATATAAGTGTGTGACCTTGTAGGGTTTACTATCTAAATATTTATTTGTTTCCAAGCCTAAATCCACAGCGTGATGTGTGAAAATTCCCTTTGGTATAACAACGCTCAAAGAGACAAGGCTGTGAGATGACTGAAGGTACAAAGGTGCAGGAAATAAAAGGACTTGTATTCCCAACTCATCATTCCATATTCTGCTCGAGACAAGAATCGCATCCTGGCTTTTGATGTATTGTTGTTGTATGCGTTGAGAGCTCAGTTATGTTTAAATGTAGTACTTCAGCTCCTTTGCTTAACAACACCTGCTAACTTGCTTGACATCTCAAAGAGTTTCTTAAAATATTCTTAAACCTTTGGCATCCCTTCCTGCCCTGGGCTTCATGAATAAAACATTTATCCAGTCAGCAGCTTTAGCAAAGAGGAACAGCCAAGTTCCATCCATCAACGTCAGCAGCTGAATTACTGAGTGATTTCAGATCCTTTAATAACTCTGTTTCTTTATGACTGTGTTGGTAAACAATCAAACAGTCCTGGCACCTGGCTTTCAGTGAACATTAACTTTTTTTGCATTATCAAATACTACTAATAGAGCTCGTTGCTGTTACTGTTATTTCAATTAGAAAATGTCTGCAATACTGTCCACCTTTGTGAGAATGCACTGAGGTTTAGTCTTGATTTGTTATGAAGGTCATCAAAAGCTACTCACATTAAACCTGCTGGGACTTTAGGAAAAAAAAAAAAAAGAGCAAGGATAAATAGAGCCTTTACTTCACATATAATGTGCTTCATTTATCATTGGGATCACCACGTAGTAATATACACTGCCCTTTTGTAAGGTTGTTAATAGAAACTAAGCATTTTGGGGTGAAAAACCAATGATATAAAGCTTCTGTTGTTGTAGAAGTCCAATGAAGCTTGGAGGTCCAAGTACTATAAGGAAATTGCCTCCAGATATTCAAAAGGAGGTTCCTGGTATGAGCCTCTGTGTGAAGGAGGGGGAATGGGGAGAAGAAAAATCAGCTTTCTGAATTGAAAACCTAGCCAGAATGTATATGAGCACATTTAGTTTGAATTAAATGGATATTCAAGATCTTTTCCTAGGACTTTACATTGGCAGAACAGTAGGAAGAGATTTTCCACACACTTGGATGCAAGCGATGGTTTAGCCTCTAACCAGGATATGCAAATGTAAAGTCCCAGTATTCAATCCTCTAACCTCTCACACAGGAAAACTGTTCTTAGGCATGCAGGAATAATACACTGAAGTCAAAAGGCTCATCTAAAATAAGGATGAGTGGCCAGGGTAGAGCCCCTGGTCTGCCTCTGTTCACCAAGGATTTGTGCCTGGAATATAAACAGGAAATACCCACAGACGCACTGATGTGAGGATAACTTCGAGTATCTGATCCTGCAAAAAGGATCCTTCCCAGCCCTGGGACAGAAAAAATTACCAACATGGGATTTGCAGAGGATGAATTCCATGTGGAGTACCAACAAGAGAAGAGCATGAGCCTCCCTAAGCCCACCTTGACTCTTACTCGTAAGACCTTTGGGCTCAGATGAAGGGTGCTGGTGTAGGATCACTCTAGAGACAGCTCCAGGGGGTTCCATTGTTTTCTCCCCCCTCTGGGGACCCTCTCTTCCCCAACACAGCACCAGCAATAGCTCTTGTGCCAGTTTGAGCAGAGCAATGTGTGCAGAAATATGGAAGGGGTTTTCTCACCTCCCAATACACATTTCCAGCTGCAGAACCAGAGGAAAACACAGGCTGCACCACAGAAAACATGTTTTTTACAGGTTTTTTCATGCCTAAATGAGCTCTGTGCTACTGAAGTCAAGGGGCACACAGGTAGAGACCAGTAACATTTTCATTTCGAGGCATCTTAGAGCCTCTCCATATGAAAATAAACACACTCTTCGGTAGAATTACACCCAATTAAGCCACAGGTAAATAATTAAGCCACAGGCTTCACTATTTAAGCACTTCCCAGTTGCCTGGGTAAGTGAAGTGTCACCATTATGGATTAAGCTTCTACACTCTAAGTTTTCTCTGTGGCATCTTAAAAATAAAAAGCAACACTTAGTTATATCTAACCAAAGACTGTCTCTGTCTCTGACTGTTTCCTTTGTTGAAATGAAGGCAGGTACTGCTCCTGAGGAGCAGAGCTCACTCTTTGATTCCCAGGAAGGGTGATGGCAAAGATTATTAACCATGAACGTGCTGGCTTGGTAAAACAAAACCCCCCGGCAGAGAAGCCCAGCCCCAAACCCTTCCACACAGCTGGCTTGCACAGCCATACACACCAACTCATGCATGTGCTGGTCACGGCTCATCATGCTCACCAAACCCACCACCTCTTTTTCCATCTGCTCCTGGATATCCAGGGTTCAGGCCCTCTCACCTCCTGCCTGCCCAGCACCTCCCAGGGGGCAGGTCCCTGCCCAAAGCCCTGCACACCCAGGCTGCCTCCTGACCCTTTACTGACTCCTTTGGGAACACTGCCACTGGCAAAGGACAGGGAGGAGAAGTTCCCATCAAGATCTGATCCCACCCGCACAGAGCAGCCCGACAAGGGCTAGTGAACTGGAGCCAGGTGGGCTTTTGAGTGAGACGATGCCTGCCCTGCTGTCGCTGGCAGAGGTTTGGGCACAGCATCTCAGGAATCTGCCTCCCTTGGCGAGCCAGAGACAGGAGCTCCCCCCTGAGNCTGTCGCTGGCAGAGGTTTGGGCATAGCATCTCAGGAATCTGACAGAGACAGGAGCTCCCCCCGACCTGCTACGACACAAGCAGAGCTGGTATCGGCCACAGCTTTGAGGCTTGGGGGTTTTTTCCTAAATTTCTTTTAAAATTTGCAATTCTTCCTATGCCCTGTTGAAGGAAAAACATAGGACCCAATGGAGGTCTTTGCACTGGCTTTGAAGTAAGACTTGTGAATTTCTATTTTCAGTTTAAAAAAATAATCCAAACCTCATTCCATTTTCTTGCTTGATCCCAGGCTCTAAAGCTGTAAATACAAACAGCACCTCACTCATTTGAAATCTGCAACCTCTCTATCATAAATCAATCTCTGAAGAAATTAGTAACTACATTTGTGGGGGATTTGTTTGTTTTGTTTGTCCATTTTAAAGATTGTGGATTACATAAACAGATATGTGCGTATCAACAACAGCTGCAGCTGGAATGCCCACGGCAAAAAATCCTTTGTCTTGAATTTTGAAGTAGTCTATTCTCCCCCCATATCCCCACTGAAACACGTTTCACACTTCGCTCCTGGAAACATACCCTGAAGACATTTACATCATAGGCTTTGTTATTATAAGTTATAGCAAAAGACAAAAGGAACAAGGTTTTGTAACCAGAGGGCAAACATCACAACTGCTAATTTGTTAGGGGGTGACATTTCTGATAATGCCGTTTTAGTCGAGCTCCATATTGTAACTTCATCATGGTATCACATCACAGCACTTAATAGGAGAGATACACGTGAGCAGATCTATTACCTAAAACAAACAAAGGTATTAGGAAACTTCTTGGGACTGAGTTGTATATTGACTTCTGGTCAGCATTTCTAGAGAACTTCATTAAATTTATGTCATCAAAAACATAACTTATGGACCTTCTGAATGGGAACTTGTACCAGCAGGAGTAACAATTGTTTTTCCCCACTTTGTGATTTATCATCCATTCTATTACATGCTACACGGACTGTCATTTTTCTTTAAATGTGTTTGATAAAAGAGTTCTTGTTCTACTGGGTCAGGTATTATTATTCACCAACATTATGTACTAACCAGCACGAACGCCAGCAGCAGCTGCAGAGCTGCAGCTGAACATCAGAGTTAGCGCTGGGCTTTTCCCCACTGCACACTGGTCCCATAAACTGGGAAGCAGCTCCCCATTCCCACCGTGTGCCGAGCACACCCTCACAGCCGATACCCCTCTATTAATACACCAGCACCCTGGCCGGGCTGAGGTGGCAGCAGCTTGTCCAGGAGTGCCCAGCACAAAGGGAGAACACCCTGTAGCACCTCGGTGCCTCGCTAGCCAGCCTCCCAGCCCGGGCGGTGGAGGGCACGGAGCCCAGCGTGCCTGGGGCTTGTGGATAGCCCAGGTGTGACCAGAAATAAATGAGCAGAGGAGGCTCCTTCGGCCGGTGTTCCAAGGGTTTATTGTAGAAGCTCCCTCGAAGGAGACTGGAAACGAGGAGGACAAGATAGTAGATTGAGTGGGCTTAAAAGGGATACAGGGAAGGGGGCAGGGATGGCATAGCAGGGACCTATAGGAAGAAGGGAAAGGCAGGACAGGTCTGGTTACCTTGCCTTAGGGGATACAAGGGGTGTCTGTCAGCTGTCAGTCAGGCAGACAGAGCCTACATCAGATCGTAGGAATTCAATGGCAGAAGCCATCCTGACAGAAGGGAGTTTTACTCTTTGGAACCAGCCCACCAAACCTCTTTTTCTGGGCTCTGTGGCCCCCTGGTTATTCTTGTGTTTGGTTCATTCACCACAACATACCACGGCAGGAGGCTGCAAGCGAGAGAAACCAGCTCTGCCTCTCCTCAACACAGCCCGCCTGCAACAGTCAGGGCTGCGTTTGTTCCCCACTGACCTCACGTAGCTGTAATTGCTCCATCACAATGCCCCTCTTGCACCCCCAGCCGAGCCAGTTTCCCACGGATTCTGGAGCACAGGGGCAGTGCCATGAGCGAGGCATGAGGAAGGAGAAGTGTCCCGGCCACCCAGCAGCCCTCGCCCAGCGGAGCCATGGGCACAGGCAGCGCTGGAGCTGGGAACCTCCTGCTCATCTCTGTGCCAGCCAAGTGCTCCCGGCCCCGCACCCGTAAGACCAAGGAAGCAGAGCTCAGCAAAGGCAGGAGGCTCTCTTTGCACTGTTTGCCAGTACTTGGATGGTCTCTTATCTGCTCTTAATTATCCAGGCTATTTTTACACAGTCCGTCCCCTCCCCTACACCCCCCTGCCATTTCCTAATTGCCTGGTCTTATTTTCCTGATCGTTTTGTGTTGAAGATGAATTTCAGAAGCTCAGGATCTCAGGCCATTTCCAGACGTAATTAACACCACCACTCCCCTCATTAGGGAGTGGCCTACTTTCCCTCCAGCACTTCCATCCCCTCAAACCTTTGGAAGAAGGACTTTTTATCCCCCTGTAGCTCTCTGGCTGACATTAACTCCTTGTGCTTCACAGGACTCTCTCTCCCTGTCTGCAGCTGGGAAATCCTGCCGGAGTCCTCTCCACTTGCTGGTTTCCTTCTCCAGTCTTTGCACTGGGTAGTTGTAGCTCCCACTCCTGGATGGAGAGCTGTGCTGCCTGTCCCACCACGGAGTTCCCTTTTGCCACCCATCAGCAGTCAGGATACACAGCTGACACGGCTCTAGGTGCTGCCCAGACACACGAGAGGGATCCCATCGCAGAGGGTTTGCAATCAATTCGGAGAAAACAAGGAAAGCGCTTGGAAATTCTGGGTTCCAAGGCACAAATATATACAGCCTACAGCAAGCCTGGCTCTACAGCTGGGTTACAAACCACCCTATATGTACCCAAGTGCACTTCCTCCTCTCCACTTAAGCTGAACTTCTCTTGACTTCAGTAGTTTTCCTCAAGTAAGAGGAGCTGATTTGGCACAGCAGACTGGGCTGTTCCAGGTTCCCCTTCCCGCAGCCCAGCATCCTGGTACTGCCATGTCCTATGAACCCATCAGTCAGGAAGAAAAACCGAAGGCTTGTTTGCAGAGCTAACCCATCAAGAGCCCACACTGGAGGCTAAACTTAATTGTCTGTGGCTGTAACAATATCAGATAAGCCCTGCAGAGGTAAACAAGCAGACTTGAGGGATTAACATTTTCTTTGATATAAACTTTGTAGGATGCTCTGTTGTCAAAAAGTCCACAGAGATTACTTGTGCTGTAGTAGGTGGCACTTCATTTTCCAGAATCTATGACCCAGCAGAAATTACTGTCAACTCCCCGACCAGCCGAGGGGTATCGATTCCCCCGTTACTACAGCAACCCATTAGTTATTCGATTGTGTCTCATATGCAGTGACTAATCTGCCTCAGCGAGGTCTCGGATTTTGACACTTTTTCATTCTAATCTTTAATTAGTTTATTTGATGCGGCCTGCACATTTTATTTTTATACTAAGTAGTTATTGAAAATACAGTCAAACTGAGCAGAGATCAAAGGAGCAAAACCAGTCTGCTGTCAACTAAACTAGTTATGCAAAATAATAATAAGGAAAAAAGAGTAGCGTGCCATATCAAATGTGTAAGCCAGTTTCACTCAGCACTCCTGAGGCAGCACAGAAATCAACCCAGGACATTCTTCCACCCCCAGACTTCACTTGAAACGTAAGTGCCCCTGATATATCACCTCCTTTGTATCCCCCTTTTCAATGATTACACTAAAAGACTAGAAGGCGTTCACCAGCAACTTTATCAACTTCCTTTGATACTTGGCTTTTGAGAGGAATAGACTTTGAGAGCTATCTTCCCAAAATAGCCAGAGATTGGGCACCCTTTAATGGCTTCTCCTCTCTTTGATGTCATGTAGTGACTGACGGGTCTGCACGACAACCCAAACCTGGACAGAGGAGCAGCGTCCTTGGCTAAGACCCATACTCGTTCTCACAAACCACTTTACACATAAAACTGCAAGTTTTGGCCACAAACATAAACAGTTTTAACTTTATATCATTCTCATTAATAAGCCTCTCTTTCACCTAGCAAAAAAATCCCAGTACTGGAAACAAAAAAATCTTCACATTAAGTCAGCAAGTTATGCATATTCAAAAAACCCCGCAAAAAATGGAGAAAAGGCAGTACCAAAAGCCAAGGAAGAAAAAAAAAGAGATGAATTTATGTTTAACTGATGTTCTATAATAACAATATTTTACATCTCTTTGGGGCACAAAACACCCACCAGATTCTTGTGCACTTAAGTGGACAAACATGTAAAACCAATGTTGCTCCCTAGGTTTTGTCTCTGCTCCACCTCTACATGTCACGGTGTCCACAGGTCTCAGCTGCATGTTGGAGCTTACACAAGCAAGATGCACTTAGTAAAGGGATGAAAAAATGCTGAATTTTTTGCAGTGAGGAGAGGTTTTGCTTCAGCTTAATTTGATAGCAAACTATGGATTTATGCTATGGCTTTTCTCCAACTTGATGAACTAAGTGGAAGAAAAGGATCCTAAAGAAGAAAGGCTTAGGATAAATATCCAGACATCTAACTGCATGCATTCCCATTGCTTGGTATTATCACCAGGCTAGAGAGCAGCTAAAGTTGCAATTCAAGATATGGACTCTGTTTCACCAGTATTCCCTGTCCCCACAATTTAAACCCCACAACACTGAATAGATAGGAAGTGAACATTTACATGACTCACTTGCCAGTCTCAGGTCATTCCATTTAGCACAATCTCCAGTGTTTCATTCAACTTCAAAAGTCTCAAATACAGATGAAATGCGAACAGACTAAAATAGAACAGCATTTGGAATTGGTTTTGTCTATGTGATGCAGCGTGGGAGTGTACATACACATGTGCCAGCAGTTTTCCAAAACACACCTACTTTGATCCATTAGGAAATTGATCCAGTGTGCTCAAGAGAGGGGCCTGAGTTAGCCCAAGTAACTCATTTGTATATTCATCCCTCTTCAACAATTCCCTGGATGCAATTCATGGAACTGCAGACCAGCTATTAAATCACAACTCTGCTCTCCAGAGAAACCTGACACAGACTGAGCCCATAACAGCAAGAGTCAAGTGGTCCACCTGTACACAGCCAAGCTGAGCATTCCCTATTACCTAAATGGAAACCTGTAGGCACGTTGGATTTGGTAGTAAACTGCACAGTATTTTATTAAGATATATTTCACTGGAGGTGGACAGAAGCACTAACAAAACACAAAAGGGAGTTTCTCGTCACTGCTGCTGAAGACGCAGTAAAACATTAAGGCAAAGCAAGACGCATTTTCATCAACAAAATAACACTTAGAAAATTCAAGGGCATTGGCAATTGGAAACTGACATTTCATACAATTGGGCATACAATTAGGGAATGTGATGGACCAATGGAAGCACCCAAAGAGTTAAGTCATTGTTCCTTATGCTTTTCATTAAGAGTCAGAAGTGATTATTACTAATACACTAACAAAATAGACCAACTTACACTTTCTGACAAGGTATTTCATATCATCCATCATACATCCCTTCTTTGCCATAGGTGAGACTTTCAGCTCAGCCTTTTTTCCATAAGACTAACATTCTACTTAGGAGTAACCCAGCCTCACGTGTAAAAACCTGATATTTGAGGCATAGAGTGAGATCTTAAATCTGTCCCCCGTATGCCTCTAACTCCTGTGTCCTTGGCTGGCTTGGGGAGTAAGTACTGGTACTCTGTCCTCTGAGATTTCTCTTCCAAGAGCCTCCATTTCATCCCAGAGCAGGCCAGGAAAAGCACTCCCCAAAGCCCTTTCCTACACTGAATGCCTTCTCAATATGTTATAAAGACAGTGGGAGTTCAGCATGTCCCACAAACTCCTGTGGAGGCTGTAGATCCAATCCCAAAGGCCCAGCCTTGTTAACAGTGTGCAGCTGAACACAAGGCACGTCGGCCATCCCCTTGAAGTCTATTTTATTTAATTACCACTGTCAACTGTCTAAAAAGCTGTTAGCTTAGAAAGAACTTCGGGAAAGTGAGGTGAAGAAGAGAAGCAGTGCTAGGAGAGGAAGCTTACAAATGATCATGATGAATGAGAAAGCAGAAGAGACATTGCATCTAAGTAGCTGCTCCTGAGTCTTTATACATCATTACATATGCAGTTACCCACAAATAAAGCACATTCTATGCTCCTCTCCATATCATATTTCCCTCTAGCATATGAATAATCCGATATGCCTGTAAGCGGAGTCCAGATACAAGAATATTAAGAAATTGCACAGATACAGTAATAATGAAACAAAATTCCTAAACCAGAGAAAAAACAGCTGTGTGTAATTCATTATGTCACAAGACTGTCATGTTGCTTAACAGAAAAGCCTGCCTTTTGCCTGGCCAGGAATCACACTAAACCTATAGCAAAACATAAATTATCCTTCAGGACATCATCTATTTGTCTTGCAAACATAACTTGACTTTAGGCACTTCTAAGAGAAAAGGAATATGCAGATGTACATCCACTGGTAGTGACATGACAAAGCTACAGTTCTGCTGGAGCAGAATATCCCTCAAGCACCAGTTCTGGCAGCATCACCAGCAGACATGTCTATGGGCCACATCCTCACACTGGTACCGATTAGCGTAATCCCTTCACTGCAGGGCAGCTCTGCATGAGAGCCCCAGAGGAGCATGTGGCTCAACAGCCTGTGTGCTAAGTGAGGGCAAGAACCAGTGGGGAGGAAAAGGAACAGGGCTGTAGCAGCCAGTTTATCATACTTGAACCAAGGACTTGCTCCTCTTAAATACTGCCCTTCACAGCTGCCATGCCTTGGAGGCATTTTCTCTGCTCAGGGAGAGCCGTGCACAGGAATGTGGCACCTCCCCTATGGTGGCTGGCTGCCACCGCTGCTGTGTGGAGCATTAAGGTCAATATGCCTGTAACCATAAATACTGAAATACATTTTGCTAATGATCAACCATCGTCACTGAGCAAAGACAAATGTGTTCACCGCACACTCCGAGAGCGCCACAGCTTTGCTTTTAGAGGAAAATACACTGAAAAACTCGGACTTCTTGTCCCTGGAAATAAGCCATGTCTTCATGGCCTAGTCACCTCTATAAATACAATGAAGTATGGTAAATACATCTGGGATTACATTAGACACTGAGCAATTTGGGAAGATTGGTCGACTGTGGAAATCCAAAACGGTCTCACTAAAGCAGCTTAAGTGGTACTAGCTAAGCAGGTTTGGAGCCCACATTTCAATGCACAATACCATTCTATATGGGAACTCACTTTGCAAAACTGTCCAGGCTCGATGTTCATTACTAGACTGCTTGATGATTTACTGTGTCATAAATTGGAACTTCTCCTAGTGCCCTTTGTGTTGATGATGTCATTTGAAGATCACTTCTCTTTATGGTTGGTACATGCAGTAAAAAGATTTACAGTGTTCATATGTCTCCACCAATGGCTCTTATGCACAACCTTTAAGATCCAAACACTGTTAGAGGGTGGGATTCACCTAACCAATGTCCCAAAGCCAGGCCAGCTTTGCTATAGGGGTGGTTCTTCTGTGGAAAACAAAAAAGAAGAGGCATGTCCAGATCATGAGTCTTTCCACATAGCTCAACCCTCTACTTGATGAATCCAAGCCAGGATGAAGTCACATACTTATCTGACAAAGCAGCAGATGTTCAGCAAGATGGGACAGGACAGGACAGACTAGAGAGACCTCTGCCCTGTAAGCAGTACAGTTTAGTAGGAGAGGGGGTGTATTAAGATAATAGGTGTCTGCCTTATCTGTATGCTTATAACTGGTTAAATCCAACTTGCATGATATATTAGTGGGATTTTCTCTTCAAGCTTCACTTACCCTGGAAACACAGTGAAATAAGAATAAGTGAAAAGACCTGAACTCATTTATAAGGGTAAATCACATCACAATTCTCAGGTTTCTGCAGATGCAAGCCCCATAACAAGCAGAGAAAAGCAGGGGAGGTGGATTTATCCCAGTGTTCTCCAACTCCACAGGGACACCACTCCTGCCTCACTGAGCTTTGGGGTAAAAGTGCCCCAGAAAGGGTTTACCATTTTCACCAGTAACAGAGAGTTCACCACACGCATGATGAAAATCAAGTCACCATGACCCATAGCAGCCACTGAGCTCAGCTTCAGTTGCAGGGAATATTTACACCTCCCATCTCATGGGTGGAACATGCAATTTGGGCAACACAGCAAGTGGAAGTATCCACATTTCTGAGTGCTGGGGTACCCCTCTTGCCAAGTGCCTTGTGGGACACCAGCAGGAATCGGTCAGCACCTCATCCCAAATCCAACCTCTGCATCCACAGCAAAAATTAAACCAATTGCTCAACATCCCACCTCTTTAAGATCCTGTAGCAAAATTAGTAAAACATTCAGCTACTCTATGTCATTTTTATTGTATCTAAAAAGAACCCATTACATTTATTTGTTACTTTTTGTTGCTGTCACGAATGCCTAAATAATCCTTCAGTGTTTAGAAACAAGCCACTAGGGACCAATGAGACACATTTATTGTAATTACATGATTCTTCTAATTAATTTTTTGTCAGGAAATTTCAAAGTAAAAATCTCCAGCTAAATGGTCCCCCCCTCCTCACTTCCCTCCAGCCAACACACGCATTCCTGAGCCTTCTTTAAAAAGCTCGTTTTCTTTTTGCCTAGTTGAAATAAAGTGGAGTTGTAATTGAGAGTGGGCAGAAAGGAGGGAACATTGTCATTAGACCACATTGTTTAAATCAACCCGTAACAAGCATTTCATTTCGTTTGGGTCATTAACTACATTTGAGTGAAAAATGTAGTTTGCCTGGCAAATTGGTTGGTGGCCAAATGCCTCTAACTGGAGACTTGCCTGGGTGAAACCCAGAGACCACAGCACAGGCACACAAGTTTTACAGGTGGGAAACTTAACCAGAAAGGAAATGTGTTTCAAACAAGCATCAAAAAAAAGTGGATGCTTATCAAAGATATACACAAAATCTGATATTTACTGATCTATGAGGTTGTATAACCTGAGGCAGTATTCTCATAATTTATTCTATTCTCCCCTGTAACACAGACCACTGAATGTCATAGAGTAATTCAGATGAGATAGGCTGTAATTAGGGATTAATGCTATCAACTGCTGGACTCACAGCCTCTTGTGACATATGACACCCAGGTGATTTTACTAAAACCATTTACCATATCCCTGGATAAGCCTCAAACAAATCCATTTGAACAGTCAACCTCCCTTTTCCAAGCCACACCAGGATTTGGGAATAGTTCACTTACTTTCTCTGTTGCTGCAGTCGTTTGCAGCGTTTCAAAGCCACCACTTTGTCCCACTCTGATTCCCATTACCTCACATTAAGCAAGTCCATCTTCCCCATCTCTCCACACAGCAATGCCCACCTGCCCTGCAAGGCAGGTGGCTTTCCTACAGCTCTCCTTCAGCTACTTATCTTGCCCACAGCCTACAAGGGAACTGATCTGCCAGATGCTCAGCAGCAGCATCATTCGCCCCACCTCTTTGTGGTCCACAGCTGACTGTCCCTGACAGAATTCCTGTTCCAAAAACCCACACCAGGAACCCTTGGAGCAGACACATCCTAACTTCAGTCTGAGTATCAGTTGCTCCCCCACGGCCAAGTCCTCCCTGAATGAGTTGTAACTCTTCTATCAGGACTCTACCCATGGGCATTTTCTACCAAGCCTCTGCTACAGCTTTTAAATTCTAACATTGATTACACACAAGACCTGAAGTTTCTCCTTTGTATTCCTGGTGCTGACATACCTAGGACATTTGACTGATTGACCCATTAATTTTCTTCTTGTGACAATTATCCCTCAACCTCTCCCAGTTCTTGCTCATGCCAGTGATTTGATGCACCACTATCCTCTGCCAATCCTATTTCAATCCTTCCTCAGCAGCTGCAAATCTCTCCTCGTTGTCTGTTTCCTGCACATGTGGTTCCACTGGGACAACACATAACACGGGGACAGTGTCTAACATTGTATTTGGTCCCTGCTACTCCCAATCTCATCTCTTGCTGCATATCAGATAAACTGCAGAGATGCTTATTGGAAACAACCTCAAGCTATTCTCTCCTATCCTCCTATTTATGGAAAAGCACTGACTAACCAGAAGCATTTTTATTTAAACCTAAAAGCAATTTATATTATATAAGAAAAAAAGGTCAGGTAGATGCTCCATTTATCACTATTACAAAGGGCTGTAACACAGTGATGAAAAGAAAGAGAAATTAATTACAAGTCAGAGGCTGCAATAACTCTCTCTGTAATTGTGACAAAAAATTTAAATTAACATTTCTGTCACCAGGAGAAGTTTGATTAATTTTACAATAGTGGAGATGCTATCACCTTAATATTGGTGGGTAAGGAAATTTTACTATTTGCAATTTAGATGTAGATCATTTCTTTAAGACTCAAAAAGTGCCTGCGAGGCACCTTCACACTTTATTAACAGCTCAATCAGTGCCATGCTAGAAATAATTAGCCAAGAAACCCTGTAGTAAATACATCTAGACTAGCAAACCTGCAGAATGAGAAGCACATGATAAAATCCAGACCCCTACAAGAGCCTCTATCCAGCTCTCCAAAGTGACTGCTACCCAGCTGCCTGCTATGGCACTCTGCCTTCAGGGAAACAGCACAAATACCAGGTTTTCTAACAGATTTGTTTTGTTTTCTGGTTTTAAGCCTCTGCTTGGCTGCAAAGCCCAAGGGCATGGATCCAAGCAGTGGTCACTGACATCACACCCTGCCATGGCAGCAGCCCCATGCCCTGGGTGCCATACGAGGTGCTGGCTCCCTCTGGGGCTGATGGGTGGGGGAAGAGCTGCTGAGGAAAGCTGCTGCTGAGAGATAGTGAGTGAAATGCAATAGGAAAGAAACTGAGGCAAGGAGGGATTCCCGGTGTAGGACCAAGGGCTCGCGTGCTCTGCAGCGTGCCGCAGCCAGGCAGGCCTCCTGTTCCCAGCCCCTGGACACAGGCGTTACCTTACTGGGGTCTGTTTTGCTTTCCCCAGCTTTCAGTCCTCAAAAGACCCTGACCAGAGCTGGGGTCTCAGACAGGACTTGGACATGCACAAGCACTGGTATCCTGGAACACCAGCAGGCTTTGATATTAAACACCCCATAGACAGACCCTGGCCAGCCCCTGCTTTCTCTGCCACTTGAGGGTCTCCTGCCCCTTCAGACAGTGCAGAGTTCCATGCAGGACAGGACAGGACCCAGCTCCACTCTCGCTGGGAGCAGAGGCACCCTTTGATCTCAGCCTTGCAGCTTCAGGCATTGCAGAGAGCGGCATCAGAGCAGGGAAGGGCAGCACTGCCTTGGGATCCCCTCTGGGACCACTCCTGTCAACAGCCCAAACATCCCTGTCTGCACTGTGCCTATAAGGGGAAAATTCCTGTATTTCTGTCCCTGAAGACCTTCCCCACCTGCAGCACACGCAGGAGCAGAGGAGGTGACACAGAGGGAGCGCGGGAGCCCCACAGTCAGGCTCTGTGAGTGACACCAGTCCCCAGCCTTTGCTACCAGAACAACCCATGCAAAAGCCCAAGGATATAATGCAAGGAAGTAAGGATCAGACCAAACCCTGGGAAGCTTTCCCAATTCTTCTCTGCACTATTTAGCAAGGGCCATTAATTTCTTCCTTTCATAAACACTGTGAATGACAAAAATCGGAGAAATAAAATGAGCCTAATGAAAATGTACTGTTCTAAGGCAATCAATGCCATTTGGCTTACAGAGAAAGGGAAACACAGCTCCCATCTGTACTCTGCTCCCTGTAGTCAACAAGGCTGACTGTTTCCAGCATGGATCAATGAACCATTCGTTAGGGGAAGTAAACCCAGACGAACAGCGTTCATCTCTCTCCTTCAAGATCAAACTGAGACGCATGAGAAGTTTCAAGAATGCTCTTGAAACTGCGAGGCTAGGGAAAGTTGGAGCACTTGAAGTTTCTCTGCACATAAGGGTGTCTAATAAACCACAATACTTGCTGCACCCAGATGCTGAGCAGAAAGAAGCTGAGATTGTGCTCGTGGGGGTTGGATCACCTCCTCTGCAGCACGGAGGCAGCGCTGCACCATGGGTGCAGGGGCTCCTGAAAGTATTGGCCGAATACCGGAGAAGGAGCTTTCTAATGCTATCAGCTTGTAAGCAATATTAAACAGTTGATACAAATGTTTCACTGAACTTCTTTAGATACAGTGAAATTAAAGAGGGGGGGAGAAAAGGAGACAAAAAAAAAGGGGGGGGAGGATGGAAAGCAGAATGGAAGGCAATGGAAGTGGGATAATACAACCAAAGCAGTGAATTCATCATTCAAATAACTTTGGAAAACAGGACTTTGCCCTAAAAAGCTGAAGATCCTTACAAGGAATGCTATGAAGAAAATGTTTACTCCAGCAGTGAAGACATCCTCAAAAACAGGCAGGAGCCGGCACTGCCACAGTCTGCTACAGACAGTTCTGGGGCTCCAAAGCATTTGTGCTAGTGATGCCTTGTAGAGGCTGACCTGGAACAGAGGCTGGGCAGAGTGAAAGGATAAAGGGCAGGGATTTATGGAAAGGCCTTCACAGGGCACACCTTGGGCAGTGCAGGAGTCTCACAGAGATTGCACCCAGGATGGACACAGGCACACGTTTTTGGGACAGATATAAGTTTTGTCCATTTGCATATCAGAGGTTCATTGTCCAATTACAGCTTCAGGCAGTGCAGTCCCATTCTCTCAGTTTGCTCCCCCCCAACTCACTTTTGTTTCCATTTCTCAGGGCCTGAGACAGTGAGGTGTCCCTGATTCTCAGGCCTGGAGAGGAATTGTTGTGTCTGACCAAAATGGGAAAAGCAGTTGCTGACACTCTGTATGGAGCTCAGAGTTATCCACTAAAGAATTGCAGGATTACAAATATGTGAAAATATAACAGCTAAAATCCTAAGGCATCACTAGAGACAGAGAGAGAGGCAACTGTTCTGTCAAGTGCCAGGCCCTTTCCTGAGACACATCGCCACAGCCTCTGACAAATGGTACCTCCAGGATGGCTGTCAGAGGCTGTCATTGGAAGTGTACCAGCAGCCAGTGTAATTCACCCTGACAGTAACAGACGTGGGGCAGCACAAGGTCCCCAAACCACACTCATTTAAGTAACTAGAAAGCCAAGGAAAGCACAGGGTGGCCAAGGAGGTGAACTGCAGCAGGCACATAACAAATGTTTATAGCACATGGCTAAGGTAAGGCCACGTTCCTTCCTCCTCTTGAACTGACACAAAATTTAATGGGAGATCTTTATAAGGATAGGCTATGGAAAGAGGCACTAAAGGCTGTTTCCAATGACATTTGGAAGCAGGCAACAATAAAAAGAGGAAATTATAAAATACAGATACCAGACTGGCTGCAAAACTTAAAGGCGGAATTTTGGCATGTTCTGAACGTTGTTGCAAGCCAAGGAGAAACAGCTGCCCTCTGAAAAACAGCTGGAAAAGCAAGATATGGAGAGCAGAGTGAGTGTAAGAGGACAATTCCACTGTAGCAGTGTATACTGCAGTCTGAGCTGCAGATGTCAATAGAGCTGGACCATCCCAAAAAGACCAGCACTGGGAACAAAAACCCAGCACAATCCTACCAACTCCAACCACCAAAAGTATTTACCCAATGATGGGGTCAGTATCATCAGGAAACTAAGATCAGTTTTCCTCAAACTGCTTCAGTAGCTGTATGGCTGAGCTGAGTCTTGGGACCAGGCACTACCAATATCCTCCAAGGAGAAGGAGTTCCTGGCTAACCAGTGATAATCCTGTTGCCAAGACAATTTAGTAGGGCCTTCCATTTACACTAAAACCTGCAAACACTCCCCTTCAGTGCTTTGGTAACACACAGCAGAAGGGGACAGGCCCTGGTGACAACATCCCCTCCCCACCTCTGCTCAAGTAGATGCCTTTTGCCAGTAGCTGGGCACTGCCAGAGTACAACAGAAACATGAACTAACCATCCTCCAGTAAGTATTTGACAAATTAAACATTGCCTTGAGCTTTATTTCTTCAGCGGAGTTATGACAAAATAACTTCCACTGGAATTAGCACTTTGTGGGAGCTTGCAGAGTGACTGCCTGCCCACTGAGAGTCTGCCTTGGAGCACATCTGCACCTGGCAAGGGATCCCTCCGAGCCATCAGATCTGTCTCCTGCTCTCGTGGCACTGCGAAACCAGGAGCTGAGATCTAGTGCTGCAGCTGCCCTGCAGGGATGAAAATCATGAGAACAGAGCACAGTTTGTGTGATACGGAGGCTGGTTTTAATGTTCTGAAATTCAACATTAGAACACAATTGGAGTTTGTCCCAGAGGTCTGATGGAGTCATCCCCAAGGAGGGAGACTAACAGAGGGCAAGATGCTGTACATCTACCCACATAGCAACAGAAAGAAGAAAAAAGTAGGAGAAAACATATAATTCTTGTTTTGAGAGCTAAAGACACATTTAGAACTCATGATTCACGCAAAAGAGCTACACAACTGTGTGACCTGGCAGGATATGAGGCTTTCCAAGAAACGTACTATCTCTGGACAAACAGATGTCACAAAGTACCCAGCTTCTCTGTTACATGTTTTCTTCTTCCTCATCTCCAACAGGAAGTAGTTTCTCAGCTTGGGCAGCAGCCACAGAGAATCAATTGAACCTGCTTGTTGAGAAAATACTTTCAAGCAACTGATTCCTTATCATAAAGGATGCACTTGAGAACTATGCACCATCTGTGAATTAGATCCAAAAGCTCTCTAAAACTTCATGCCTTTGAATGGTAAAGCCTTTATAAGAGGGAAGGAAAAAAAAGAAAAAAAGAAGGAAATCCAGGCCCAATAACATTGCTAGCAGCAGTTTACCTTTGACTACTGAGGGGAAAAAAAAGAAAATCATTAAATTTATCTCTCACAGAATCCATTTTACAAGCTAATGTCACTTTGCTTTGCTTTCAATCAGAGATTAAGGTTAATCTCCAGAACTACTGGCGCACATGCAGACATGGTGAAGAAATGCAAATAATTCCACCAAGGAGGCACAGCGAAGAAAGCTCTTTCTTCACCAGAAATCTATTGTACTACATTAAAATGCATCATCTGATTTACGGTCCCTGCTGGATACTGAAGTACAGCAGGGAACAGGCAGAAGCTCCGAACACAGCACGGTGAAAGCAAGTTACAGGTGACTGCACGTGTGGCTGTGTCCAGCGAGGAGCAGGGGGCAAACAGGGGCACATGCTTTAAGTGCTCATCAAATACTGACCTAAACACACCTCATTTTCTGCCCATTGTAAGAGCTCTGCAATGAGCCTGAATAAATGCAGAAGGGTCCATTTAAGAAGATACAACCCTCATGTGGTGTCCTATAGCACAAACAAGCAGTGACCACCTCCCAAGCCCTCCATGGAGTAGTTTGACTCCCTGGGAATGAACAGGAAACCCCAGCAAGAGAATAAATGATGCACATGAAAATACCACCTCCCAGCATTGCTGTATGCTAGACACAGCTCCTCTGCACTGAAGGCAGCTGTCTGACCCCATACCAGCAGGAACTAGACAGCCACCATGAAGTCCAGGATTGCATCAATATGTTTCTCCTGAAAGAGACTGGCAGCTTTATTCCAGGACTGGGATTCACAGCACCATCCTTAACAAAACTACCCAAGGTGCAAGGTACTGCTGGGGAAAGAAACAAAACAAAACAAAAAAACACAACACAATAAATCAACAAAAAAAAAAAAAAAGGATAAATTTAAAGTTTTAATTATTCCAATTATAAAACTGTCCTTAAGTCCTGTAACACAGAGACAGGATTACAGTCCTTTCAAACACAAGAGGTATAGGTGCTAAAAATGAATGGACTTGAAAGGGATGTGTAACAGGTCAGATACATATGGTGAAGAACACACTAAGGGACAAGCCACTTCCATCCCTTAATGCCAAGTTTTAAAACCCCTCAAAAGGTTTTCAGACATCATCCTCAAAAACAACCCCCAACTGGTCTGGCTTCAGCTGTGCCCTAAACTATCCCACTACCAGAGTCTGATGCTGCTGCCAATACCGTTCCAAAGCTTTTTTACCTCCTTTATTTCTCTTTCTCCTCACTTTTCTTTGCTTGGTTTTGTCTGTGCTTAACCAGAGCATGACTTTACTGGCCACAGCTGACCTGGCATTTCACTGACACGTTGGTCTATTTACAATTATATTGCTGACAGAACCATGTCTTGCTTCTTCTACTTTTCCTTTTAACTTGAATTTGCCCCTTGCAGACCCATTAACAGCCACAGGGAAGCTGGCAAATAATTGTTTTATACTGTGGAGTAATTCTCTATCCCCAATTTTCTTTAAAGCTGGCTGTACCACTGCAGCACATCCACCTGAGTAGAAGCACACACAGAGTGGAGCAAACCCCCTTTGGGACTGCATGAAAAAGACAATCTGGAAATGTGTCAGCAAGGAAAGCCTGAGGACACTATTTTGTAAAATGTGTCTAAAAGCTGTGGAAGGTCTGTCTTGTAGTCAAGACCTCATCATTAAAATTCAATCAAAAAAGGCAGTATAACCTTCTAAGTTAAAGCACTAAATAAAAGGAGATCAAGATAAATAGCAGATATCATCTGAGCCAGTCATAAGAAGAGATGTGCATCAATCTCCAAAAAAGTCACTCAAGATTGATAACACCAAAAGACAACATCTTGATAACCAGTTTTACAGTGATGGATTGAGGGAAAGCTTAATGAGTCAACTACCGGGCTGGAATTTCATTAGAGACTTTACCAGAGCTAGAAAAACCTGTAAAAACATAAGAAAAATCTGCCTTGTAAAATACAATAGTGCATACATTTCTGTCCACACAGTGAATTATCACACACATTTGTGTCAGGAGGAGTTTGACTGGAATCCACTGCAGAAAATCCACTGCCTACCACTCTGTAATTTAGCAGTTGTGAGAGCTGATCTAACATAATGTAAATGTACTTTAATGTCTTCCATGAGACAAAGACTCATTAGTCATCCCCTAAAGAGAAGCACAAGCTGCAGTCACATGTCATTATACCAAGCTGTCGGGTGTGTGGTGCTCACCACTCCCTTCACACTAACCTTCAAGTCAGGCTCTGCTGGCAAATCTGATGGAAGCGCCCTTTAGGATGTGAAGCTGGATTTTAGCTTCAAACTAAAATAAAATGTGTTTCATCTTGCACATTAACAGGTATTGTGGTTTAACACCGCCAGGAGCTCAGCCCCACACAGCTGCTCACTCATTCCTCCTTAGTGGGACAGGGAGAGAACCAGAAGGGTGAAAGAAAATCCTTTTGTTGAAAGAAAGACAGTTTAATGGGTCAAACAAAAGCTTCACAAGAGCAAAGCAAAACAAAGCATTCATTCCCCACTTCCCGTGGTCAGGCAGGTGTTCATCCATCCCCAGGGAAGCAGGGCTCCAACGTGAGAAGGTGATTAGGGAAGACAAACACCATTGCTCTGAACCTCACACCTGCTACTTCCCTACTTTTTCTTGCCCCAGCTCGATATGCTGAGCATGATGCCATGTGGCCTGGAACATCCCTTGAGTCAGTTGGGATCAGCTGTTCCAGCTCCTTGTGCACCCCCAGCCTTCTCGCTGGTGGGGTGGGGAGAGGGGCAGCGAAGGCCTTGGCTCTGTAAGCACTGCCCAGCAAACACCTCTGCATTATCAGCACTCTTCCCAGCACAAATCTAAAACCTAGCTCCATACTAGCTACGAGGAGGAATACTGACTAATCCAACCCAATTCAGCACAGGAGGGCTGGTAAAAAACATCCCACGTTTCTTGGGTCAAATCCTCATTTTATTTAACGCCGCTTACTCCGGACACAGTTACCCTGGATACAGTTGGTCTCTAGATGACTTCACAGCCAGGAGCTGTGCTAACATTGCATCAGTAGAGATGCATCCATGTTTGTTAAAGCAACTTTTTCCTCTTTACAGAACACACTGGCTGCACTCCTCCTCTGGAGGCTTTGCTCCTCCGTTTCTTAATCCACCTGGCCATTTGCCATACTTATCTGTGTGGTATAAATCCAAATACGACATGTCACACATGCTGCTTCGGGAGCTAAAAGGCCAACGTGGAGCTCAAAAAATTCAGAGAATGCTACAACATAATGAGTAGGTCCTGACTTGATTAAGTAAAACTCTAAGTTTTTAAACTTTTAGTCTGAGGAAAGATAGTTTTTTCCCTGTTGTTGATCCAAATGCCATAAGCAATGTGAATGCTAATATCACAGACACACAGTGATTATCAAACTCTCTAGGTGCTACATTAAATATGTTGCCAACAGCATGTTTCTCACTGGAAGGCAACTCACTTCATAAGATTTTTTTCTTTTATGGCTGAAAGATTTTTCCTTATTACATTGAAAGTGTATAATAATGATCCAGCAATGTGAGCATCATGAACTCAAGAGCATAACCCTGTACACAAATTCTCTGTGCAAATTAATGACATAGGCAAAAAACACCAGGAGAAAAGTTCAACTATCAAAATAGTTATACAGCCCCTGAGACTACCTAGCAGTGATAAAATAGCTTATTATCCCTTTTGTAGGATAGCTATTTGTGAAAAAATTACATTTTTCATACCCTAGAAATGAATTATTAATAACAACAAGCACATCCTTTCCAACAAAGTCCTGCCTGTGTAATCCATGTGGAGAGACAACACCACAAGGTGCTTCAGCCTGGTGTGAGCACTGGGTAGAGCTTGTATCTGAAGCCACACCTTGCTTCACCAAAACAGACATCCCAGACATTTCAGTTTTAATCCAAGCTCCCACCCGGTGAGTGCTGGGCAGAAGGCAGACAGGGAGCAGCTCAAGAGGCAGGGAGAGACCAAGCCCCAGCCTGGCCAGGCAGAGAAGGTGTCATGGACACCCTGGCAGATGGCTGGAGGTGCTCCTCGTTCCTAGGACAGAGAAATCCTGCTGCCACAAAACTCAGCCCCTTCCTCCAGGGACATCTGCCACACCATGGTGCCCGGTTTGCCGGGGGAGGACTAAGTCCTTTTCCCAAACTGAGTGTAGTCAGAACTAAATGCAAGCAAACCTGTGCTGCTTTCTCCAGAAGGCAGAGCAGTGCTGGGCAAGTGGCCCTTTCTGCAGTTTCCATTTTAAAAAAGTAATATTCTGGCATGAGGAGGGATCTCTGTGTCCCTTGCAGGGCTCCCACTGCCACCAGACCTGCCCAGAGGGTGAGTCCCAGCAAAAACCTGTCAGAGCATCGCTGTGGCACTCACCAGCAAGAACAGGGCAGGAAATCTTCTTTTAAACTGTGAAAAAATGAACATACTTAACAGATGTTGAAGTGAATACCTCTCTGGAAACCAAACTGGCAGACGTTTGGGTCTTCCTAAGTGGATAATTGATCACAAGGCTATGCCAGTGATGTTATGGTAATGAAACAGAGAGGGAACTGGGATTTAAGGATCTCAAATAAGCCTGTCAAAAACATGTAATAATACTGTCAGATCAATTTGCTGTCAAATACAGGTACAATGTGATAAAACCACAGAGTTTTTAGTAGATTATATTATTGAAGCAGTAATTTAAGAACACCTTCTAGGTAATAAATTACAATAAATCAAACTTTAAAACTTGAAAGCATGCACCAGAAGATGCACAGTGTATGCTGTGAGAAAGACAAGTAAATTTAAACCATATTCCCAAGCTGGAATAAAGCAAATTCAATTGCTTTAGAAAGATAATGATCAAAGCCTATTTTTGTATTAAATTAATAAATCTTGCAAAGTTATAAAGAAAAACCGGATAAATGCTTCTGCCCTTCACCCTCCTGTGTGTCTTAGTGCAGCATAAGCAAAGGTGATAAAGGAGTTCAGGAGAATGTCCTCAGAAAACACAGTGGTCAGTCATAAATACTGCACAAACACAATGGGTGGCATTATCAAAGGAGAAGTTTTACATAAGAAAAGTCCAATTTCTCTGAACAACATCGCTTCACTGAAAAGAAAAATATTTTAGGAAGTGCTGAAATGCTATGTGCTTTCCTAAAGAAAAACACTTGGCTTTTATTTCAATGAGGGGGGACGACTTCATGAAGAGAATGTTAATGTCTTCAAATTTCCCCAAAAGTGAATGTATCTACAGCTCATAGTCCATAATTCACCTGTTTCTGTCCTCTAGCACAACGAAAGGGCAAGAAGAAAAATCTGAAGCCACAGGTTGGACCAGATGGGAAAAATGCCATCGGGATGAGCACAAAACACATGGTACTTAAACAGCTTAAGTAGAATGCAACCAAGCAGCAGGACAATATCATGTCTGACACTGCCTTAGGGCCTGTCACACTTTAACCCCAGCCACCCACCACTCACCCTCCTCGCAGGTGGGGTGAGGAGCAGGAAAGGCCTCGGCTCTGTGTCAGGTCTGCCCAGCAGTAACAAAAACATCTCTGAGTTACCAGCACTGCTCCCAGCACTAATCCAAAGCACAACCCCATACCAGCTACTGTGAAGAAAATTCGCTCCACTCCAGGCCAAACCAGCACAATGAAAAAGAAAGGAAAACAGTGATCAATTATTGGATTGGCAGCCAGCAGAGGTCAGGGAAGAAAACAAATGAAATCATATCTAGATCAGTGAAAAAAAGTTCTGGCAGCCTTCAGCAAAGGCCTTTCAGCAAGAGATGTTTCCTAAAACCTTATGAGCACATATTATACCCTGTGCTCATACGTTATGAGAGTACTGCTCGTATATTTTCCAAGTCAATCCATTTTGCAATTGAAGTCAATTTTAAATTCCAAAAGAAAAGAAGAAGTTGCACACACGTACCCTCTCCTATTTCTTAGTGCATTTAGTATCACATAGTATCTCTACAACATCCATTGGAGTTATGTGGAGAAAAAGAGGATAAAGGAGAGTATTTCATGTATTTTCAATGCCTTTCAACATACTTCAGCACCTGGATTCCAAGATCCAGCAGGATATGGCCAGACAGCACTCCCCTCTGAAAAGGGATCATTTATTGCTTTACTCAAGGGAACACTCTTCCAGCACAGCAGGAGCACGTGAGCTGAGCCTGGCAGCTAATCCTCCGCTGCCCAGGGATCAGAATCAGCAAAATGTTTCCTCTGTTATATTTTACATAGGTTTTCTTTCACAGAATATTGTATTTCTCTGCCTTTGATGAACCTCTTTTCCCAGCAATCATTTGCCTCAGGTTTTCCCTTTAGAATTTGGGTCATAAGAAGCTTTGCTGACTTAACTTTCTGGTGCAGTATATTTCCCTCTGAGAAGCAGAGCCCAAGAGCCAGGTCACTATTATGGCAGTGCTCCTTTTTCTGCTCCAAGCTGGAACTGTTCCACAAAGATGTGTGGATACCCAATTTCTGTCAGGGCTTGCATTTAAAATGCACTGTCAGTTCTCATTTCTCACATTACCCTCTCAAATGGGCAGAAAAGGACAACTAACCTGGCAATCAGCTTCCAAAAAGAGAAGGTCAAACCAGACTATCTCACATGAAGAGCTGTTGGCTGCCATGAGAAGGCCATAATAGCTGCAGCCAGCAGAGCAGCACGTTTAATGTGCTCACTGGAGGAGCTCACACCTCTGCAGACCATCCCAGGGGATGGAGCATGGAAAGCACGTCAGTGAAGTCATCCTCCACCAGATGCAGCCCCAGTGTGGTTCTACTTTGCTGACTTCAGTGATGCACAGAGTCTCATGCAAGCGCATCACCCAGGAGAAGGATTCCAGCTGTTTTTCCTAAAACCACACCACGGAGCAGAAGACCCATGCAGAGATTCCTGCTTGGCAGGCACTGAGGCCACCTGTCCTTGACCCTGCTCACAGGACACTCCCACAGCTGAAGGGCCCCAGAGAAGGGCACACCATTGTCACTGCTGAAAAGCTGTTAGCAGGGAAACCTTCTAACTTTCCCAGAGTTTGTGTGAGAATTTTCTCTTTCTCTCTATTCCCAGGCTAAAATATTATAAACAATCCTTGGAGTTTTCTAAAACCAATTAAGCGCTGTGCACCTGCATTTGCTTACATTCTTGTGTAGGTAAACATTGTGATATAGGGGACATCAGAATTAACCAAAGAACTTGGCAGACGGTGGACCAGAGGTCCAATAGAGTTTTGACATTGTTGTAAAACTTTAAGTAAGCTAAAAGATATAAGCCGCTTTGTAGAATAATAAAAAAACCCTCTGCATCGCTTTGTTCTACCTGGACACCGGACTCCGTGTCATTACTGTGGGACATCACCGTGACACACCATGGCACTGAACAGCACCAAGCACAAACCACACCAGAGTACAGCACACTCAAGCCAGGTAAAAACTCCACCTCATCTGCATGAAAGACAGACATGACAGCCCTCCCTTGGCTTGGAGTACCCCTCCAATAAAAAAGGCACCTCTGAATCAGAGGCTGAGCTCCAACAAAGCTCCTAAGTAAGAAATGCTGGAACTCAGCAATTTGGCAAGAGCAAGGACTAAATTGGAAATAAGCCCTTCCTTGTTCCTGGCCAGAAAGCACGATACAAAACCAGTGTCTGCTTTGCCCAGGTACTGACCACAGGGTTGGTCAGTGCCCAGTGCAGCACCACACAGCACGTGGGCCAAGCTGAAGTAAGCTGAGCACTGTCACAAACTTCAGCACACGTTCAAAGCTGGTACCTACATCCCTTTCCCCACCCAGAAGGTGAACTGATACTGAACCAATGCCTTCTGCTGCTGCAACAAAATAAAGGTCAAAAAACTGGGAGCAATGGGAAACCATGGTGCTTTCACTGACTCTGATGTTTCCAGTTAAGTAGTTTTTGCCTGTGGCCATTCCCCCCAAAGCAGGTGCCAGGCAGGGGAAGCGCTGCACTGCTCCAACCAATAACATTTAGGAAATGGCATTCTGCACCTGTTTAATAGATGTTTCCAATTTCTTACATCACCATCAGTTTCTGTTTGTCACTTGGCAGGTTTTCTATAGCTTCTTAGGTCCAAGCTGATTTCAAACCTATTTGGTAATGTCAATGTGACTCCAAGATTTAATGATTCATTATTTTTTAGACTTGAGAGCAAGAGAATGTGTTATTTTTTTTTCCTGCATGGGCTCAGTGATTTCCTTCTGTTTTATTCTCTCTATGTATCATTAAAAACAAGGGCTGTTAAGAAAAAAAAACTCAGTGACACATACCAAAAAGACACTTCTTTAGTTTGAAAAGAACTGTAAGCATTCTACCTTTTATAACCTGCAGACAATTACAAGAGTAACAGTTCTCCATGCAAAACAGCCAGAGATTCCTGGAGAGCCAGGAATATCAGGCTGATGAAAACTGACCACTCTACACTTAGATAAAATTCACATGCACACCTATGCATTTGACATATGCTAGAAAGTTTTGAGCCTTGTTCTTTCTTCTGCTTATTACAAAAGAGAAAAAAAAAATGCTACCCAATACCACCAATACACACCTTCTGAGATAACCAGTGAGCACTGGGTGAGTTCTGTAATGATCTGTCCAACCAGGCTCTTCCACAGCTTGTTCTAGATCTGCACCCCTCACTGGATTTTAACTAGTATTTGCTGCTTACCCACAATTGCCAGAGTTCGGTGAGAGAATGAGGGTTGGAAGAATTCATCCACGGTTTCCCTTTTCCTCTAACTTTGCTGTTCTATATGGTAAAAGGAGAGGTTTTGCACAAAAAAAAAGAATTAGAGGATTGCAGCAGCTCTAGAAAGGTGATGAATTTGGTTGTCACCAGTCAATCAATGCTGTCTTCTAAATAGCTGAGGCCTCTCATGTTTCTTCAGGGCCAAGAAATCACCAGAAGTTGCAAAGGGAAAGGTCAGAGGGCTTTAGGTGGGCAGCCTGTTGACATGGGGTCACAGCCAGCACTGCCCACCCTGTGCCACTCACAGGTGACCTCCCACCTCCTGCAAAAGGAGAGAGCAGACATGGTGCTGGATGGATCAAATGCAGAGGGCATAGGTCATGCCACAGAGATGTTCTTCTTCTAAAGGGATTATTTTCCAAACAACCGTTAACATCGGCTCCTTCATGATCAATGGCTTTGGGGTCTTGGTAGCAAAAATACAGCCACCATTTACATGTCTGCAGTTTGCCCCTCAATATCTCAACTTCTGCATCTCTCAGGAGCTGGGAAAGGTTTTTTTCCTGCCACAGGAATCAAGACTGGGAACTGAATGCATCAGGAGCAAGGTGAAATATACACTGGATTGGGGCATATGAAAAGGGAAGAAGGAAAATATTTCAATCAAACCTTCCTAATTAGAAGGGAATGTACTGGTTTCAGTGCAGGTAGGGATGCACTTGGAGTTGAGACTGGGCTGATATTTCATTCAGTCATTCATTGCTTGTAGGAATTGAGAAAACAGCCAGTGTCCAGCCCCAGAGGCACCCACCTGGTGCAAGAAACTGCCACCGTTAGCAGGGCTGGGAGCGGCGCTGGCTCTGGGGGAAGGGACTCGCTCACTGAGACATTAACATGCTGAGTACACCTCGGCTAAATGGCCTCATTCAGCCCAGAATGAAGAAGCAGTTTCACAGAATTTAATGACTGATTAATATTCATTTAATAATTCTTGCCTAAAACTGCAGCAAATGATTTTAAATTATGCCATTTGGGAGACAGCAGACTCAATTCAGCAGGATCACTGGGCTCAGACTGTCAAAGTCATTCCCTGGATTATTTGGTTCTTCCTTCCTTTGCCAGGTGACTGGCATACGTCTACCTTGCCTTTCTTTTTCTGCTTATTTCTGCCTTCGTCTCTCTTTTCCTTATTCTCTTTTTTTTCCGTGATTCTTTTAAAATACATGCAGCTCTAACAGGATACACAGAGTAATGGCTACCAGAGTGAGGCAAGGGCCCTACTGTTCTCACAAACCTTTGGAGAGAGCAGGCTGCTGCAAACCAAGAGGACAGGCCATGCTTGATCTGCTGCCAGCAGACTCCAAAGGGAGCAATAAAAGGAGCATGCAGGGTAGAAAACAGATCTGAGCTACCAAGCAGAGCAGCTTGGATCTGCTCCTGCTCTGTAGAAAGACTGGGAATTTAAAGGTGGTTTTTTTAAAATGCAAAACCAGAACAAAATTAAAGTCTGATGGATCCCTGAGCACCTGCCTCTCAGCAGTCATAGCACCAAAACCTGCCGCCACCCGCCCACAAGAAAGTCCAGGGAAGAACAGCCAAGGGAGAAAAACAAAATCCACATTATATTAGCTTGTCCTTGGGGAGCTGGATCAGTGCATTGTGCAAGGCAGGAAAGTCAGGCTCTTCACAACAAGCCCATAAAGCAGCGACCTCCAGCATCTTCTACGTCACCTAAAGCTCATACCGAGCACCGGCCCCACACCAGCTCCGGCACAGGCACATGGAAGCAGTGTCCAAGGAGTATCTCTGGAGGCAAAGGATCCACAGCACTACAACTGGAGCCAAGGCACAGCAACGTGAAGTTTTGTACTTAGAGATGCACCAAACCCAACCTCACCCTCCCAATCCAAGCAAAGGCCAGAGAAGAGCCCAGGCACTCAGCAGCCTGTGCTGTTCCCACCTCTGCATCCGAGTGGAAGAAGGCCACCAAAATACAAAATCAGCAGTGCAGTGATGCCCCTCAAATCCCAGAGAACTCAATTCCCCCTCCAGTGCAGATAGTATCACCTTTTCCTTGCTGTACTATGCCCTGGCAGTGTGTCCCCTTTTTTCCAGAGCCAATTTCTCTCCCCATTCCCAGAGCCTGGCACTTGCCTTGCTGGCACCTTCACCTGCAACTTCTTTGACATACCTGCATCTAGACGACAACAATTCTTCCCTTTTCAGTTTTTATTGATTTTTGAGGCACTCGTTTCTGAGATGTATGGTATCATTGGATTATACTGTTTAGCAATTTATTTGTGTCTCTCTTTATGTTCTGGATTGATTCTTTTTTCCACCGAGTCTCAAAAAAAGATGCTGCCACTGTTGTTATTTGGCTATCACAACAGCTCACGTAGCCCTGAACTATTAGGCATTGCTGCTCCAAGAAATTTTGTGCTGAGGTAATTTGGAGACTAAATCAAGTTTTATCACTGAATGAGGTTAGTGGATATTAATGGGAAGGCAGGAGTTTGCACTGAATCATTAATGTGGATAAATGGAGAGTGCTTGTTTAATACTTTATACAGCAAGTGCTAATAATGCCTTAAAACGGTGGGGAAATATTGCAAGTTGTATTTAAACAGAGAGAAGGAGGCCTAATTTGACCCATTCTGGTACATTAGCTGGGACCATACTCTGGGACCCTCTGTTAACCTCAGCCATCTCTCTGTGCTGCCCTGCTCTCAGTGCTTACATCCTCACTTTCAGCAATGTTTCCGAACAAAAGAAATACAGTTGGGACTGGGACAATATCTATTTGAGGGAAATTACTGCAAACAAACATTTCCAGGAACCTGAAATTTAATACCATTTTTTAAACAAAGAAAATTAACTCACAAAGAAATAAGAGTGAGAGCCACGTGTGACTCCCAGAACCTGCTCATCAATTAAATGCAAAATGCTTCCCATACAGGCTCATGTGTACATTGATTAAGCTGTTCAGAAGTGCTCAGAACTACTGCAACCTTTGTTGTGCAGAACACAGAGCATTCACACNGCTCAGAACTACTGCAACCTTTGTAAGGTGAGCATGAAGCAGCTGTCTGGGACACATGGCCTGACCTGTGAGTCTAACATCCAGCACTTTCAGAAGCCTTTCTGTGAATGAATGCATGGAAAGAATGGACTTGGAGAGATGGGCAAAGTCAGAGCACACCTTCTGCAGCTATTTTAACAGACCAGAGCAATGCAGAACACAGAGCATTCACATATTTTACATGCAGGAAGAAATTCAGTGGCAGTGGAATGATTTGCACTGCAGCCCTGGTGCTGTCAGAGTTTGCTAAAGGAGTCCTGCAACAACAGGCATTTTCACCACCAAGAAACTGCCGGGCCAATTATTCCCTGGTAATTCACACTAAGCAAGCAAAGTGGAGGTACATTAACAGAAGCAGACACAGGTCTGAGGTCACCCACTCCAGTAAGGAACATGCAGTCTCTGTACACAGAAGACAGGCTGCAAGATGATGGGATTATAGAGGAACACTGAAGTGTTCTTATGCTTGTAAAAGTGACACGATATTCTCTGTTTTCCAAGCAAAAGCAACTGCTCAAAGTTTGCATTGACTCCCTGTAACAGTAAGAATGAAGCTCAGCAGTACTCACCAGCTGAAGAGACAGACCCCAGCCAGTTATAAAACAGCATCTGCTGGGCTGCTCTCCCACTTATAAAAAGCAAGCCCTGGAAAAAGCAAACTAGGAAAAAAGACTCCAAGAAAAAGGAAGCCCTGCAGGGGGAGAGTTAAAAAAGGACTAGCAAGTCAAAGAGGTGCTGTTTGAATAGGGATGACCCATGCTGTTAGAAGAGCTTAGGTCCCCTTTTAAACAACTAAATGAAACGGATAATACTCTGAATAGGGCCCCTCCTGATCCAGCAGGAGCTGAGCACAGGGCTGTTTTTCACAATAAAATATTTGCCATAGGTGATTGGGGTGTGATCTGCTCCTCCTCAAACACAGATGATAAATAAGCAGCTGATAATTAGCTAATAAAATGGCTCTCAGCATCACAGACAATTTGATTCCTTATTGCCAGAGTGGTCACACAGTTGCTGGTCAGTGCAGGTCCCTTTGGGAGGGTCCCTAGTGCTCCACTTTCTCCATGTCCTCAGCACTGCCTTTTCTAGGCTGTATTTCCAATGGAGTGCAATGTCACAAGTGTTTTAGGGTTTCTAAAATTCTTCAGTGCCTCCAATGTTTTGGCAGGACACAAGAAGCCTCAGATACCTCCTGAGCACAGCTGGTGCTCTGTTCCTGCAGGCAAGGCAGGTGGATGCTGCACTCCATTTCCAAGGCACAGTTTTTCAAACCAATCTTCCGAGTGCACCAGGACCGCTTTGCAATATTTAGCATTCATTAGCCTAAGTGGGCATCAGTAAAGCAATTAGTGTGGAGCTGATACAGTGGAAGTTTGGAGGATGCTCTTAAGGACAGGCAGTTTGTCTGTCACAACTGCAGCTCAGGAGAGTTTCTGAGCTGGGAAATCTACCGAAAAAGGACACGTGGTGAGCAGGCTTTGAGAGATGCATGGGCTGATGCTGGCTTTTGATTTTTCCTTTAGGAATTCAAATATATCTTAAGTAGCCCTCACATTTTGAATTATATTCCTTTTCAGGCTTCTCTGACTGCAGGTTTGATTTTTTAAGCTCTCCATGGCCTGTGCAAATTGAACATACTTGAGAGTACTCAGGGAAGGAATACATGCAAGCTACTTAATGTACATTGTGGCTGTTGATAGAGCTTTGGTTGGATAGCTGCAGTGGGATTGGCACAGGATGTGATGGAAGTCCCTGACTCCCTGCAGGGAAATAGTGATCCCAAACGTGCTGAGGACTGTGCAGCGAAAGGTCCTGGCTGTGAGCACCCCACAGCTGCAGCCACCCAGAGCCTGCTAGGAGAGCTGCTTCCTCCGCAAATTCCTCAATGATTAGAAAATTCAAATTGAGTTTCTCCAAAACTTTCTCAGGAATAAGGGGTTTAACCCAGTTGCAACTCACAATCAAGCCATGCAGCTGAAAATTTACCACTTCATTGGCTTTTCCAAGCAATAAGCTTCTGATATCATCATATTTTGCTGAATGCATTTCAGAGTGAATGCTGAAATGCAAAGTCAAAGCCCTGCTGCTGCCAGTGTGCCATCACCAGCCTTGTCTAAGCTGACCCAAGTAATTTCCTCTCTAATTATGATGGAGCAGACCACTGCAGTCATTTGAGAGGAAAGTGGCTGTTTCAGGAAGGAGTGACTAAGTTAAACCAAATTAAATTTTTCCTGTTACCTCAGCTGTTCTTTGCACCTCTAAGTGCAATTGCAATTCATTCAGTATTTACCAATGAATCCTTCTTGTTATTCAGAAACTCCACTCTACTTTCACTGATATATATTTACTGAAAAAGCCCTGGCAAGTGCAGAAAATGAAGAGTTAAAATGATGCTAACAGCTACAGCAAAGAAAAACACATGGGAAATGGAACATCACATAGCAACGAAAGAACGATGATGAAGAAATGATTACAGTGTAGAAAGGGCACAAAAGAACAATATAAAAGACTTAGTTATAAAAAGAATTTTGTGTAAGAGGAAAATATACATAAGTAGGGAAGATGCAGAGAACTAAAGAAAATGCTTTTGAAACGCTGGAATCTTTGGGCTAACACAGAACTATAATATTTTACGATATTCTGTTTTACAAAAAGTTGACGCTGTACTGCAAATTTATGCAGATTGAGGAAGCAGATGTTTATAAACCTTATAGAGGATGAAGGACAAAAGAGGTACTTAATTTTTTTTCTCTGATTTTCATTCTAATGGAACAAGGATTGGAACTTCACTTTGTGAGTCCTTAGGAGACATCCCCTGTTGATTCAAACAACCCACCGGTGGAAAATCTGCCACATCTTCCTTCAAGGTGTTTCAATTATTAATTACACTCATAGTTAAAAAAATGAATCTTATTTCCAATGCAAACTTTGACACCTTTTTCTATTCTCTGCTGTGAAATAAGACTCAGTCTACTAATCAGGTAAGTGAAATTTTTTAAGGCACTATTTATTTTTTTTAAATTGCTCTCTGAACATCTTTTAAAGAACAAACATTGGAATGATCACAATTTCCATTAATTTAATACAGTTTTATACATTATGAGATTTTATATATATTTTTTTTATATCACATGCTCTTAGGAGGGCATGGAAGGGCATTGCTCACAGCTTTTCAAAGCCTTTGGAATATCCCAACAGTCTTTTAAGTACTTGGATTATCCAGTAACCTGCTGCCTCTCAGGAATACAGGGTGAGACATGGTGAAGGATAGTTACTTCTTGGCAAACTCTCACCATGTCAATCCCTGCATCCAGAGGTAATAGCTGGGGTTATGAAGTATTTTCAATGTGTTTTTCAACTTTCATAAATGAGACCTCACTGAAGCTTGGTTATCTAATGAGGCACCTGCTAGGAATCTGTCTTCTGGTTTCCTCTCTCTCTTCTTAAATTCTTTCCCTCTTAGTGCCAAAAGAGAAGAACTTATGTTTGGAAAGGCAGGGAACAGAGGGATGGTTGTGGCATTGCTGTTGGAAGATTTCCTGCACTCAGACCCACAGTACACCAGGAAACTCTGATTACTGCAAAGAGAGTAGGGGCTGAAATCTCTCTGGAGACAGGCATCAGCCTCATGCTGGGACCTTCACTTCAAATCCAAGCTTCAAAAGTTAGGCTGGATGGGTTCCAAAAGCAGAAGGCTTCCCTACAGAGAGGGATGGTGACACAATGAACCATAGCAGCTCCATCTCTGCAAAGGACAGAATTTTCCTAAGAATGAGGTATTGAAAAGTCACAATCATCTCTTTAGGCCTAACTGCAAATGTACCAATTTCCAAGACAATATTCTTGGAGCTGGAAAGTGTCTCTCTCTCTCTCACAGAAAATGAATTCGAGCAGGAATGCTACAGGGAGTGGAGGGTGTGTGGGTGGGTAGGTGTGAAAGAAAATAATTATTTAGAAGTCTTAAAATCAGGGAGAGAAACTTATTTGGAAAATACATGTTTCTTCCAAAGCAAACATCACCCCTCCAGCAGCTCGCTCCAAATCCTTCCCTGAGCACACCCAGTGTGACTGCAGAAATACTGCAAACACTGGGGTTGAAGAGTGACAGAACAAGAAACCACAGAGAGTCTACTGAACAATACAAGTCTAAGATAAAAATTTCACATTTGCTTTTTGTATCCCGTTGAAGATGCAAGGGCTTTTTTCAAAGCAGCACAGCAGTCTATAAAAAGACGGAAGCCCAAGGCTCACCCCTCTTAAAAAAGCACCATTCCCATCCTACAGCCATATAACCCACATCAGCAGCGTCCATAAAACATTCTCCTATTATGGTCCAGGACATTGCAGCTACAAAAGGGTTCCTTTCAAACTCAATCTCTTTTTATGCATCCTACAGGCAATTTTACCACCATGGTCTTAAACCAGAGGCAGTTCCAGGGGTGCAGTGGGACCTGTGCTACTTCTCAGGAACTGGGGAAATGTCAAGAAGGGAGGACTTCCTGCAGGAGTGCAGTAGGGATCATGGGTGTAGGAGCCTGATGAGGCCTGGTCGGGATGGAAAATTGCCATATGAATAGTCCCACTCTACACCTTCCCAAGGAAAACCCAATTCTTGCTCCATTATTTGCTGTTCTCTGTGTTGCCACAGTTGCACCATTAGAAATCATCCTCAAAGTGATGGTCCTGCTACAGAGGGGATGGAGTGAGAAGGCATCTGAGACAGGGGCTGCAAGAGGGGGGTTCTGCACCCACCAAGCAGGGAGAAGGCAGGGACAGGCACAGAAACCCAGCTGAGCATAAAGATGCCCAGCCACAGCCACCACTTAATCCCCGTTTTATTTCCCAGGCAGGTCCCTGCCTTAGGGAACCACCTCCTTAACCTGTGCCTAAAGCCCTGGTGATGGGGCCTCTCTTGTGAACTGTGGCACTGAAAAAGTCCTACAGGGTGGCTGTTTCCCTTGAGGAATCACGTGGGGAGCATTTCCAGGAGCTAAAGACTGTGCCGAAATCAGTCAAGTTAAATGGTGGTATATGAGAATAGGAACGAATAAACCTCGAGGGATATCATTTGTCATTTACTGTACTTGTTAAAAGTTACAAAACAGCAGTTCAGCAGAGGTTAGAGAAAGGACAATGCAAGAACACAAACTTCCAACCCATTCTCAAAACTCCCTACACTTCCAGTATTTTCTAGAAAGATGAAAATTTCATAAAGAAGAAAATAATAAGGATTAAAAGGAAACTTATTTTATTTAATTGAAAGTAATAAGCTGTTCAGACCTTTCAATTGCAGCAACCGTTGCTTATAAGGTGAGAGATCCTGATCCAGCCATCAAGAATTTTTGGACAATAAAATGTCCATGAAAAAACATATGAAAATGGTAATAAAGAAAACTGCATAGCCAGAGGTCAAACCTACTTTATACTAGAAGCTGAACTCTGATAATTCACAGTAGATTAAATTCAGCAGCAGTAGAAGCTTAGTAAGAAATTCGGATGTTAGGAAGATTTAAGCTGGGAATAGGTCTTACTCTTATTTTACCAAAGGCCAGACATAGACTCATACATGTTTATGAGGAAAAAGCAAAAGTGACTGAATTTCAAAGAACGGGCTGCGTAGAAAATAGTTTGGGCATAGCAGGGTCTGTGGAAAATGCTGTCAAAAGTTAGAGGGCAATAACTTAAATTTTCATCAGCAGCTTTCAACTTTACTTCCAAATGTCAAAAGCCAAAACCTAGGGCTAGGAATATTAAGTACAAAATGGTTTTTGAGCACAGACTTTTCATCTTCCAATGTGAAACTGAGAATTTTGAAAGAAAGCAAATGCTTACGATCACAATTTTTGATATTACTCAATATCAAGCTTTTGACTTCAAAATATTTTGAGGAATATTTTTCATTTGCTATGATTTTAAGTCCAATCCCATTTCTTTTGGAAATAACACAATGTTTTTGATTGTAGAGGGTGTAATGATCTTCAGAGCAAAGCAGGAGGCTCAGTAGCTCAGGGCTGCACTGTGACACCCCTGGGTGGGCACCAAGGAAGGCATCGGGCTGGGGACAAAGAGCAGCATTCTCCTGAATTTGCTCCAAAGTGAGTATGACCACGTGTTCACCACTGCCTCCCATCCCCTGCCTTCATCTGTCTGGAGTATTTATGTTATATGCTCTTCTCTGCACAAAAAATTCTTTTGGCAATTGCAGACTTCACTTCAAAGAGTCCATCCTGGCATTTATTTGAAATAAGGTGATTTTTTTTTGTGGGCCAAGAAGCCTCTTCCATGTGGCAGAGCCCCACAGCCGTTCGCCTATCTTCTCACTGATGGTTCCGGGTTTCTGTGGGAGGTTTCTGTGCAAAGGAATTGCAGGCTGGAATTTTCCAGTGACAGCACAGAAGGGAATTTGAAGGGCAGTAGGGCAAATCTGCCTGTCATTATTATTAGCAGGTGACTACTACAGTAGCTGCCTGTCAGAGCTAAATTACAGCCTGTGAGATCTTTAGCTATTCCTGTCCATAGTTTATTTTTGAGAGTCAGTTGCCATTGAAGACAAGATGTAATTTTGATACCTGCTTAATTTGTGTACCTATATCCTGCCTGACAGAATGATTTCCCTGCCTTTATAAACGGAAGTGTATTCCTCTCAATTGGCATTCAGTCCTCTGGCTGCATGAGCATCCATCTGTCCAAAATCTTTAGAGAAACAGTTCACAGAGAGCAGTTAACTATGATCTCTCTCAAAAAAATTAGTCCCTGTTTTTCCTCTGACAAATGAAGACATTGTTTCAACAATATTTTCCTTCTCCGCTGACAGTGCTAAATATTTATAACCTGTGCCTCCTAGAAATGCTGGTCTCCTCATGAATAAACACTAGGCTAACTACAAGCAGCTTCCAAGAAAAATGCAGGGTGTAGCTGACCTGTTCACACTCCTTCCCCTTTCCAATACCTGGTTCCCCATGACAGCCATTTAAAATCAACACTGAGCCTGATACCTGACCCAGGTTTTTTGTGTTTGCCAGAAAACACACTTAAGTAGGCCCATCTGGGCAGTATGTTACAAACAGGGCCAAGCCTTGCATTGCAAAATGTTACAATCCAAGCCACGTATTAAAAATGCACAAATAAAATGAACACATTATCTGTAAGTCTTGGTAAACACATCCCAGCTCTGCCAGCTCCCAATTCCGCGTGTAAGCAAGTATTGGTGTGGCATCCTTCTTCCCTCCCGGTCTTTGCCGGTTGATTTCTTCGGCGTGGAGGCTCTAATTTGAAGGAGAAGGCACCCTCTAACCATCGTGGCCTGACTACATCCCTGTCTTAGTGTCTGTGGGTTCAAAGACCCAACGCTCTCAGCTTTCCAGGTGCTTTTTCACTGCTCGGCTTCCCAGATGAGGCAAAGCTGCGAAGCAGGCCTGGCCAGCCATAACCCTTCCTCCCTAGAGCCAAGATTTTACTCTCTTCTACATTTTTATTTCAAGTTTAAAAGAAGGAGCAAAGGAAGAAAGCAAAATTATGATGTCTACTGATGTTATTTTCACCATTTACCATTTTTATTCTTCTGCAGTTTAGGACTACCTCATGCACTGGGAAACAGGTGCATCAGCTCTACTTCTGTCCAAGGCCCTTCTCTTCCCCAGGAGCAAGGCCATTTGCAAAGATGTCAGATTAATCACACAATTTCGAGTATTAGGTTCCTTTTTTGTAAAGGGTGTCAGAAAGGCAGACAGTTTTACAGCAGGGAAAGAGTTTTGTATTCTAATTGCTGCAAAGTAGGACTCCAGCACTAATCAAACTAAATAGGTTTTCTCTTCTGGGAGATGAGTATTTGAGCTGATGTGGAGATGTTTTTCCTTATGTTAAGGGACTGGTTCAGCAACTGGATAAAGCTACAGCACTGCTCCCAAAAGGCACGGTTCCATACTTTCTACTGATATGGCTATTCAGCATTATTCCCCATTTTAGGACGGTTTTCCCTTTTGCTTATGAGCCGTAGTTGTGCTCATATTTATATAATCTCCTCTTCCCCCTTTCCTTTTCAAACCTCCAGTCATGCTGTGCCTGCTGTAAGCCTTCATGAAGTTCCCAGCTTGTGTTTCTGCTGTTAACACAGCACTGCCCTCTTCTACTTGGCAGAGCTTTTCAATTCTCAATCCCAGTTCCCTCTGGAAGAACCAAGAAGCCTGCAGCAATCTTTCCTTCAGGTTTAGCCCTCTTATTATCACACACAACTCCCATTTGAAATTAGCCCATCAATATTTAACTTCCATCATTGCATCTGGTATGGAAAATGCACGCTCCCATCCCTTGTTTGCTTGCTCCCACTGAGCACTGCTGAAAATGATGCCTATGATGTTGGGGAACAAGCACAAGCACAAGTAAGGTAAATCAAGTCCTACACAGCTTCTGCTAGAAAAGAGCAGAAAAATTTCCCATCTTTTGTGCACATGTAATTACAATTCCTCTGCATGACTCCAGAGAAGCATGGAGTTTCTGTTGCTAAAGACATTGCTACACTATTTCTTTCATAGATGAGCTAACCTATGAGTGAGCCAACCTCTCCTAAAAATTTCCTAGCAAACTGCATTAACACAAGTTAAGTAACCTACTGAATGACATGAAGAGCTCAAACTCTGTGGAAACCCCCTGCACCATGCCCACAGCTGTTGCTCAATTCCTTTAAGTTCCATTGAGTTCCATTTCTCAGTAATTCAGTACCACCTTCCAGATGGAAAAGAAACTTAGGAATTCATATTTAAATAATTGTTTTATTTGATTCTAAGAAAAATTACTGAAAAAATAAAAAACAAACCTCTTTCCTCTGGACAGAAAATTTTATCAGCAATTGCCTACTTTGCCAAGATCCCATCTGCACAACATTATTTGATTCTCAATAAAGAGGATACCAGAAGCATCATTCCTAATGTTTAGATCTCAGATAAAGATGTTTATTTATTTATTTTCTTAAAGATTAGCTTTTAAATCCTCACAGTTGCCTAACTTTCCAAAAGCCTAGAAGGGTTTTTATTTTATTTAAAGGTCTATCACCACCTGTCAGTGCAGCATCAAGAAAACACTGGAATGTGCCATTAGTTCAGACCTTGGGTAGGACAGATGAGCTTTTTCAGTAGCTGTACTGTATTAATGCCTTGTTAGGGGTTCTTATATGTCTCCTGATAATAGGAATAACCTCTGGAGCAATAGCAATTTATCTATACATCTAGCTCACCCTGCTTGTCACAGATAGTAACAGTTGATAACCCTCTTAGGCTGCTTTTCATCTTCTGTGGAAGCACTCTCATTCTAGAACACATTATTTTAACTGTCAGCGTATAAACAGGACAATTACTTAGACCAATGTAAGCTGAAAATGTTGATAACTAAAGTTAAATCCAGCATTGTCACTCTAATGTTCTCCTGCTAAGTCAAGCCCAATGAGGCAGCATGTCTTCTCAAATGAAAACATTTGTCAAACTCACTAATTCAAAATCGACCTAGTGCAGACTTCTTGATTTGCACTGCTTGCTGACAAGATCAGGAAAGCAGCAATGGAAACAGGGAACTGATTATTGGGGCAAAGAGAGAAAATTATCAAGTAGAAAGAATGAAGCTGGTTTGTGTCTATGAAGGGAGAACTCAGTGGACTCCAAGAACAACAGCAGCAACCCCTCCATTTCACTCTGGTTTTGTAAGACTTGCACAAAATCCAGGCCAGCTTCGCGCTCCTGAGTGTGGTGTCGTGTCCACAAAACCTGCTACAGCTGCTCTGCATCCTTCTCCAGCCTGTTTCCCACCAGCACACACAGCTGCATTAACAGCAACATCATTTTGCTCAACAGACCACCAGGAGTAAAGCTCCAGCCCATGCACTGCATGTAGCTCACCTGTTCTTGCTGACAAATTTCTGTGAAGCAAAAAGGCAAAAGATGTCAACACCATTTCTTCCCTCACATTCCACCCTTCCTACAGTGCCTCTGCCTCGTTTATCCCACGGGCACATCATTTCCTGCTAAGCAGAGCCAATGGTGATGCTGCTGTCTAACCTTTCTGCTTTCTCCTTCAGGGACTGCCTCAGTGCTCTCTCTCAGATTTGACCTTATCTTCCTCCACTCCTCATCCAAAACAAACACAAACTCCCCTGAAATCACCTTCTCTGAAATCTCTGCTGACCAGACCTGGGGATTTGTTCTCCATCTGCAGCTTCCTGAAGCATTCTGCTGCTCTGCTGCTATTGCCTGCACTTGCCTTCTACACAGATATTCTACTTTCCTATTCAGCCATTAGCCCCTGCTACAGCCCTGGCCAGGCTGTGTTGAGACCTTGTCACTTCGTCCTCCCTGACACTTTGTAAAAATTCCTTAAAGAAATGTAGATCCTAATGCCTCATGTCTGCCATATCCCACCTGCTAAAAACAGTCCCTGGGCTTGTGTGGTGTTCTCTGGCGCCAGTGCTCCAGGGAGGAGAAAAGCAACACACTGTTACTGAACCTAAAAGGAACGTGAATATAATTTGAGCAAAAACGTGATACCATTTATGGTTTTGTATCAAATCTTCACGAGACAGTCCACACTGGCTAAAAATTTTATGCAGAAGTTCAGAAGAAGAAAAGGGGTGAGTTTCTTTGACTCTCCAGGGTGGACCACTGCAAACCAGCAGGATTGCTCACCATCCAGACCTAGGACCAAGTTGAACTTGCTTTTCCTTCTATGCTATGCCTAATTTTACATTAAAATAGCCTGAAATCCAGAAATGTAAACAACGCAGCTGCAAGTAAATTAACGTAGTTGATTAAATTCCTCTTTTACATTGTTGCCGTAACACTTAGCCCAGTTTTCATTTCCCTGCGATTCTATGAAGACAAATATTTGCTTATAGTTATCTGATAACAAGTATGAAGACTTTGAATTGAAAAGAATCTGTGTACTTATTCCTGTGTTCCTTCAAGTTTTTAATGCCCATCAATGATGAAAATTTATATGAAATTATGTATCTTTCATTCTTTAGTTAATAGCATTTTTAATTTTTTCATAATTGTTTTATTTTAGATTGGCAACCAGGCTCTGTAAAACACTCGCCATACCCTTCAATCTAAGGTTCAGATGGTAACACATGGTTTTATAATAGTTTGGGCAGGTAATTATAACAATAACCATATGTACAGCTTATTGTTTGCACCTCTGGATAAGGCCTTTAACCCATGGTTGTCGGTAAGACTGTTGGAAAAATAAGAGTGGAAACTAATGACCATATAATTTCTGTATGAAAACGACTGGAAACAAGACATCCCAAATACCCATCCATCAAGGCAGAAGGACTGGGGTTCAGCACAAAAGGGAATGCAACGCTGGTTGGGTCCCATTCAATGTTAATATTATCAGTACCCCTCTACTGATGAGACTGATGGAAAAGATATGATTTAATAAGCCATGCTCCATTTAAAGTCTCAGGTTTATTAGATAGAGAGGCTAGCAACATAAATGTTTAAAATGCAATCAGAAAAGTTATAGATGGTTTCATTGAATATTTCACCTGCCTGTGCCACAGAAAATGAGAAAATCTGTAGGAGTTTTACATACAGTGCAGCTTCTTATTGCAAAGTAAGCCAAACATTTGACACACATTAATATATCCTTCCAGCTTCTCTTTTCAGTGTTCATTCTCTTATTAAACTTATTTTTGTGTCATTTCCTTTTCTAGTTTGTAAACACAGTTTCAATGTCTTATTTTTTTCAAAGTCTTCATTGACCTCTCCATGACTTTCTATGGTTTTTTAAAAGGCCAAAGTCCTTATTCATCACTCTGTTACTCTCTTAATATCAACAGCTGCTTCTTTCATACTATTTGTTTCTTTATTTTACTAAGGACTAAATCCAAAAGTATCAGTTTGACGAGGGACAGAATGTATTTTCCACTGCGGCATTCTTCCCACTCCTTTGGGTACCTGTAAAGGTCTCCATGATCTGTTTGAAATTACAGACAGCAGTTTAGCAACCAAGGAAATAATCCCCATCCAACCTTTGCAACCCTCCCATCTCCTGAACTGCAGGCTGTGGGCCCACTGAGAGAAATAAATAACCTATGGACCTGTCAAAAAACTCACCAACATAGCACCACTGTCACTGTACTGGGTAGCTATGAGAGGCACATTGCTCCTTAAACTAAAACAATCCAGTTATTTCCATTTAGTTCACACGATCACGGGATAAAGTAACATTTTCTTCTTCATTTTCTCTTTTCATTATTGATGATAGAACCAGAGGTATTTACTCATTTGAAAACATTGCTAAGACCCAAAAGAGAGAGGCTTGAGACCTAAGCAGTACTGAGTATTGTGCTGAAGGTCAGAAGTCTTACAATCTTATCTGGGTGTACCACATGCGGTGCATTGAGGAATGCAGGGCTGATAATTGCAATAATGCCTTGAACAAACCACCTCGTTGTGACATGATGGGGGAGTGAAAGTAGTTAAAAATGGGGGAAATGCCAATAAATGTCAAATGCAGAAGACAAAGTTGGCGGCAACACACTAGAAGCCAGGAATGACACAAAATTAATAAGGGAAGAAAAGAGACAACTGAAGAAATCAATAGTCAATAAAACTAAGGACAATAAAATGAAGTTTATAAACTGTGTTGTAACGAAGAGTATCTAACCAACAGCTACTGGTCCATTATCACTATGGAAATGATAACATTGTCAATAATACTCTAAGAAAAACAGCCATGTTCAATAATCCCTTCTGTTCTGTGTTTCAGCTAATGCCAGTGATGGAGCCATACAACAGATCAATGATGATTAAATGCTGCATTTTCCAGTATAATTAATTAATAAAGATGTTAAGCACCATCTCTTACAGTCGTCATCTTTAATTAGCAATACAAACAAATAATATCAAGGAGCTTAAAGCCTCTGGCTGAAGACTTCTTGCGACCTTTTCCAGTTGATCTCGTATATTCACAAAATTTCAGGCTCCACTAAAGTTACTCTTGTCATAGTATTTAAAAATTTAAGCAGAAATAATGAATTGGTTGTCAATTTCAAAGCAAGAAACCAAAATTTACCAAAAAAAAAAAAAGAAAGGAAAAAGAAATCTGCAATTGAACTAACAAAAAATTAATAGAAAATATTTTGAGCAAGCTCTAAGCAGAAGTCCAAGAAGAACAAACACTTTTGCTTTGTGTTGCATAAGATTACAGAGTTATTTAATACAGATAATAGCTCTGACTAAACCAGATTTCTCCTACCCCATTTGGCACGGCCTTCCACAGCATTTTGGAAGAGAAAACGGAGCAATTCAAATTTACTGAAACAGACATTAAGCATGTGTCAAAGAGATGCAACCACTGACTGGAGAAGCTCTGGGGCCAAGCCAGCCAAGACAAACAGTGCCCTGCCTGGGCAGGTCACATTCTCCCGTTCTTACCACCTCCACACCCAGCACTGCCCCACACAGACAACAAAAGCTGGGGATCACATTAAAGGAAATAATTTGGTATCCAGTTCAATGCAGTTAAAATACAGCAGGGCCAAGAAAACATTCTCTGAGCAACACTGAATTTATGGACGGGGGCACTGGCAAAGTAAGAACAGAGGCTTTGCTGTAGGACTTTGTGGATCAATGTACAAATTGTTACACTCATTGTTCAGTAGAACAATTACTAAAATCCATTTGCCGGTAAATGTGCCTTGTCTTGTAAATCATTGGGTCATTAACCTTAACAATGTCAGTGTGTTGTCACTATCCAATTCAATTAAATTACTGACCAAGGTAATACCTAAAAGCACATTTCAGACAAAGGGATCTACTATTATATCATTATCTGTGATGACACTTAGCAGTATCTTAATTTTGTACCTGGAAATACCAATATATCCTAAAACTGAGGTTATATGCTGTAAAAGCCAGGTGAAGAGATGCACAAACATCCTGAACAGAAAAAAATGGGTGTGGAAAGGTTAGAAAAAGAGGAAAAGGGGAAGAGAGAGGGAAAAAATGGAAAATTGCACCAATCACCTCCATGGGGTCATGTGTGCATTGTTATTTGCCATATTTCAATGTTCCGTGAGGTCAGAAGACAGGAAGGCAGGATCTTCTCCTGCCCATCAATTATTAAATCTGGCAGTGTGCCTTAGCAAATGTCCAGTGATGCAGTTTCTAAAAAGGGGCACTCTCTGCACCAAACCAGAGTGAGTAATACAGCAGCACATGGACAAGGTGAACAAAGAAAGTCTCTCATGACCTTCCCAGGCCAGCAGTGAAGCACGAGCCCAGCAGTCTGTTTAACTTGGAGGGGAAAAAGCAGTCACTCATTTCCCGTTTCACTTGAAAAAACAAGTGTGTGTGCAATTCGTGAGGGCTGGTGAGCTGCTTTCATCACAATAAAGAGTCTCATTTAGATGTCTGCATGTGCTTCCATGCATATATTCTCATATTTCACACAGATTCTCAGCCCACACTTCAGGGCAATAAGATGTTTTTTTTTTTAATCTCCATTTGTTTCCCTCCAGTTTCCTCTTTGCCCCTAAAAATCCGCAAGCTTTATGGTGGAAGGCACAAGCAGGCAGGTTCAGTGAGGTAGCTTATTGCTATTGTTTATATGATCCTTACTTTTCCCTGGCCTGAGACCTCACCGTGTGAGGTGCTGTGGAAAGCACAAGAAGAAAGGATGGCCTGTGCCATCAGAGACATGCCAGAGGGCTTTGGGCAGATGGCTGGAGAGAATGTGGAAGCCACAGGACCATTTTTACCAGTACATCTGGCAATAAACAGCCTTGCTCCTGACAGGCTTTTTGTAAACCAGAGAGCAAACACGTTTGCCTTACTCTGGGGTCTCTGGTCAAGGCGTGGAATTGGAGAACTCAGTCCCATTTTTTAAACCTCAACAGTCCTGTAGAGAGCCCTTGTAGGAGTCTCGCTGGGGTACATCAGCTAAGGAGGAATGGTTTACCTTGAATATGCAATTTCTAGATATCCCAAATTCCAGAGGGCTTCCTCAGGGATGTCCTTGTGAAGCAACAACAGTGTCACCACATTAAACTCAACAAGCTCAGCCAGGAGCAGTAGCAGCCATTGGCTTTAGAAGAACTGCTGGTTCTGAGGCACTTGGAAAACTGTGCTCCTGCCTGAGAAGTTTTGAGCTAGGTCATATTTTGTCCCTCTTTTGGAAGAATATACAATTTCAGGCTCAGTCAAGGGCTTTATGCACCCAGGATGCACAGGGAGCCCACAGTGTTGTACAGAAACGGCACACGATGCCACATATGTTCTTCATATTTTGCAGAAAAGAGTATCTCAGCCCTCAAATGTGGAGGGAGGAACATATTGGGGGAAAAAAGCAGAAAAAAAATCCAAAAACTTCACACTTTATACAAGGGAAAATTTTGACCAAATAAATGCATTTTACTTTCAGTACAAGTTTTATCTTGACTGGAAAAATGAAAATGATTCTATCAAATATTTTCTGAAAAGTTATTTGGTCTACAAAGAAAGAAAATAGAACAGAACTGGAAATGAACTGAACTAAATCACCTGCAAAAGTTCTATTTTTATGGGAGACACAATGACAGGAATGAGCTTTAAGGATAACAGCATACACAAAAGGTAGAGTGCTGCTTTGTTAATGGAATTACACTGTGGATCCTGAGCCAAATGGATGCAATTTTATGTGAACTGCACACACAAAAAATTCCCTCAATAAACATATGGAACACGAGGCTTCTTTTCTCCTTACTTTAACTAGGCAGCAGGGAAACATTATGACCAAAGAGTAGATATCAGTGCTAGAAGACTTACAGGGCTGCTTAAAAGGGAGTTCAAAATAAAATAGAAGGCAGACAAAATAATTGCTTGAGCAACATAAGCGATTATTGTTTTCCTTATAGGTTTTTCTCTTCTTTCAGGACATACAAACTCGGGCACACATACACATTTTTGAAACTGTATTTTTCTTTTAACAGCAGAAGTATCTCCTGGATATGAAGAGAATAATGCATCCTATATAGCCTGTTACGAGAGTTTGAGGGCTTTGATGAGGAAAATAGATTTATAACAAAGGAGCATCTGTATAAAGAGACACAAAGCAAGGCTTAAATAATGCTTTGTACTTTCTAGTGATTTTTTTCAGGTAACATATAATTAATTAGAAACCACTGTCATTAGCAACACTGGACTTGTATTACTTTCCTTGCTTTGGAAGCTGGATTTGGCAGCACACTTAAGAGCTTTTCAGAAAGCTCCTGTTGATAAACTATTAGAGTGAAATCCACATCCCATTTGCAGTTAACCATCCTCATCAGATCATCTTTTAGTGGTCCCAGCTTGCATCCCTGCTGGCAGTGACTATTTGTTTTTAATAGAGCATCTCTTTTTAAAACTTACCTGACACTAAGATGCTCATTATGTTTGAAATTATAGGAAACAAGGACAACAGTTCTGGACCCAAAAAACACTGGCTGTCACTGCCCTCCTGTTCCCCAGTGCCAGGTCTTGTAAGGATGATTGCAGTGCAGTCTTTAAAACCGTTGTCTTCATCCCTTGAGCCTTGCAAGGAAGGATCTGAACAACACTCTAAAGCTTGCTAAGAGAAAATAACTCATTCAAAGACAACTGCAGCAGCTTCCAGGGACAGATTTTCCTCACAAAAGTTACACAGATACTCCAAGTACTTTATTGCTGTTTGAAAAAAAAAAAATCCTCTTGGCTGCTGCAGTTTCCAAACCCTGCTTTTAGAATTCTCTGCAGAATCAGTGTTTTACTGCAAAACTCTTTGCTCTTTCCCAGCTCTGAGCTGCAATTTCAAATTATAGTATCTCAGATGTCTGCTTGGAATGGCCTTGGGTTTGTTCCCTCCAGTCTGATGGCAAATGTGTTAAAATGTGCAAGACTTCCCAGTAGGGAATGTGAAGGGTGGCACAAGAATGTAAAATCCAATGTCCACAACCTGATAAAGTATCCAGACATGTAACAACGTCATGATCCTGAAGAACGAATCTCGTGGTTCTATGATGCCTGTTTTCAAATCCTTTTAATTATTTAGAAGGCATTCTTGGCTCACCAAGTGCTAATACTTAGGGCCAACCAATTGGAAGTTATTGATTATCGCTGAAATCTCCAGGCTGCCAGTAGCTCTGACACACGTGTGCCACAGAGCACGGTGTGAATACCAACACACATAATCTGCTGTGCTTATTCAGAGAGCATTAATTGCAACAGACCACACAGACCTCACATACTTCATCATCCTGATAAGTTCTTATCGCATGAATCATCTCATGGATTAGCTTTCACTGCTTGTTCCAATCTTTGTTTCCTACAGAGGCACAGCCACACTCTGCCACTCACTCACAGCAGATTCCGCATCCCGTTCCCCATCTTTGCTGAGGGTTTGCAGTGTGATCAAAGACTGCAATGATGCTGGAATCACTTCACTTACACCTGTCTCACTTTGCCTGTCATACCTGAGAAACCGTGCCACACCCTTAGGAAAATGGAATTCTCCAAAAATTCCAAAACAAGACAGGCTTTCCTCTGTTCCATACTCCTGCTTCAGGAGCACAGAGAAACTAGACAGAATTTCTAGTACATCTCAGCTTCTGAAAAAGCTGTATAAGAAGTTCATAGTTCACTAACTCACAGCTAGGCAAGTCTGCTAAATTTTTAATCATGGATAACCAGAAAAACACCCTGAAAACAATACAGGAAATCCTAACACAACCTTCAAACATCAGTGCCTGGATAAGTTGATTTGCTACAGTGAGGGAAGCCTTGAGGTTACTGAAATGCATTATCTTAGCTCGACCACAATTTCAGGGTGTTTCTGCAGGTCTTCTCTTACCAGAAAAATAGCTTTTTCTCAGCAATATTTTTTTACTACAAAAAGGTGAGCAGCAAATACTCCAAAATCCTATGTAAAGCATAAGCATAATGCAATCTTTGTGTCCAATTGTTGCAAAATAAGTAATTTTCTCACCATTGTAATGAAAATTTATTCAAATTGAGTAAAGATATTGTACAAAAGACGTAATGCAAGCATACACAAGCAATTAGGAATGTTGCTCCATTTCCTAAATATATTGTAATTAAACAAATGTCAGCAGTTCAGCCTTATGCAGAGATGATTTGACAGTACTTGAGAATCTCAATAGCACAGTTCAAGACAGTTCAGGGATCTTGTTATTGTTTGCAGTAATTTTTTTTTCTTATGCATTTTGAACTAACAACCTGTTAGCCAAATTATATTCATCTTTAATAAATATCAGCTCTAACTAGGCATGGATGTATCATTATAAAGCCTTACTCTCCATCACAACTGAAAAAGGGAAGGTAATCCTGTTGACCACTTTCCAGATTTAGAAACTCAGAAAGACACTATGATTCTGTAGATATTGAAATCAAGATTGAATCCTTCAGTGTCAGCTGGCTCTCAGGCAGCTCTGTTCCCAAGGGATAGCAGTCTTTGCTCAAATACCTTCAATTCTTTAGCTACTTGAAGCTGGCAGGAGCTCCAACCAAAAGCCACATTCCAGTGCTAGGAGACATCAAGTGAGAAATTACCGTGGCCCTTTTCCTCAGTGTGGCTCCCAGGTACACAGGAGGGCCAGGTATGTGTGAGTCAATGCAAGATTCACACAGACCCACCAGCAGAACAGCTGAAGACCACAATCAGACGCCATTCCCAGTGGAGCACACCAAGCAGCAGGATGTGCACACACACAGCTGCTGCCTGTGAAACTCGGCCTCTGGAGAGCAGAAGAGTGAATGGGGAAAAGTCCAGGAAGCTGTACTCACATGCTGAGCTTTGCAGGCAGGACCTTCTCCTCTTCCTCTCTCCTGCTCCTGTTCAGAAATCCCTACCCATGGACTGGAGGCAGAAAGATGAGAAAGAAGAGACTGTCAGCTCCATTCCTGTGTGAAGCAGGGTCCTCCACTGAGAATGGGAGCCGAGTAACGACAAACACCGATGCGGTTCGATAGCGTTCTCATTTATTGCTCAAATCAAGCAGGATTATGTAGCATTTCCAACTAGTCATCCGTTGTCCACGCACTGTAACTAACTCTATGATTGGATACTTGGGTAAAATCAAGCCTGTCTACTGTCTACTAATTGGATAACATACGGCAAACAAGTGTCCTCCCTCCTCCCAGCTTGCGGTTATCGCATCCCGTTAAACCTCCCTTTTTTCTCATGGACACCTCCAGGACACTCCCAGCACTAAGTCATGTTAATCTCACAGCACTCAGAGCAAGCAGGCCCTGCTAAGTCTGGCTTGTTCACTGCGTTCAGATACAGACCATGTCCATTTTACTCTAAGAATTCTTCTACACCTGTGCTCACTGATTGCTAATTACAGGAGAATGCAAACGATCCCTAGATAAGCCTTACAGAAACAACCATGCCCAAAGCTCCGTGTTTCCTTTACATCACAGTATTATGGAATCTTTAACAATAATGAGACATCCAGCAGAGAAAGGAGTTAGTATATAACAGCATCCACGTTTGTCCAGGAACAAGAGAAGTAAATCATTCCAAGCACCTGGCTGCATTTTTTTCTGAGCAATGGCTCAACATAACTATTACAGATTCGGATACAAGGTAGCAGCAGTGCTCTGAGTGCTGCTGTAGGGTGCCCATCATATTTGTCTCCTCTTGTGCTCAACTTTCTTGTGCTGATAAATGAACAGTTAGAAGCTCTTTGTTATATAAATGTCAGCAGAGGCAAACAGAGTGGAAATTTGGTGGTCAGGTGTAGGTGGCCAAATACCCATAAAAAAAGATTAGGTAGCTGATAGGGAATGGTATTTACCAGCTGCATGAGGTGTCAGGTGTTGTGGAGAGGCATTGTTTCCACAAAAATGGCTTGAAATAGGTTCCTTTTGTTTCCCCCAGGATTTTGCACTCTCTGGAAAGGAACCCACTGATCTCCACAAGGCAGAGATGATCCTTGAAAGTACTTGAATGCATGGCTGAACCCCTGGACCCTCTTCCATTGTGTTGCTGCATGGTGCCCCTGTGCTGAGATTGAAATTACAGAAATACAGCTTTCTCACAAGAACTGAAATCAGCCATCACTGACTCAAACATCTTACCAAGCTCCTCAGTTTCTCTGAAGGAGATTTATCAAGTATTTGTAATTATAAGTTGTGTGTGCTGCCGCTCGCCTCAGAGGACAGTGGAGTCAAATGCCTGCTCTCAATGTCACAAGTTTCCAATGAATTGCAAGGAACTTCAAGCACTTTCTGTGCAGACCTTCAGGCAGGATAAATTACAACTGTTCTCTCCAGTCAGTGGAGCTGTGCTGATTTACATCGTGGAAAGATCTGCTCCCTTGTGTGGGACAAGTTTAAAGGGGGAAATAGATTGTGTCTTGCTTGTTCCTTATCTTTGTCTTGATTTTTCAGTTAAAAATATATCCCTTGATTATATCAAGATGAATTTTGAATTTGTTTGTCATTCTTTGGTTTTGCCCTGTCCTCTGGCATGGGTGAGGAATGATGGCAGACCCAGCTGCAACACTGCTGCAGTGAGGGAGCAGGTAGGAAGTTGCTGAGTGCTTCTGGGTATTGAGGCTTTGCTAAATACTTGTTTTCAGTATAACAGGACACATCCTCACCTGTCTGGGGTTCAGACCCAGAGCCAGGATAGCCTGGTGGGACAGCATCTCTTGATCAATGGGTCACATTTCTTCTTTACATGACATTTAATTCATTACGACGGCTTGTGACTGCTTGAAACCCAATATAAAAAGAAAGCATGTGCATAAACATGAACACTCTAGTAAGCACCTCAGTAACATCAGGCACCAACTCCTCACCACGAGGAAAGCTGGTAACTAATTAGAAGTGTGAATGAACAGACATGAGAGATAAACAAAGTTCCTATCTGGCTGCAGTGTGATGTGAAAACTCTGCTGAGCTGCCTCTGACAAAGCTGAAGGGCTGGTCCTACAGCAAGCTCTAATTCCATGATGAACATATTTTAGCTGCTCTTTGTTACCGTTTTGATTTCAGTGATTCTTAAAGGTCATTGAAGTGTGACTCCTACATTCAAGTGGCTGGTTTGGCAGCAGAGGACAGAGTACAGATTTTGGTGCATGCCTTATGATCTTGGGCATCAACACTGCATGGCAGAAACCTGATCTGCTGCAGCTTCATCACTTACAATAATTAGCAATCTGTGCCCTGTCTATACATACTAAAGAATCACATTTCACAGCACAACGCAAACTTAACTCATCTTAGACTCCACACAGGTATGTTGTACCAATTTTAATTAAATCAGTCTCCAGAACAATTTGACTACTTTCCTTGTGTAGGCATAACCCAGAAGCAAATGGATTGTAAAATTTCTCACTCTCATTTATTATCAATTTTATGTTAACAATTGTTCTTCAAGTCTTAACTTCTGGAATCATGTTATTGTCTAGGATATTCAACTTACATATTTCTTTTAATCCTGTGTTTCAAAGGATGACATGAAAAGGTATCCTTGTGTCCCATAACTATTTAAAAATTTGCATGAAAATTATCCAATATGCATTGTTCTTCCTTTTAAAGTTATTTATATGCAGTTATTTATATGCCAGTCCCATGCTGTGCAGGAGCTGTACTCCAGGTCTTTGAATCTATGAGTAAACATAATGAAACAAGAATAAAAGTACTTCAGAGACACTTAACTGAGACAGCTGATTGAGCTGTTAGCTCTATAATCTTCAAAATACCTGAGAAGATTCAGGAGCTCCAAGAAGTAGTCCTGATCTCGAGCATACTGGAACACCCCTTGGTGGTACCTCTCTCTCCAGAGTCTCCTTGAAAAGCTCAGGAGTGCCCTGTTAAAGGCTGGCCATTAAGCAGGACAAATTCAGCCTCTGTGCATGCACAGGAGTGATCCTGCCCTGCTCCCTCTGCCAAAGGGGGAGCCAGGGCAGGGACTGCAGTGCCCTCACCCCCAGCACCCCTCGCAGGAAGGCTGAAGTCCTTCCCTAAAGTATGATGAACAAAGACTGTTCTGGGAAGATCTGTGTTGCAATCACGGCTGCAAGTGCAGTTTCTCTGCAGCCCCAGGGACACCAGGACTTAGCTTGTGAAAGGTTCCTGCCTGTCCATGTGCTCCTGCAGTTCCTCCTCCTCCTGGCAGTCTGGCTCTCACCCCCATGACACCAATTCTTGTATCGAATGGAGGGAAAACCACCCTGCCGGACAGTGGTGAATCATCTGCTATCCCACTCCAAAACTGCCAGCACAAAGGAGTTAACAAAATCAGTTTGAGCTGAGAGTATTTATGCTTCAGCAGTTCCATTAATAGGTATTAAATAACACTCCTTTAAGCTACAATGCTGCTGCATAGGGTTTCAGCCTCATCTTTATGGATGCCTTGTCATAATTTCTAGAATTATAGAACTTCCAGCCACACACCTACATATATCTGCAAAGTTACAAAATAGTCAAAGATTTTTTTTCTGCCCACAACTAGCAGAAATGACTTTTCATTAATCAGGATGAGATGAGATGAAATTAAATCAATTCTTCTCCTTAAAGTTTGAGATGCACAAAGAGGGGGAAAACAACTCTTCTCAACCGTCAGCTCGGGAGCTATAGTGAAACTCCAGCTCTGGGTACATTGTCTCTGGGTGGAATTGCCACACCATGTGAGCACTTGCTACCTCTGCTGGCTGCTCCTCTCCACACACACACAAATGCTGCCTAAACTCCCGTTGACTATGCACTTAGGGGATCCTCCTCTCTTCATGTTCTTGACTTATTCCCAAAAATTCAACCACAGCCTAACCCACACGTTCTTTCTTTTACTTTGTGCATCATACACTCTCACTAGGCATCATGTCCAAAAAGGACCTTCCAGGAGATACTGTATTCCCCATTCCTTCAGGCAATTCCAAATATACTCAGAGGAGGTACTGAGGCAACCTCTTACACATGGCAAATTTTGTTGGAGAGTAACAAGAGGTACCAGGTATGGAAATGTAATTGTGCCTGAGAAGAAAAGAGGTAAATGGACTTCATTGTTACAATGCAAAATTCAGATTGCATCTGACTCCAGGACTCCCACTGCCCCAGAATCTGAGCTCAGATCTCACATGCATCATCTCACATTCTAGCATTTGTATGTGTGAATACATCCATTGCATAGCAGGAGACTGGAGAAAAAGCAGCAGTATGCTACTCTTCATGCTGAAATCCACGGGTGTTTTGGTTAAAACCTCTCTGAGGATCCCTGAGCACAGTGAGATACTCTTTGTATTCACAGAGACAGCACTCTCCAGGATGCAGCAGGCCTCGCTGAGCACCTGTCCTCACACCCATTTATCTCCACATGACATTGGTGGGAGGCTTTTCCTACTGACAGAGCCTGTTCTGCCCAGCCCAAAAGCATCCAGTGCAGTTCTTAGAACCTTCCGCTTGATAAACGGGAAACTTAAAAAAAACACGGGGGAGGCACATCAAAGTGCAATAAAATGAGATGACATCCTCTGCTCTGCAGAGGCCAAGACAGATTTCTGACTATACTGTAGCAGCAAACCAGCATGATAAAAGAGCTAAAGCAAGAGGTTATGATATGCTTGAATCACTCCAGAGAAAGCAAGTGCTGTGTGTAACTAGGGAGATAAATAATCGGGCAGACAGAGTAGCACAGCCCCCTCACTCACTTAAATCAAAGCAGGTTCTTTTGCCACCTCTCCACCCACTTGGAACTGGCATCAGGGAAGTTTAAAAGTTGTCATTGGCAGGAATAAATAGAGAAGTGCAATCCTGGAACTGAGCTATAAAGCCAGAGGCGCCGGCAATGCCTCCTCAGCAGTGCTAGCAGGGGTCCCGCAGGCCTGCTCCCCTCGATGTCAGCACCGCGGCCAAAGCCACCCAAAGCCACCCAAAGTTTGGAAACAGTCACTGCCCTCCCAAGGAGCTTGGCCATAAGCAGAGCTGGAGTGCCATACCCAGGATATATCCTGGCCAGCACATACAAGCCAAAATACAGCAGCAAACTATACTCAGGCATGCTTGGCCCAAGTCCTTTTCCCAAGATCCCAGTGGCATGTTGTCTGATTAGCTGGCAGTATCTGCCCCATGACTGACTGATGCTGCTGCTCAGCAGCTTGGATTTGACCCTCAGCAGGATTTACATTCTGCCTGAAGAGCCATGCATTGAAATCAGAGGGCCATGGGAGTATGTCCAAGGTCAGGTTTTACTGTAAGTAATACCCTCCACCTCAAAAGCAGCTGCATGTTTCTGACAATTATTTGAGAAGGTAATTGAACTCAGCTGTTTCAAATGTGATTTCCATATAATGTGCACTGTACTTTGATCCTGAGTTGGAAAAAGGAATAAATAATCCTGTTTTAACCTTGACTTGACATGGCACTTGCTATGCAAACACCCTGCCTGCAGATCACACAGCCCAAGGAGGAAAGAATGTGACATTCTAGCATGGGGAAAGAGCTACTATTTGATATTTCTGCCCTTTAGTTCATGGCGTCAAAAAGACATCTAAGAGCTCAAAAAACAGGTAAAAATCTGAAAAGAAAAATCTGCTTTGGCCTCCCACTGCATTCTTGAAAAGGAAAACTGAAAACTGCACATCTCACAAGGAGCAGGTACTTGATGGTGAAAGGAGAAATCTTCCATTCTCTTGCATTATCTTGGTGGTGGGTGAAGCCAGAGTATTTGCTGTGCCTCAAAATAAGAATTTTTTCCTTAATGTAGATAAAATCAAGTTTCCAAAATGCACCTTTCACATTTCAAGCAAGGCTGAGGAGGACCAGCTGTGAGAGAGAATCACAGGTTTTCTTCACAGGCTCTGGCATGATTGCAGCAAGAATATCAAGGAACAGGAAAGAAGTTTCCATGCAGACAGGACTCCAGTGAGCAACCTGCCTGTATGACTGTACTCAGGGGGCTCTCCCCAACACAGGGCCATGAGGCTCAGTGAGTTTATTCTTGCAGCACTCTTAGGAGATAGAAAAGTGACTTATTCTCCAGCTGGGATCAAAGACAAAGGGAGTCCCAAGAAGCTTTTAGTGGATCAGAGACCTGACTCCAGCTCTGAGTTAGCTTAGCTATCCAAGCATCCTAGAGGAAGTCTGGTAAGAGCAGAAAGAGAGAAGAGAGTACCCTGACAAAGTTATGTCTACACATCCATCCAGCCTCTTGGACCAAGGCATAATTGCACATCTAAATTACAGTGCAAAGTACACACCCCTCTGTATGCAAAAAGTGAGGCCCTGCCTAGGAAGATCTAACTTTTGGGGTGCAGAGTACCACTCTGAGCTTCCCTTCTATGAAACATAAGGGCATTCCAGAACACACCAAGGTTTGGAAAGAAACACAGAAACAGGAAAAGAAATACAACAAAATGGATGAAAAAAAACATTATAATTCCAAAAGTGTCTGAGAAGACCAGTAACAGGCTGGGGCACAGATTCCCTAGAAATATATATCAAAGGAAAACACACGTGATTGCAGAAATTATGTAAGGCAGCAGTCTGGCTCAGCAGCATGGAAAATACTGACAGAAGGCACAGAGGCAGTGATGGGACAGTAACTCCCTGATATTTGCATAAAGTTGTATTTAAACATCCAGAGAGCTTTGATCTGCTACTCTTGCAAAGAAGCTGTTCTTAGGAGTCTTTCTGATCTAATCCCTGTAAGCTGCTCTGTTTACCCTGCTGACACCTCTGTACAAAAAATGCATCAAATGCAGCCGTGCACATTTGGGTGCAGGTATGTGTATGCATGCACAACGATATGCATAGGGCACATGAAAGAAAAAAACCCGTGCATGCCTTTTATCTTTGCAACCAGACCACTGACACAGGACAGAAACCATATGCCCTTTTCATCCTCCACTGTGCATGACTTCAGCAGAACCATTGCAGAATTAAATACTGCTCATGGTGATGGAGAACAGAAAACTCCAAGTATGTAACGATCCACTCAGAATACACCAAGGGATTCAATGAGTCCCTACATATGCTTCCTCTCAGCATGCAGGTGTAAGACTTAAAAATCCATATTTTTCTCCAATAAACTTAAAAACAGCTATAATACCAAGTACCAAAAGCACCATCTGTGCTTCACATATAGTGATGATGTTTTTTTCAGAGTTGATGCTGTTTCTTAGTATAGCTTGATCTTATTTTGTCAACCGCATCATGAAAAGTGCAAAGAACCCCTGTGGATCCAAATGTCTCTGAACAAGCTGCTTTAACAAGAGCATACAACATATTTCTGCTTCTTTAAGGCAAATATATTATTGACTCACATACTCAGTAACATTTAAATGTGTAGAAATGTTCAACCTGGACACCAAAGTGCTCCGTATGCCTTGGCAGTGGCCAACTGGAGGGTGCAGTGGCCAGCAAAGACAAGGGTTTCTTGATGAAGAAAAGAAGGTGAAAAATGTGAATGCTCACAAAGATTTGTTTTCCTTGCTGTGCAGGCAGCACCTCCTCGCTGGCCATCTCCCCTTTATTGCATATCCACCACTTACACCTCTCCAAGAGAGTCCACCCAAGCACTGCCCTCTTGTACACCCACCAAGTGCCAAAGCTTTTCTAGAGTCCACTGAGGACCTTGCTGTCCACACACGTCTGGAATAGCCAGCAGCCAGAGGCCTCAGTGATGGACACACGCATCAAACTCAAAGACAGAGCCCTGGCAAGGTAAGTTTGACAAACTCCTGCCTGCTCTTCCCCTCCTTGACTTTTCCTTAGCTGTAAGCTGTAAATTAAGCCTGGATCTGTTGCATCTCCTCAGAGCTGTGTTAATGCTTTTTCCATTAACTTGCTGAGTTTAGGGCAGTGTCAGCACCCACCATCCTTCCCAGAGCTACTGCAGGTATTTCTCACCACGTTCAGATGGGGACATGCATGTCTACTTTAAACATACAGTTACCAATTCGACATTTGGTGTTTCACTTGACTCAGAATCATAGAATCATTAAGGTTGGAAAAGACCTCCAAGATCATTAAGCCCAACCTTTGATCAAACACTACCATGCCAACCAATCCATAGCACGAAGTGCCACGTGCAGTCCAGAAGCCAGCCTATGGTCAGAAAGCACCTCTTGCACAGTCACCAAGGCAGACCCTACTGCACTCTGTACCTTGGTATAGCACCTGTCCCTGTTCCTTTTCCAAGGCCTTTTTTCTCTCAGTTTCTTTAATGCCTTCTTTTGTGTCTTGTAATGTCCATAGACAGAAACATTACTAAATGTTTCTTTACAGAAGTCTTCAGCATGGTACAGAGACAGCATTTAACTGAAAAGTTCCCCAATATATTCCTGGAAAGAAACAGCAACTTTGAGCTATTTTCCTCAGTGCTGTCAGGTTGATTTCCCTTGTCATCCTTCGGTTGGCTTTTTTTTTTTCCTCACTTTTGTCTCTCCAGTGGAGCACAGCTTCACGTCTGCCACTTTCTCTCCAGCAGAAATGTATCCCAGCAGGGCCAGTGTCCTGCTCTGTGGCACCACCTCCTCCTCCAGCACCTGTAACACTTCAGACGAGGATGAACCAGATGGCTGCCACCACATAACCTATGATCAGGTAACACACCGAGGGAGCACCTCTTAGGGATATATCCTGACTGGCCTTCTCACTGTGCCTTCCTACTGAACTCAGCATGTTCAGTGAGTAAAAAATCACAGCATTTCATCTACCGTCTAATCCCACACGTCTTTTGAAAGTTCAGATGTATTCGTTTTGACCCAAACCCTTTTGTCCAAGTTCCCTTGTGCTGTGCTGCAGGGGATGCTCCAGATGGATTCTCCTCCAAGCAAGCGATGCCATATAAAGCAAGGATATGATGACAGATACCAAACTGCATTCTCTGCTGGTGTTAATCAGCATAGTTTCACCCATAGTTTAGCCAGTTTATAACAATGCAAAATACATCCCTGCATTTCTTTTCAGCCTGTCACTTTTTAATCAGTTTGAATGACAATCATCCTATTCAGATTTGCTGGAGCTCACAGCCACTACTCAGCACCGTTGCTTGAATGCTGATTTTTTGATACCATTCTTTATAATATATCTAATTCTTTCATAATTCTTTGCAAACATAAAAAAAAAGAGAATAAATTATTTACTAGTGAAGCATATTAACATTTAAAACCAATGACCAATTAAAGATTTGAAAACATCTGAATAGGCCTACTACTGAAAATGCCATCTGGTCTCCTGATTATTCCTTCCATGTATTTCCTCATGACAACAACACAAAAGAAGATTTGGACCAAAACAAATTCTTGAACAAAAAAAAAAAATACAAAAATCACTTTTACTGTACTTAGCTGCTGTCAGCATCAGGCAGGGCAAACAATCAGCCTCCAAACAAAAATGCTCAAAGAGAGATTACTGACACAGACTTTGCTTCCACTACTTTCTTCTGTGCAGTTTCCAACCCACACCTATTGACTTACAGAGAAAAGCAGCAAGCGTACCTGAAGCTGTACTCTAAATTCAACCCCATTATCTTTGTGTTGACACTTCCTCCTAGAAGATATATGCTGAGCTCCAGGTAGATCATTTGTAACCTTTATAATGATGATGGCAACAAATATAGCACAGTGCCCTCCAACTGACACGGAATGGATACTCAATGCTTCACTATTTTGCAATGAATAAATTGCTTGTCAACATATGTGCAGTAGCGGTTTTTCCCTCAATTTAATGATCACAGAGCTATGACACAGCAGATATCCATGTATTAGAATGATCAGGAAAGCCTGGTTGAAAGGTTTGGAGAATGAATTTCAAGCTAGAGCTGCCACTGTCCTGGAAAGCAGCAGTATGAATCGTTTTCTGGGTTGGAGTGATGCTGCACAGCAGTTTCACCTTGCATAGGGGTGACCTTGCTTAAAATACAGTTCCTTTGTCAGAACAATAAAAGCTTTCTCCTATGAAGCATATTGTCATGGATAACGAGATGCAATACCTGTGTCTGTCCATAAATTGGGCATTTGTCCTGGCAGCTGGGTGGCTGAACACCTACCTGTGTACATGGTCAATATATTGAGAGCAGAGATGCACTGAGGTACCCGAAGGCCATGCCGTAGCAAACAGGTTTATGTAAAAATTGTGAGCCATTTCCCTTCTTCTATACAAGTTTTCTGCAGGAAAACAATCTGTATAGGTCTGTATAGGAATACAGGAAGACAAACACCTCCTGCACTGGGAACATTGGTATCTTGGGAGTAGGATTCTTTTATGGACACTGGGAAGTACAGAATCTCTCTGGAAAAGTGGACATGACCTACATCCACATCCCCACTGGACACCAGCACAGCCCTCACTCAAATGCTGAGCTCCCTGCAATGAGACAATGCTGCTGTCTCAGCCATGCTGCAGTTCAGGACATTCCACAGGATTTCTTTCAGAAAGAAGTAGAGGTTTTGACATTAAAATTCTCAGTGATGGTTCCTTTTTCTTTAATGAATTTGTCTTTATTTTTCTCAGGTATCCAATCACAACTCTGGTTTTTTGGTTTGGGTTTTTTTCCCCGAGCCAATCTGAGAACACTCACTCTTTGCAGACAAATAAACACCTCCAGATTTCAGATGTCTATTTGCACTTTTACTGTTTCAGCAAAGTGTAGAATATTTGTTATTAAAAAAATAGAAATTTCCATAGAAAAAGCTAGACACCACTAATGAGTTCTATTTCCCAGCATGTACAGATCCATCTGGCACAAAAGCAAATTGCTCATGACCGTCCGGCAATGCCTTCAACATTAGGGGACTCCTTAATCCCAGTCTGCTTCTAACTGGAATTAGCAAAACAGAGAGGAAAGTGGCTCTTTATTGATGTTAACAATCTTCATTTTGAATTTACAGTATGAGTCCTTTAAAAATTCACAGAAAGCATTGTACTTTGAACACTGAAGTCAAAAAATTACATTGCAATGAGTTGACAATTATAAATTATGTGTTAAATTTAAGACTAATCCCTGCACAAAAGGCACAATTGTTGTAATTTAGGGATAGAAATATTTGTGATGAAAGTTAACAACGGAATTATTGTCCTGTCCCTTTCATCTTGTCAGCTGTTAAAGGAGAGAAAGTTCTTTAAAACTGAAGGGTTTTTCCTTCATTTTGCTAAAATTTAGGCATTTTTAATGTCTTCCAGCTCCCCAGATTATGCCTACATACACATGCATACACCATACACTTTAAGCACTGAAAAACAACACTTGATTGTACTACTTTCTTTACCTCTTTCTACATTACATTGTTCAAAGTGAGACTTTCACCTCTGAGGTTCTCATTTCTTTTTCTTAATTATTTACAGACAGGAAAAACCAAGCAAGTGAGGATAAGTCATTTTCCCTTTTAGTTCTACAGTGGGAGAAACCCAAGGACTCTAGATGTGCACTGGAGTATAACAATTAGCATAGTAATTAATTGTGGTATCCTCTACCAATGAAAATTTGGTTCAGTGCAACAGCAACACCATGCGACACTGCCTCACATTCTGCGTAAATTTATTTCTTCCCAAATTACACACGTAGGCCTAGAAATGTCTCACTTTTTTAATTAGCATCATACCAGATGGGATGACTAAGAGCTGAGTTTAAAATTCATGTGCAAAACTTCTCTTCTGCAGAAGCCTATGATGTCACTTAGTGGCACAGGCCCCACCCAGTCATGGGACAGCAGTCATCCCTTCCAGGACATAAATGGTCACCACAGAAACAACTCTTGTGACCTCCAGGCAATGTTCAGGACCTTCACAGAATCATCAAAAAGTCACAGAATGGTTTGGGTTAGAAGGGATTTTTAAAGATCATCCAGTTCCAGCCCCCTGCCATGGGCAGGGATGTCATTCAAGAGACCAGGTGCTCAAGGATCTCCCATCCAAACTGGCCTTGAACAGTTCCAGGAATAGGGTATCAACATCTTTCCTGGGCAACCTGTTTCAGCCTCATCACCCTGACAACGATTTCTTCCTAACATCTAATCTAAGTCCACTAAAGACATTACCCCTTGTCCTATTACTCCATATCATTTTTAAAAGTCCCTCTCTGGCTCTCTTGTAGCCCTTTTAGGTACTGGAAAGTGCTATAAGGTCTCCCTGAAGCCTTCTCTTCTCCATGCTGAACACTCCCAACCCTCTCAAAGGGTCTCCACAGGAGCAGTGCTCCAGCCCTGTGATCGTCTTCATGGCCCTCACCTTCTAGCAGTGGAGCCTTCACTTGGATTCTGCATTCCATGTGCAACTCGAATTCATTGCACAACTTGGAAAGAGCGACTGCTGGGTTTGGACCAACTCCTTTGCACATCCCTGCATTGAACATCAGCTCTTCAGGCCCCAGGCAGCAGTGCTGATAAAGGCAGATCAAGACGAGGCAAGACAAGCCATTGGCAAATCTCAGGCCAGGGTGTGAATTGACATAGGAAGTTGCAGTCAACCTCCTCTTCCTCCCTCACAGTGTTCCAAGGGGCAGCTCAGCAGCTACTCTGCAGATTTCCCTTCTGCCTTAGCTGTGGCAGCCAGTCTTTGAAACTGCTTGCAGCTGTTATTATATTTCTGCACTTTTTAAAATTACACATTTCCCTTCAAATACAGTATTTGATTTAAATATTTGGAGAATGCAAATTTCTTTATTTACACATGCCTGAAAAAAACTCCAACTGCTGTGCTCCCTGGGCAATTCAGGAATTCTCACCAGCCTCCTTTCAGTTAATTACTCTGTGAGACTGCTTGGTGAAAAATGAATCCTGCCTGATTCCTCTCCTGAAAAACATGCAGCAAGTGGCAAATCAGACTAATTCTTGCTGCAAGAGAGCTGTGCACAGAGCAAACACAGCATGTGAAACAAATCAATACTGTAATCACCAATGCAACCTATCAAACCCAACTCCAGGGTCAATCAATACTGTATCTTCCCAGATGACAACTGTGGAACAGAAGCTTTTAATACCTTTCCAAGATAAATCTCTTCCTTTACAATGTGAGACACAATTTTGCAGTATGTTCTGTAGTAAGGGGAGGATTTTCCTAGAAATTAGCCAGATCTTAGATTAAAGCAGCCAAAGCTTTCTGCATTTAGGAGACCTTCCAGACACCTCTCTACTCAGAAACCCCATTTATTTTTAACAGTAACCCTTCCTGTTCCTGTACTACACACCGAGCAGTGCAAACCCTCCAATTTTGCCACTTCAGGAGAGCAGATCATTTCATGACTGAATTGTATCTGCCAAATTAAACACTTAATAGCCCAGAAACTATTCTACACCACCATCCAGCTGTGGTTTCAGGGACCAGCTTATGTAAATCACAGATACCTATGCGTTAATGTTAGCTTTATGTGATCATGGTCTATATATGTACTTCTTCTGGGAATGAAACCCATCTGTCTCAGCACTGTGCAATGATTAATAGGTTCTTATCCCATACTACCTCCATGATGCAGTGGGCTATTAGACCCCTTTGACAGAACTGAGACACAGGGAGATTAAGGGTCTAGCCTACATGGATAGGTGCAGGCAGACACGTGCTCCCCTGCCTGGGCTGGCTGGATGTGGATCTCTTTGGGCCTGGAAGCCATGAACAGGCTGCTGTGCTTGGGCCACGCTCAGCTGAGCCCTTTTCCCTGGCACTGCACCACGCCAATGGTGCTCGGGCAGGAGCTGCCTCATGAGCAGCCAGGCAGCGTGCAGGGGGCACAGGTCTGTCTGCAGCCAGCCGTGGGGACACGTCTGCAGGGACATGGATCCTCACCAGGGACACGTCCTGATCGAGTATATTAGTACGCCGTCGTGCTGGCCGGGCTAGGATAGCTGCAGCTTTCCCAGATGTGCCAAACACAAAGGAGGAGCACTCTGTGGCCCTGTGAGCCTCACTGACCTGCTTCCCAGCCAGTGCGGTGGAGGGCACGAAGCCTAGTGTGCCTGGGGCTTATGGATAGCCCCTGTGTGACCAGAAACAAATGAGCAGAGGTGGCTCCTCGGCCGGTATTCCAAGGGTTTATTGTAGGGACTCCCCCGAAGGGGACCGGAAACGAAGAGAGCGAGACAGCAACCCAAGTGGGCTAAAAAGGGATACAGGGAAGGGGGGTGGGGATGACATAGCAGTGACTTATAGGAAGAAGGGAAGGGCGGGACAGGTCTGGTTACCTTTCCTTAGGAGATACAAGGGGTGTCTGTCCACTGTCAATCAGACAGACCGAGCCTACATCATGCCGCAGGAATTCAATGGGAGAAGCCATCCTCACAGAGGGGGATTTTACTCTTCGGAGTCAGCCCACCAAACTTCTTTTTCTGGACTCTGTGGCCCCCTGGCCATTGTGGTTGGTTCAGTCACCCCACAATCGAGGGCACCCAGCCATTAGCAATGGAGGAGTGAACTAGACTGGAGCGTGAGTAGCCAATTCTCAAGATCATCAGGACTGGAGGGAATGGCCTGGATTTGTGTCAGGGAAAGTTTAGGTTAGATAACAGAAAAAGCTTCTTCACCCAGAGGGCGGTTGGGCACTAGAACAGCCTCCTCAGGGAAGTGGTCGCAGCTCCAAGTCTGACAGAGTTCAAGAAGCATCTGGACAATGCTCTCAGGGACATGGTGGGGTACTTGGGGATGGCCCTGTGCCACAGGAGGGGCCAGGAGTTGGACTCGATGATCCTCATAGGTCCCTTCCAACTCAGCATATTGTGTGATTCCATGATTGTTCCTGTCCTTCATCTGATGAGCTACAAATTAGGCACACTAACTGCAAGACAATACCCCAGGGAAGAGGAGGAAGAGAGAGACTTTAAAGGGTGCTCCTTCCATCCCAGAGTTGGGAACAGGGCCCAGGAAATCAATGGGATCAGCCATTTGAGCACAGCAAATTATGCACGTTTGCAGCAGGGGATCTTCCATTTCACTGCTTTTCATTTTAGTAGAAAAGCCCTTCTGGCAGCTTCAGGAACATATCATAGCTGTGAATGACTCCTATTATTGCCCACTATGAGAAAAAATAAACAATAACATATTTATCTCTATTTAGGATGCTCAGGTTGAGATTAATTTGGTATACATCCTTAAAATACACCTGCAAATGTCCAGCCATGATTCTGGCACACACTCCATGCATCAAAGCTTGTGCCTTGCGGAGGTCTCCCCTTTAGAGAGTCAAGAGGCACACGAAGAGAATGAGCTACATATTGGATAAAAACCTGTTTATAACAGCTCTCATTAGAAAAGGAGAAGGGAGCACCCTTGGAAAGAAACAACTGAAAGATTAGCTCTTTGATTAATTGATTTTCAGGTCATTAAGGACCATTTTGGTCCTCTCACTCATTCTCCTGAGTGAAAAGTCAGGGGATTTTCCCAGAGATTGCCAGGGCTCTGCTGGAGATGATGAGGTGTCTGTGGGGACAACCATCTGCCCGAGTGCTGCCAGTCTCCAGATCAGTGCCTCAGTCTAGCGAGGGCCAAATTTCACAGCCTGCAGGCATTTCATTTTCCATTTGGCATCCTGCTGATTTCATCAGAAGTGTTAACTGAGAAAAGACTGCACGTGGACCCTGAACCAGAATCTGGAACAGACAGCAATCTTTTTTAAAGCATTTCCCTCAGCCTCTTAAACAGCATGTCAAGTGCTGTGGTTCCCTCTGCCCCTGAGACATTGTACCAAAACTCCTTTTCCTTAGGAAACCTTTCCAAGCCTCTGATGTGCATATTTTATAGAGAGAATCCTAAAATGAAGATGACAGTCTTGTGCATTACTCTATTTCTTAGCATTTTTTCTCTCTTCTTTAACTTTCCACTTCAGCGAGCGAAGTTTAACAGAATCAATTTCTCTATGTGCTCAGTAAAATCCTCAGTGGGACCCACTGCTCCATAGGCTTCTTTTAGTTATTTATTGCCTGCCTCCTGCATACTGCATATGTTAAGAGATGTGCTACCAGCTTAGAAAACAATTAATCCTATTACTGTTTGGAACATGCATGCTGCAGAAGCAGTAACAGCACCAAGGTTAACTATGCAGAAGGACTCAAATAAAAAAAATTAGTTCCAGGATCTGGAAATACTTCACCTCATGCACAGCACTATTGCAGATATTTTGACTTCCCAAAGTTTGGATGTTTATACAAAACATGACATATTTGGGTTACACTCACCTGCCAGACCATCAGCTACAAGGAGGAGCTCCAACATCCTTTCCCTGGAGAAGCCCTCCCTGAACTGAGCACATTCCTGCTTCCCATTATCATTCTAACACATCTACAGTTGTCAACAGCAGTATTTTTTCCTAAAGTCAGTCATTTTGAATCCAAGTGTCTCTCACTTCCACTGACCTGTTAACAGAAAAGGGTTGTTCTGTATGGGGAGACAAAGACAGGTCTCAGTGTGACAATTTGGATGACATAGGTCTGCCTGAGCTCACCCTGACCAAGCATGTTGGTGCTGCCACCGCTACTGCCTTTCAGAGGACATAAACAAGATCTCAAGCCTCAGGGCCAGGAGAGATCCCCAAACACTTTGCACTCAGGCAGCAGCATTAGCAGCACGGCCTGGCCGAGTTCCACACTGCTGTCAGAGAGCTGCCCACTCACCAGCCACACAGGGCACCTGCAACCCAAAAGACAGCTTGCTTTGAAAGATAAAATCTGCGTACAAAGCACAAGAGCCATCAAACTCTGAGGAGGAGAGGGGGTTGTACACAATACCCAGGACAAGCTGCCACAGACGCAGCGCAGAGCTAGGACAGACACCTGTGTGTGTTGCCAGCAGTGGCAGCAAGTGACATCCCTGCCCCAGAGAAAGACAAACATCAAGTGTTTGGTGAACATTTTAGGCAAAGACCTGGCTCTTGCTCCCCTGGTGTATTGTGCTTTCAAGTTTGCAGAGATGATGGGACTGTGACCATTTTTAGCTCAGTCTCACTAAATCAATTTATCTGCAGGTTAAATCGATTCATCTCTCTTTGTCATCATTTCTATATCTAGAAAATGGGGATAGAATCAGTAGCCTTCCTCTTCAGCAAAGCATTTTGGGATCATGATGAGCATGATATGAGAACTCGAGTTTATTATACGGTGGCAGTTATGTTATGCCACAACTCCCACTCCAAATGAAGACAGTGGTGCTGTGAAAAATTTCAGAAATCACAATTTTGTACTCAATTGAGACAAAACGACATAGCAAATGTGGGAATCCCCTTCCCCTCTTGGGCTCCACAGGACAGGTTCTGCCTGTGGATTCCTGTACCACACAGCAGCAAGTCCCTCCAGCAGTCACAGGAGCAACAACCTGTCTGGGCAAAGGGACACCTATGGGCACTCCAGCTCCAGCTGTAGGACACTGTGACAGCCCATGGTGCAATGGCCAGAAAAAAATAAAATGTCTATGTCAAATTTGCCTGACTTGAAGTCAATTCACATTGAACTTTCCCAGCAGAAAACCTGATATTCCCCTTTGACCTCTTCCAGTGAGGAGTCAGTGTACAGAATACCTTTCGTCTGCTCTGGCCCAGGCTTTCACAGCCCCTGTACATATCCGGGCATCCAAATGTCCTGTATTTGTCTGCCTTCCTCTGACCTTCAACTCCAGGACATCTCTTTATTTTTCCCTGCTGGCTGGGGTGCCAGTTGCTCCTGCTAGAATTTGATGGCATGCAGCAGATGATGACACCATTCAGTGCTGGTTCTTATCAGGCTGACAGAGGCCTTGCATCTGAGCGCCCGTCACTGATCTCCTGCAGGTCAGCCACTGCTGGTTCTCATCTGCCGGGTGCTGGTTCTGCGAGGCAGGCAAGGCTGTGGCTGCAGACACGTCGAGCCAGCCGAGGCCGATGTGCTGCTGTAAATACCTTTGTTCTCAGATAACAAGTTTGCTGCCACCAGTACCTACCTCTATGACAGGAACAAAAAAAAACTTCTGAAAACCCATCTGCACTCCAAATCCTCTCCTTCTTGCAAGAGAAGCGAGCCATTCCAGTGCAGTCCAACACGAAGGAGACTGCTAGGCTGTAGTTTCATGGCTAAAAGTACTGCTGCATCTTCTGATTGCTGCTCTCACATCTGAATTACTTAAAATTTCCTGGGCAGACTAGCACCCCTCTTCCAGACTGCACACCCTTCCTGTTCTGGGCAGAATCACAAGTATTCTCTCTGATTTTCTTCACCGTCTGTCTCTCTCTATTCCTTCAACCTTCCTCCTGCTATTTTTCCCATGTTTGTAAAGAGGTTTTGTCTCCAGCCCCAGCTCTCAGTCCCTTGGGAGCAGGGAATTCAGCAGACCTTCAGCTCTCAGGGACACCAGTGACACACGTTCTGCCACTCACAGAGTCCAAAAGAGAGCCTGGCCCCCCATAGCTGGAGGCTTCCCCTCTCCCTGCACATGAAGCAGGGGCAGGCATCTTTTCCTTTGCAGCTCAGGCTCCAGGGGAAATGTTTTCTGTACTAAAACCTAATTCTGTCTAAACATCAGAAGCCAGAAAGCAGTGAAACAAATTTAAAAATAATGAAACAGCTCAGTAACACAATTCTCCACCCTGAAGTCCTCCAAAACAGCAATTCACAGCTTGAATTATGGACAGAAGTGATTGCTGAGCAAATCTGACCACTGCTAACAGAATGGGAAATAAAGCCTCTCTCTAGCTTTACCTTCAGCCCCTGACAACACCAGAAAATTCAGGTGAACAAGGGGAAAAAGCAATACAGGACAGCGAAGAGAAGATCCCCCAACTACAAACATCATTGCCCAAATTCTGCCTTGGTTTCCAGCTTCACTTCTGGGCATTTGTGATTTTGACTCACTTTAATAATTGCTAATATTTACAAGTCTCCTGTCAATTCTGTTTATTTACCAGCAAATTCTATACATAGCTCTTATCCTAAGTGAAAAGATTATTAAAGTCAATGGGAGTTTTTCTTTGGGCTTTTAATCCTATTCCCTAATTGCAAATAAAAACAATCTGTCCAAGCCAATTTCAATGAAGCATCACCAGAACATTTACAGGACAGTTTTACTTAAGAATTTCTATTGTGTACATCTCTGCTGTGCTGACACAACATCAGACATGAAATGAGAGTTTCCCATTTTAAGAGATTGCTCTAGAAACACAACATTTTACTTCTACTTTGACAGGACCAGGACCAAACTCTACAACAAATCCTACAAATCAGCAGCTGATATAGACAGTCAACATCATCAACAGATGTGCTTTCACTGCTTAGGAGGTCTGAATTTGGCCAGGCATTTTCACATCCACCAAATGGAGTGGTCTGTCCCTGCTGCTGCTCCCTGTAAAGATGATTCTCCACCCACAGCTGTGTACGTCACCTCATGAGGAACATCCTCCATTTATGTGTGGAGCTTTATTAGCTCTGTTACAGGGACTTCTGCCACCCTGTGAAACCTGCCTGGCACCAAGCTCCCACTGATGATTTTCTGGGTGGCTTACTACAGATAGAAAAATACTGCAAATACTCAGCGCAACTTTCAAAGCATTATTAAAGCAATATTTTTTATATTATTACCTAGATCTAATACTGTTTTGAATTTGCAGTTTTGGAGTTCATTTTAAAGCACTTAATTATACCTTGAGAAGAAATAGTCTTATAGTACAAGTCATTTTCTCAAGTACACTTGAAGAAAGGATAGTCCATGGCTCAGTAAATACAACAGTCTGAAAAGTTATGAGCTATCAGGCTAAGCTGAATTGACTTACTGATATTACCTGCAATGAATGAGTTTTAGATAGCCTCTCATAAATAGGCAGCTACAGAGCCTACGATTTTATGGATGTCTTGTACTTATCAATATATGTGAGAAATGATGCTGTCAGGCTTTTGAGGGGATACTAGGTGAACCACACCACTGTCAATTTAATTTTTATGATTAAATATTTGGTGCTGTTAAAGGTTATTTAACATTTAATATAGCTGCTCTTCTACATAGCTGATAACTGTCATCTTTACATAATGCTGAAGCTGAAAATGGATGGGGAAGGCATATTTTTTAGAAGGTACCAATTTTTTTTTCCAATTTACTGTTAGATGTGTTCCAGTAATAGAATAATATTAGGTAAGTTTAAAAGGTTTTCAATATTCAGATGTACAAAAATTTAGTCTTAATGACAGCTGCAGCTGAGCTCAACGTTTTATACAGAGGCTGCTGAATTTTCCTCTGTGTTAGAAAAACCTCTCCCAGGTTGTCTTGGGGGATGGCAGCTCATCCCACAGTGGGACCTTCAGGGCTCATATCCAGGCTTATCAGTTTTTACATCTCTGAGAGGTCATCAATTTAAATATCACATTCCTATTTGATTTTTGATTTTTTTTTTTTACTTGTTAAGGTTAGTGTAGCTGAGAGAAATGAAAGATAATACTATTTTTACATGTGCTGCAAGACCCACACGTTGTGCAGTGACAGAATTCTGGCAGGCACATGGTCCTCGCACAACCAGCCAACATCTAAAGAGTTAAGAGAAAAATGAAACTGTACCCAGGCTCTACTCAGCTCTCGGTAAGACAACTCACATGTGTAAAGGTGGGTACACAGGCATAGTTTCCAGACCTCTTGCATACAACAACACATGAAAAATAAAAGGTGCACAACAAGCAAAAGATGACAATTCTTAAAACCGAAGAAATTATCATTAAACTGCACAGACTTAATGGAAAGATTTGGTGCTTACATCACGCTCCACTATTTTGTTTTCTTTCAACAGCTGAGCATGTTAGCTGTATTTCCTAAGCACAGTTCAAAGCTATTCTTTGTTTCTTCTGCACCCACACATCAAAAAGCTGCAATTTTAAAAACACCTAGAGGCAGAAAATGTTTCTGTAATTAAAAATAAAACCAAAATGTATAAACAAAACCAACCACACAACTAGAGTACAGAACAGGTCAGTTCAGGTCTTGATCCCAATTACATTTTCTGTCAAGTGGATCCCTTTGTGGAACTGAGACTTTGTATTTTCTTCAGTAACACTTACTACGGTACATTTACAAAGAAATCTTTATTGCTTTTCAGTGATGGAATTGTATTTTTCTGTAATACAAGCCTTTATGTGGACTTGCCTTACTGAAGTACTAAAGTAAAAGTGCAAGCCTTTTTAATCTCCAAAAGGTATCACTTTGATACAGTTTAGGGTCTTTGAATGTACTGTCCTGTGTCCTGGCTCAGGTCCCACCAGCTGGGTTTGGGCTTCACCGGGGCATCCCAAAGACAGACAAAATCATTGCTTTGCAGGCTGCAGTGTCTTTCCTGTAAAAACACTCATTAATTCTGTTGCCGCCCCTAAAAACCAGAGAAGCCAGAGAGCAAAGGATCACTTATCACTAACGTCGCTTATCAGTGACATTAAAAATGCCCCTGGGGGTTTTGTAGGGAAACACACGAACAACAAAGCACCAATGCACTGAGGGGCCAGTGCACAGAGCCCTGGGCATCAGCAAATCCTGCAGAAACAGGGCCAGCCCCCTTTGACCATTGTGCTGCCCACTCAGACATCTCACCTGGCTGCAATGTAACGAGGTGCAATGTGCTTGGCAGGAGCTGCTGCACAGCCCTTCCTGCTCGAGCGAGCGCCCGCCGAGTGCAGCTGCAGACTTTTTGCACATCAGGCTGGATTCATGCACATCACACCTTCAAGTTTTATTTCACAGCTATGAGAATTAACAATGTAAAATAAAATATTGATGCCTTAGGATTTTGGCTTTTATATTTTCATATATTTGTAATCCTGCAATTCTTTAGTGTATAACTCTAAACTCCATATAAAGTGTTAGCAACTGCTTTTCCCGTTTTGGTCAGACACAACAATTCCTCTCTAGACCTGAGAATCAAGGACACCTCACTGTCTCAAGCCCTGAGAAATGGAAACAAAAGTGAGTTGGGGGGAGCAAACTGAGAGAATGGGACTGGACTGCCTGAAGCTGTAATTGGACAATTATCCTCTGATATGCAAATGGACAAAACTTCTATCTGTCCCAAAAACGTGTGACTGTGTCCATCCGGGGTGCAGTCTCTGTGAGACTCCTGCACTGCCCACGGTGTGCCCTGTGAAGGCCTTTCCATAAATCCCTGCCCTTTATCCTTTCACTCTGCCCAGCCTCTGCTCCAGGGCAGCCTCTGCAAGGCATCAATATCAAGCCAAGAAGGCGGTGCAAGCACATATGCACGAGTTTGGGCCCAAAAAGCCAGGTGCTGTCTCACAAATGGGGGAGTCCTCATTGCTTCAACTCCTTTAATACAAAACACTTAAAGAGAGATCAAATTTTAACTACTCTGAACTGCAATGATCATGTGTAACCTCTTCATATATAATTTTAGAGTCAACAGTCTCTGAACTTGTGGATCATTGAACTAAGGATTTTTGGGGGTAAGCATTTTTCAAATAAAACCTCTAATATGCCTAGTGCTCCCATTCAGTGCAGCAGAGCAAATTCAGATATTAAATTGACACGGTTTCAGGTATTCAAATTAAGTTTCTACATCCCCCAGTGAAGTATATTTAATTATTTCAGGTCAAACCTGCAAAATAAATAAGGTAGAAATACAGATTTCCATATTTTAAAAAAAAGGAATGAGAAATTTTTAGCAAAAATTCTCAAACACTTGAAAGGCCTCTTCTATCTGTTTGCAACAGAGGTAGGAAGGGCAGAAAATTATGACACAGTAATTATTATGATGGATGTTGAGCCAGTCCTTTATATTAGATACACTGCTTGTGCAGGAACCAGCACTACAGATTGCATACTTCACTAAGCAGGACACTCGAGATTATAATGGGCAGTACAGATTAACAACATTAGGTTAAAGCAGGATAATTCTTCTTCTTTCTCATTTCTATTCCTTTCCCATGGAACAGCTTCTGCTTCACATTTCTGTGCTCCTTGCTCCCAAGCCTTAATCTGCACATCAAGCAGGCATTTTTCCATTTCAGCAGGTACAAATCTTCAGTAACTGGATGGAAATTTATAAAATTGCACTGGTGTAAAATTCGGCTATGACTAAACCTGTCTGTTCTGAATTAAAGGTGATGATGTGTTTGCTCTTGCCATCTCATGCAAACGGCAGGAAAGATTCATCTTACTCAAAAGCAGGATGAGAATTTAAGAGAAAGACTTGTCTTGGCACAGGGTAAATAATCAGCTCGGTGTTATAAAAGGGTTGATTTATAATTTTAGCAATTATTTCAGTGTCTGTGAAACCAGAGCGGTGTAACACTTTCAACATAGGTAGGAGCTGAACACCGTCCTATGCTCATCCCTCAGATTTGGGGTTGCCACCAAGAAAAAGCCAAACTGTGCCTCAGTAATGATTCTTCCTAGATGTAGCCTCACTCCTGATGTTCAAGGGGAATCAGCTAAATCCTTTGGAGAGTTCTGACTCAGATCTTTCCCCAGCATCACTGGCGCCAGCTCACGCTGAGTCCTCAGCCTGCATCCAGCCAGGCAGCCCTGCAGAGCTGTAGCAGCCCAGAGCTGAGCAGGGGCTACCTGCACACAGCACCTACCCAGCCCCTCTTCTCCTTGGCCCTGGGTCAGAACAGCTGCACTGTGAGTATTCTCCAAGTGGGTTAACAAGCTCGAAGATAAATTAGCCTGCAGATTCATGGTGACACCAGGGACAGCAAAGCAGATGTGACTTTCATTCCTTTGGTCCTAATTCATTCCCTTCTCTGGTGACTCAGCATTTCAGGTGCTAAACTTTACCCAGGAGAGGTCTAAGGTGTCATAGGTGCTGGATGGGTACAGCTTCTATCCAGTTCCAGCCAGTCACAGGGACCCTGAGCAGCACTGCTCCCCTTTCTACAAGATAATGCAGCACATACACTTTGCCTTTAATCCTCGTATTACAGCCACTCTCTGTCACGACCAACACATAAAAAAAGATACAGAAGTTCTCAGCACATCACACATTCATTCCCAGCCACACAACAGGAGACCACGAGACAGTTCACACAAAGGCAGGCTGCTTGCTATTTTACTGTGCTAAGCAATTACCCATGCCTCTCTCCACAGGTCATTCCAGGCAGAGTATGGAGGAACCCAGAACATGGCTTGGGTTCTTAATGAATTTTTGCACTCTCTTGTGCATCCTCAGGGAGTCCTGTCCATGTGATGCCAAGGCTTCATTGCTCAGCAGGCTGTAGCTCCTGGCAGGGCTGCCAGCCAGTTGCATTCCCACTGCTTGCTCTACGCTGATTCCTGAAGGACCACTTTGGCATGTGTCAGTGACCCCTCCCAGCGTGTATAGGACTGGATTCCAGTCTGGGTCACAAGGAGAGCTCTTAAATGTTTAATGATAGCTGCAGTGGAGAAATGCTGTAAACATTACTGTAATTGGTCTGCTTTAAAAAATTGATTTTGTGTGAAACAGCAAAGGAAGTTCACACTGCACTTTGTGGCTCAGGAGTGCTTGCAAGGCCTGACAGGTAAAATCAGAGAGAAGACATTGTCTTGGCAGCACTTCTCTTTCAGCATGATCTGCAGGGCAAATGTGCCTGTCCTCAGCTGTGTGCATGGTGCTGCCCTCAGCCAGAGCCATCAGGTGAGGAAAGAGGGGCTGGGGGCTACACTGAGCTGCAGGAGCAGCTTACAGGCCTTTCCTGTTTCTCCTGTGCTCAGCTCAGCGCTGCAAGGATGGACAGAAAGGCAACAAACATCTGCAGAAGGGGGAAAGTGAAGCATGAGCATAAAGAAGGGAACTCTGCAACTCAGGTGACAAAGACTGAAAGGACTAGAGATTACTCATGCTGTACCTTATCAGTCCTAAGGACTGGTGATAGCAGAGATAATACAAAAGCAAGCTTACTGTGAATTTATGAATTGGTAAGTCACTTTGTTGTAACAGCCCTCAGTAAATCACTGTTTGTTCCTGCATTTCTGTAATGCATTCTGTTACGTATTCCCTACATGCTCTCTGACTTTATCTCAGTTTGCTTCTTATTTGTCAGACAAAGAATTCAAGATTTCTCTTAAATCACCTTAGCAAAACTGACATTTTCAGTCTTCTTGGTTCTTAGAAAAATGAGGGGGAAAGTGGTTCATTCTTTCAAGTCCTCATTCATCTAGCTGCAATTTCTGCAGAGTTGGGTTAGTTGTTTTCTTACACAGAAAACAGGTCGGCAGCACTGGATCTCTGGGTCCAAGGTGGGGACTGGCTCAGTGGGCACGGCCTGCACACACAGGAATGCATTGCTCAGCTCCTGGCTCTGCTGCTCATTTTTTTGGTAAAGGCACAGAGCCTCCTCCCTCTGCTCACAGCTGTTGAGCAGTGAAGGTACTTCCCCGTATGCAGCCACTCAGTATTTCAGCTCCTGTCCTTCCAGGGAGAGCATTACCTATTACAGTGGGACTTTCTACTCCTGTGAGTATATACACTGTGTCTTTGATCCTGTCCAGCTTGGAGCATCTCAGTGCTATCCACCAGGGGCTTGAATGTCCCTCTGCTTTCCAGGCTATACCAGCCTGGAGTGGGTATTAACTGATTGTTCTGCTCATTTTGGTATGCAGGATTTCCCCATGGTATTATCACCATGACATGGAAGAGTTTTCTTGCTTATAGGGACTTATGCTATATTCCTTTTCTATCCTTTGAACATTGGCCGTATCACCTATATCTCTGTAGAAAAAAAAAAACAAAACAAAACAAAAAAAACCACAGAATGTACCCATCCTCTTCACTAAAGAGTTTGTGCTGTGTTCCCATTCATTCCCAGTGTGTGCCTGTCACTTTCTCTTATTACTTACGCAAGAAAACAATTTGTCCTGTCAAAAGTTCTGTTGCTCCTTTAATAAGGAGTAATTATTTATGGAAATAAACAATCTCTCTATTTTCCTCCCGGCACAGAGATTGATTGGCTTATACTTTAGCTGCATGTACTAGACTGCTGTCTGCACGTGTGCAAAGGAGCAGGTGTGTGTGCGAAAGCAAGGGAAAGAAGGAAATTAATGAGGGAAACACAGCTTAAAGAAATCAGATTTGCATTTAGATTGATTTCTGTCCTGAAGCCAGATTAGTGTAACTTGAGTGAGACCAAGGTTGCCAGAAGTGACTTCGGAGGTTGTGCACACACTCTGAGGCAATCCCATGGCTTCCACAGCAACAGAAAAAAAATACTATAGAAAATAACGTTGCTCTGATTGTTGGCATTACAACCCAAAACACTCTGTTCAAAAGTCATCACTCAAACTTCGTGCTAGCACTGTTTATGAAGTGTGCAAAGAACAACCTCACAAACACAAAGCATCACCTTGAGAGGAGAGAACGATTCACATTGATCGGGGATGTCTGGACACTCTTCCCAAAATTAAATCAGTTCTGAGATCTCACAGAGAAATTAAAGAATTAAACAGTCCCAATTAAAAGGAGTAGGATATTTTGCAAGACAATATTATGCATGCCATATTATGATTTATTACTGACACATCACAAAAGAAATAAAAAGTTCCAACATCCTCTCAATTTCTAAAATGGTATTTTAACTGACACTTCCAAGAAATTTTCAGAAAGCTTTTCTTTGTACCAAACAGGAAGGAACACACACACACAGAAATTAAAACATTTTCTGAAAAATAAACTCACAAGATCAATTCATTACTACGTCCTATATAGAAGGAATTCAATAACAGCCATAGTCCAGTGTTGCCTGGCATAATATAACAAAGAAAATGCTCTGGCTTTTAGTGATCATTGTCTTCAAGCTGTTTTTCCCTTCAGAGGTTATTAAACCTTCAGGCGCTATTAAGACTTTTACAATGACCCTTTAGCTGTCAGAGGATGGGGCATTCCATAAGGAAATGTAATACTGAGGCTGAGTAGTCATATTCTTCGACTATGGGTCAAGAATATTCAAGAGATTTTGTAATTTAAGCTGCTGAAGAAAGGAATAATTAAGTGGCCTAAGAATTCTTGTGCTGCTGCAGAAAAAGGCCTTTTCTTGTTGGATTTCTTGGTTTTCATCACCACTTGCTGCAGGGATTAGGGTAAGCTCTTTTCATTTACAAGTAGAGTTGCTCAGGAAAAGAGGAGCTTTCTTTCCCTTTCTTAGATGAAAGCCCAAGCTTTGTGTGCTTTTAAATAGAATTCTAGAGAAAAAAACATTCCTAACACCTCCCAGATCTCTCCACACAAGAAGCAGCCAGTACACCTTTGGCTCTCCAAAACATATTTCAAACATTCCCTACTTTTTGGTAAAAGTTGAATGATATAAGCACACTATACTAAGGTAATAAATAGTAATAAATACATCCTGCAGCTGGGTGTGGGGACATCAGCAGACTCTCGAAGAAGAGCTGGTAGTGATGGCGAGCTGGGGTATCAACAAGACCAAGAGGGACAGGAGGGAAGTCCAGGAGGCAAAACTAAACCTACAAGGAGACAGAATGCTAGAGACCCCAGAAAAGGTGCTTGTCCTAGATGCAAGATCACAGAGAGCAAACAGCCAACATGTAGTGATGGAAGTATTTATTCTAGAAAATCCCTCTGAGCTGAAATGGCGACCATGCGTAGGAGGAGCAGCAGCAACATTCTTTACAAGGTAACTGAGTGATGCCATAAGGAAGATTAGAGCTGCAGTAATGCTTAACTCTAAAAACAAGAGCTGCCTAAAAATCATTAGTATTAGGAAACTAAGAAATTGCAGAAAAAAAGGCAAGGTATTTGCAGGAGGCATGGGAACTATTTAGTAAACCATAGGAGAGGTTCAGAAGAAATACTTGCTACTTATTCTTTCAAAAAGATCAAATAAATTGGTGATGTGGTCAAACAGGATAAAAAATATAGAAAAAGGTCGAATAAGAGGTCCTTGTTTAAAAGTTGAACTCAGAAACATTAGATAAGAAGTTTAAGAAAGTAGGCAAAAATACATCAAACGAACAAAGACAAATCAACATGCCAAAGACACAAAAAGTCAACAGCAAAAAATTTTTCAATTCACAACTCAAAAAGGAATCCTACCAAAGAATCTGCAGGGCTGATAAGAGATTGAGCTATAAAGAAAGATTGAAAGAAGATAAAAACATTGCAAAAATTTTTTTAAAAAAAAGGAGGAGGAAAAATCCATCCATAACTGCATTTTTTGCATCACCTTTCTTGATGGAAGAGATTAAGGATGTTCTGATATCAGAGTGGGTTTTTGTGGGGTTTTGTCAGGGTTTTTTTTTCCTTTTCTGCACAGGAAATATGTCTGAGAAATTGTGTCAAACTGAAATGTCAGTAAGAGATGTTTCGGAATAAATGAATAAAATTACTAGTAACAAGTTACCAGCACCAACATAGAACTGGATATGAAATTGCCAAAGCACTTACTGTGGCATGTACCCTATCGCTTATGTTCAGTTCAGTACTGAAGACAGGAAGAAATGAAAAAAATGACAGCAATTTTTAACAGGCTTTTCAGAAGACTGAAAGAGCTAGGTCCATTAAATCTGACTGGTTGGCTAAAACTGCAACAAGGAAAAGAATTAGCAGGCACTTAAATAAATACAATGCTGTGAGAATGCACCAACATGGCTATTGAAAGAAATCTTGGCTCACAAATAAACTGGAGGAATGACCTGGGTGAACTATTTTACCTCCACTGGTCCAGATACCTCACAGACAGTTTAGGTTCGAGTATCTCACACATAAAACAATGGGGTGATAAAATGGCAGATGAAACTCAATGTCAAGACAGGAAGGTCTTTTTAAGAGGAAACACAAGCATATCTGTAGACACATATTGATTATCTCCAACTCACCACTCTGAAATGTCTTGTCTTTGCCATTCAATATGGGAAAATGAAAGAACAATTTTTAAAATTATTCTGATTTTGAAAAAAAATAAATTCATTTGTGTCTGTTCATCATCCAGGCCACACACAGCAGAGAAAACATGGAAAACAGCCTGTCAAAATGAAGATACAAACTCTTCCTTACAAGTTAAACTGAACCAGATCCTACTACGGTGTAGTCAAGAATCCACCAACACTGAACTATGACCACCAGGTTCTTCAGCTGCTTCATACAGCAAGCACCAGCTCTCTCTTTGCTCTGGAGAAATCACAGCCTCCATTGCACAGCCTTTTTCAGTCTCAACCCAGGCTCTGTTCTGTAATGCATCACCAGCCTTGTTTGAGAGACACAGTCACGTTCGGTGCCTTCAGCTTGTGATTTTTCCTTCGCTTTGTACAAGTCACTTCCAGAATAATTCTCTCGTACACGAGCAGGGAGTCAAATACCATAGAACAAAGTCTACTGAGCTCCCAAGGACCAGGAGTGGAGGAGCAGGGGTAGAGTGCATCCCTGCTGGAAAAGCTGCTATTCTTGATGATCTCTAAGGACAATGAGCAAATTGCATAGCAAACCTAGAATACACAAGCGTGATTCAGTCTTGAGATTCATATCACAGCCTTTCTAACAGCACTGGAATTTAAGTACAATTTTGAGTGCCCTAGCTCAATTCACTAAAGGGAACTTCAAAACCAGCATTTCAAAAGATCCTGAGTTCCTTGCAATGGTCTGCAATCCATACCAAAACCAAGATATATTACCTGAAAAATATCCTTTTAAATAATTTCCCACGAGTTAGGAAAAACGAGGAGCAGTCCAGGCAAACCATTTCCTTTTACTCTCTTCTAGATGCAGAAGCACAAACCTTTCCATTTGCATTTTCAGGATTTTCAAGCTGTACAAGTTGTGCTACGTTACACAGACTTGCTGAAATGCTCCTAATTCGAGCGGCGAGTAATAATGAATATATGCTGGAGTTTTAACTCAGTTTGGATTAAACATCTCTTCATCTTTTACCTTTATTTATGTTTATCACTGACTGTCAGCTTTATGTCAAATTGTTACAGGTACGTACATCATGAACTGTCTAAAAAGCAGATAAACACAAGGTCTGTGAAATTATGTTTGCCAAGAACACAGCATATTAGTCAAATTTAATATTTTGCCTCAGTTAATTTCATTTCAAAATGGAAAAAAATAAACCCTTTTACTGCTCTGAGATTTCAAAGATTTCAAAGATTTTTACCCTCCTCCTTTCAATATATGAGCCTAACCTGTTTGTTTCCTTCCTTCTTAGGACTTCAAGGCACACCTTTTGACCTCAGTCTTGACTTTCACCCTGTGCTGTCTCTGTGGAAGTGATCAATGAAAAACATGTTAAGGAGATGGAAGGGACTTGTCTTGCTCAACCTGAAATACTTGTTGGGGGATTTCTGCAAAATTCATTTTGGATTGATCCAGAGCATTTCATTTGACCAAAATAAAATAATCCTAGCTTCACTATACGGATTATTTAATTTTTTTTTTTTTTTAACCTTGAACTTCAGGTCACACTTTTTCATGAGAAGTGCTTCTTTGTAACAGCAGGTTGAAAAGTTTTCTTGATGCACTGTGGCTGTGCCATGCCAAAGTGAAATGTTTCATTTGATTACTGTGAGGAAGAGTACATGAGGATGCTGCACTGGGGTGAGGCTCCTGCCACATCACAGGTCTGAGCCCCCACCGTGGGCTTGGCGGTGCCTGCAGGAGGAGAGAGGGCTTCAGCCACCTGTGAAAGAGAGCTTTGACATATTCTAAGTTTCTCTTCCTGTTTTATTCTGAGTTACTGAGAGAATTCCATCTAAATTTGCAAATGGTGTATATCACACCACCAAAATCTTCATTTCTTGGCATACACACTCTTCACCAAAATACTACCAGTTCTTCCAAACCTTCTGGACACATGAACGAGACACACCTGAACCAAGTTTTCACTACGTAGTTTTGCATCCCAGTGAACCCCCACTCCTCAGCCACTCTGCTCATCAGCATTTTCCTGGGACACTTCCTTGCTAGACCTTGGGCTGTGCTCCCAGAGGACTTGGGCAACCACATTTGTCAGCTGCCTGAACTTACCCACGTATTTCCATCCACGAAACCTTTCACGAGCTACAACAATTGGAAGTACTTCATATACACAGTCCCAAAATTTTATATCCTTCACTGTGTACCACCACAATTACGAATCAGGAGACACAGCAGCAGCTCTCATGCCAAATTGCAGCCAGTTTGCATAGCATATTAGTAATGTTGGAAAATTGAAGCAATGTGGGGAAAACCAACCCTTCCTCCAGCCAAAACACTGTCCTAATTCTTCAGTAGAAAGCCACATTCTGTAGCAATGATCTGAGTTTAAATGTCTCTGTTTCCACTCCTTTATACCCAGGCAACTGTGAATCAAGGAGTTAGAGTCCACTTATACCCGTCTCCAAGTATTTTTAATAAGTAGTTTCAGCCAAGAAAAGGATCTGGTTTTGCATTTTTACATTTTTGCTACTCTCAGCTCTGACCTCTCTTTTGAGTCTGATTTACAAGTGACAGCCCTGCAGAAAGTGCTTTTAACACAGTGTAATAATAAATTATGAAAAAACAGATTTACAGTCTAATCTCCTCATGTGCAGTGATGTGTATTAAATAAATTGTTAACATCAGAAACCACTGTAAATTTGGTGTAGGCCTAAGAAACTATAGTCCATATTATCAACAGCAAAAGTTGTGGTTTTTCCTCAGTTCCACTACTTAGATTAGCTGGGAGCAGTCTTATTGTAAGAAACTGTAATTTGCCTAGCATGGTCTTCATTAGGTCAAAGAAGCAACAGTCCACTCAAAAAAAAAAGTTAATGGTTGATTTTTCTGACTCATGTCTACTCTTTAGTCATTAGCTAGCAAAATGTTTACTCCTATAAAAATATCCATTTCCTAGGGATTGTTAATTACACTTTATTGAGAAACAATCAATTATTTAGTTGAGCTACCCACCCCATTAGAAAATTAAAAGCTGAGATATTCATTTTTGCAATGAATATCTATCCAGCAATTACCATATTTACTTTTCATTTATAGGGGAATAATCTGTTTTAATTAAGCCTAACTGAAGAACTTTTATCAGATGTAATTATCCCTTTCAATAAATATGTCTCTAGTAATTACAGTTAACCATGGGATTTATAGCTCTTAAGTCATTTGGTGGGAAACATAATAAATCTTTAGTAATACATGCTAAATTACTATAAATTAATTCAGATCATTAACATAATAAACAAATTAGGAAAATTTCACTTAATTAGTTTGGGTGGTTAACTCAAAATCCCTTGTAAAGCTTCATAGTAATCAAAATTTTACCAGTGTTTTTAAAGATAAATTTTTTGTAACAAACCTGTTTGAATATTTACGCAGAAAATCAGATCACTGCTGGAACCCAGAAGGCACCTATTCTTTTTAGATCATAGAACCTTTGGGAACTGGTGCTGGGTAACATTTTAAACGCAGTTGATTGTGGCTCACAGGTTTTCAGGTCTGTACCATTGCATAGTGAAGAACCTGCATGGTGGTAGAATAAGATTTTATGATTAAGGTTCTTCCTCTCTCCTTCCCTTTGCTCATTTTTGCAAGTCCTCAAAAGGCAGGAACAGGGAAAGGTAACAACTGAGCACTGAGTGACCAGGAATCGGGGATTCCACAGGGAAAACAACGCAGCTTGACCAGGCAGGGGGAGGCAGGCAGCCTGGATTAACCAGCGACCAGGAATCAGGGATTCCACAGGCAAAACACAGCAGCTGGACCGGGCAGGGGTAGGCAGGCAGCAGGGATTAACCAGTGACCAGGAATCCGGGATTCCACAGGGAAAACAAAGCAGCTTGACCGGGCAGGGGTAGGCAGGCAGCCTGGATTAACCAGTGACCAGGAATCAGGGATTCCACAGGGAAAACAAAGCAGCTGGACCGGGCAGGGGTAGGCAGGCAGCCTGGATTAACCCACTGCCTGCTTCCCCTCTGCATCAGGAGCGATGCGCTGGGGGAACAGAACTGAGCCGGCAGCCCACAGGGACAATCCTGAAGCCTCCTCCCGAGGCACATCCCATCGTGCACTGCCAAACCAGCAAGCGCAGGTGCCTCTCTGCAAATAACTCTTATTCCCTGCTCCATGCCCAGAGAGCACAAGAACAGTGGGGCAGGGAACTGACATCAGGCATGGGAGGCAGTGGCTCTCAGAAATCCCTTTGCCATCTTCTTCTTGAGCTGAACTGTCACTGTATCCACCAAAGGCTCTCCCGAGTGGATCCCGATACAGGAGCATTGTTCTCCTCCTCGGCACAGACAGGGAGACAAACTCTACAGAATGTCACTATGCTGGTGCACAAACAGTTTCCAGCTCCTGCTGACAAACACACCGTCCCTGCAGTGTTTCCACCTCCTGCTACTTGGAGATAAGTCTCGAGCTTAGCTCAGCCAAGTCAAAACTCATCTCTATATTTATATCGAAACCACTCATCAGATTACATGTTCAAGGTGAGGAATACAGATGAACATGGATGAGCTTTTTAGTCGTGAGCTTTTGGAGCTTAATCTTCTTAGATAAACTCAGACAAGCAAAGAGCTTCCCTGCAGGCAAAATATACTTCATAAATAGAGAACAAAGCAATCACCAAAACTTGCTATTAAAAGAACATTTTAAATCCTTTTTTCCCCCAAAGTATTATTGGATGTTTCTGGTGGGAGTGTCCCTTTATTCTATGCTGTCCTACTTTGCTGTGGTGATCTGAGAGGGACAGGGGGTATTTGGCTCAGGCTGGCTGATTTTTTCTGCTCTTTAAGTCAAAGCCTATATATATATACATAAGAGAGACATAACTTTCCATGTCCTGGCTTCAGGTCTCAGACAATTCCCTGCATATAAAGAAAAATGAGAAAATCATTTTGAGGGATCTTGACTCAATTTTTATGTACCAGTTTTGGTCTTAGCATTTTCCCTACTTCCTCCCTGCCTAACACCAGTCTTTTGAGTCCCTGTAAGGACATTTTCTTCTGGCCTCCGTAGGCAGTTCTGCCCATAGTGATCCAGGATCCATAGAATATCTCCTCTGCCTCTCCTTGCTCCAGTTCCAGGAGGGGGCAGGCAGGCAGAAAGGGCAGAAATCACAACATTTTCACAGAAGCCCTCAGGAACATAGGGCAGCAAAAGGAAAAAGAAAGAAAATCCAAGTCATGACTTCAAGCAGGCCTTTGTTTCACCCAGGAATTCAGGGTGACTCAGGACTCAGCAGCATCTCTCCACACCAGTCTGGAGGAAGAAGAAACTGATCAGTTGATACCCAGTACTGTTTAAAATGTCCTAAGACAGAAAAGTGCACGACAGACTCCTCAGGGAAGGCAGAGCAGATCCTCCCTTCCCTGCAAGCGTTGACTTTCAGGGCTCAAACCCTTTGGGAAAAAATTCCCTCCTACATGCTACATAGTACCCAGGACTGGGGCAATACACAGCATGCGTCATGCACAGAGCTGGAGCTGCCCACCTGCAAATGAATGAATTTCACCCTGAACTGAACCTTTGAATACATCAGAAATTGTCCGTTCTCATGCTTTATTTTCTAAAGATGGATGGTGCAGATGTTTTATTTGACTTAGTGCTGGGAAACTCAAAATCCTATTTGTATTTCCAAACTGCCATGTTAACTTTCCTCCCATTTTTACTTAACTCATTTTTTACCTTAGTCATATTAATGGCTATATAATAATATTAGACAACGTTTGCTAACCATTAACTCCAAAAATAATGGTTGTGCTAAATCAGAGCTAATTAGCGTGTCACAAACTCCAGTCCTAGCACGGGGTGATGACTGAACGAAAAGAATGTAATGTCACTTCACCAAGAATTACATATACAATTTTAAGAGGTATTTTAAATATTTTTCTTAATAGCTGTCAGCAGAAACGATGGGATGTGATTCTTTAGAGAGCATTGCTCTTTACTAAGTACAGGCAAGTGAGTCATCATCAGCCTTCTACTGGCTGCAGAAAACAGATTTAATATTAATTTATGAATAGCTGAACTTTTTCTCTTTAATGTCTAACAGTGAATTATGCTCTAAAGCCTTTATATTTCACTGCACATCAGCAAGGTTGTCAGGAGCAAAAGATCAGGATAACATAATTCTTATGGCTTGTTCTCACGCACCCCTCATTTACTCCTGAAGCAGCCTGAATCATCCTGAAAGTGAGATGCATGGGGTGGCAAAATTTAAATGTGAAAGGAGTTGCTCTTTAAGGGCCATCAAGTTTTTAAAAGCATAACTTCCAGCTGAAACCGTGGGAGTGGGATTCATTCTCTCAGACAGACACTGAGCCATTCACATTCATTTCCAGTGCCCGTGAGCAAAGGAAGGTCAGGCCACTGGCTGTGCCTGTGTACCTGCATCCCAGCTCGCAGCAGGGGCAGGAGGAAAATGCAGATGGCAAAGCCTCCCGAGGTTCAGGATTTTCACCTTTTCAAATCTTTTCTCTAATTCACTTAATGGCTTGAAGCAATGTGCAGCTACACCAGTACCTCGGTGCCTCAGGGGTCACAGAGCAGGCTGCCAAAATAGTAACTTCTGCCATTGTAACCAGCAGATCACAGCATTTTATGGATCCCATACATTTTTAACTCGCCAATGTCTTTGCAATGTAGAGCTGATACATCAGACTTTCACACAGAGCAGAAAACTACATGACAGCTTTGGCGGTCTCCACAGCCAGACCCCTAAATCCAAATTTTACAACTGTGTAGGCAAAGACACCTAAAACATGTTCATGGCACACTGCAAAATCACAGTATTAACACTGGGTTTCACTTTTAACTTCTTCTGGCTTTTCACATTTATGAAACATCTACAAACATACATAAGATCAGATACCTCTCTACTGCCAGTGAGAAGATGAAAAAAAATCAGTCCTAAAGGATCTATTTACAGAGGATATCTTGGCAGATTTTTTTTCTTCTTTTTTCCTTTCAAATGTAAACTCATCACCAAGGGCTTCACAAGACCAGCAGAAAGTGTGATTCTGACACCACAAAATGCAGTAGCTTGGCAAAGCCCTACTCAGCTTCCTCCCAACGCTTCCTGTGCAACACGGGATGAGGAGCAACACTGCAAAAAAAACCCACACACAATTCACTGATGTCACATCAGGCTGAGCTTTCTATATTAACTTTGAGACATGACAGCCCCATTCCCCTTCCTTTCCTTTCTTGATGTTCCATCTTTGATCTCCACGGATGACAGCTCCTACCCTGCCTTAGGATTCCCAGAAAGCCCTGACATAATCTTTAGCCCTTCAGTGCAAAGGGTTACAAAAAACCTCAAGAGTGCATAGCCACAAATTGCCCTTCTGCTGCTTCTATCATGGTATGCTTGGACACAAGCACAAAATAACTTTGATTTTTTCTACTACTCGAAGTCAGATATTAAATTGCAAGAATTCATTATCATTTATTTTGAAATGAAAAAAAGCTGTTAATTATAGGCTCCTGGAAGTCTGGGCATCATTTTAGTATTGCCAGCGACTGTGGAAGGAAGAGGCTTCAAGCTCTAGGGAACAGGCTCCAGTTTAGCTGCAATCAAAAAGCTAACTTGGACCGAGGTGTAAAGACATCAAATACCTGGTACAATGTTCAAAGACACGTGGGCTGTTGCAGCGTAATTTTCACTGCTGAGCTTTGACAGATGAACTGCATTTCTCTAACATTTCAGAAACCTGAGATCCTTCGATTAGACCCCGCAAGAGAGACTCTAACACCTGATGGAGGAGAAGGCTTCGGTTAAGGATCTGACCTCTGGTATTATGATGATTGAGGAGGACAGCAAGTCCTCCACAGGAACATCCACAGGACACTTAGTGGAACAGAATTCCCTTACCAAGCTGACAAAGGAAGAAAGAAGGTGAAAGCTTTTGTGTAGGGCTCTATTATTACCACTACTACCTGGGTGTTCTGTCTGCTCAAACTCTCTCTGTGATCTCTCAGGTGTGGTGGAACACTGACTAATGCTAGACAGAAAATTGGTTAGCCTCGATGATCTTAGTAACTCTCAACATTTCCTGAGCAGTGAAATCTCAACAGGCAGCTGCTCTCTCCTCCCCAGGCTATTTTCTCTGTGACAGTAAATACATCCAGCACTGCTGCTGTATCACCCCTTCAAGTGCCGCTGGTATAAACCATCAATTATAATTTTATAATGCCATACAGGCTGGTTGTTATATTAGGTAATCATGAGCTGGTTACAGAACTACGCAAGGAAAGTGAAGCCTCAGGCTGTTACGGTAGCTAACAAACCTGTCATTAATTACTGAGAAAAAAGCCTTCTGCCTTTTAAATAATTTATACAGCTGGATCTACAGTAGCAAAAGATTAAACCTAATTAAAATGGAATCTTTAAATTCCAAGGGAAAGGCTGACCTCTGGACTCAGCCACCACCAGCAGAGCTCAGATAAGGACCACGGCTAATGACGATCCTGCCCCTGGGCTGGCACACAGCACTTCCAACTCTCGCTCTGGGCTGGGATTCCCTTTATGAAATAATTTCAGACAAAGATAAAGACCTGCTAATCTCAAGCTTGCACATTGGATGCCTTGCTTAAGCACTTTATCCCTATGACCAGCATATCTTTGGAAAGGTTTCTTTGTTTTGGTCTTTGAGGTTTAGTGAAGGGTAATGTAATCTTCCAACAGGGTTAGTGCCCTCCTAGGTTTCAATTTAATTGGGCTATGCTGTAGTTCAATTCCTATGTACATTAAAAAAAAAATCTTTGGGTGAATTCAATCCATATAAATAATATAGCCCCCTAGTATGCAAAGCAGTGTGCTAATGCACTCCAAACTCATTTGCATTCTTCTTTCACAGGGAGCAGCTTTTATTATACTGTATTTTAAAATGAAGTAAAATGTAGCAAAATATTAATCTCGTCATTAAGCTTCCTTATAGCAGTCCTTGCTGTATCTCCTGTTATGTCTGAAAATAGATCAGTACTGCCCCAGTTTTCTGAACTCCAAAGCTTACTGAGAAGACTCTTTTTTCCAGTCTGGTGATTCAGGTATTAGGTATCAACAAGTTCTCAGATCAAGTGCTTTCAAAACTCTTGGACACTTTGTCTTTCCAGAGTAATTCCAGAGTTCTAAAGATCTGTCCTTCTAGCATAATATGGAAAAAATCTCCATGTACATATATATATACATACATATATAGACATACATACAAATACAGTGTACGTATCTATGTACCATCACTATAATAGGACATAACTGTGCTAATCCTCATCCTATGGAGTCCATCCAATGCACATCCCAATCAGTAAAAATAAGTTCCAGCTATGCTGGGGCTTTAGGAATTTTTTTTTAAAATTCATTTTAATAACACTTCAAAGCATTCTATTCTATTATCTCTTACTAGAAGGTAAGAGACCCTTTCTCCATGCAGATTGGGGTCTTTTTGTATATATCCAATATCTTATTTTCAAATGAAAATTGTTGCACCACTACCTCCATTTGTTTGCAGGCTCTAGTCAATACCTGGGTTGCTTTATCTCTCTGCACAGAGGGACCACATCACAAAGTATATATTTCTCACTACTCTTACAGTGGTCCTCCTTGAAACTACTTACCAGTTAAACTTTATTATTACTTTTCAGTGTTAAGCTGAAAAAATTTATTTGACATTAGAATCCATGCATTATACTGAGTATTCCCTAAACCACACTGGTTAACCTAGACTAACCTCCACGCAGTTAAATTAACCTTTCATGTCTAATTATGCCCTGTGATGGGATGTATTAGTTCCAATCCTCATAGTCACAAGGGACCTGTAGTTTCAAGTGACCTCTATACTTGGACAGTTATCCAAATAAAAAGAGACATGAAAGCAGGATCAAGGCCTAGACATGTAGGATTTTGTACCAGTTCCCAAGGTCAGTTTAAAGCTTTGAAGATTCTTGGCACTGTTCTAATTGGGAGCTCCTGGAAAATTAATCTGTTTCAAAATGGACAGCAGGAAATAGTAAAGAATCTCTCTGTGCAAAAATTAACTTTTTATCACGTTTTTATCTTGACAGATTCATGTGCTGTCCTCAGCTCCCTGTACTAGCAATTCACATATTGTATTGGAGAACACACAGAAGCACTTTGGAATGAGCTAATGGTTTTACCTGAATGATGAACTGTCATTATCTAATTGTTATACAACAATCAAAGTGGGTTTTGATGCTCTGTTAATTTATTATTTCACAGGTGATGATCTTCCCATCCATTTACTGATCTCATTTATCTAGCCTAATTCTGATGTAATTTGGTTGTTTGGTAATTTTGCTAAACCATTCAATTTTCATTTAAAACCCATTCAATGTAAGTTAATAAAACTGTGTCAACTAATCAGTAAGGAAATGTTAAATTAATGCAAAATAAACCTTACTTAAAGCAGATCTTGGGAGAAAAGACAATTGCGTGGCAGACTGGACAAAGCTGTTCAGACTGCAAAGGTCGTGGAGCCAAGGAGAAGAGATAAACGGATTGAATCTTAAGTCATTACAGTGAACAATTCTTCATTGAAAATTTAAATAGATTAAAATAAAATAAAAAGCATGTGGGTCTTAGTGTTTTCCTCATAGGGCAACTGTCCCTCACTGCATTCCTCTTAAGGCTACATTTCAGTTGTGCAACTGTGCATGAGCAAGATGAAAGGGATGTGCCAGGAATATTCCGCCAAAAATCAAGGCATCTTGTGTTCTTACACTCCTCATCACCCACCCAAAACCAGCTGAACTTTGCACAGCACCTGAAGCAGCTTCTCTCTAGTAGGCTTGTAGACTCTCAGGGCATGTCAGGTGGAGGAAGACAATATCCCTGCCAGATGATCTTCACAAAATAACTTGTGGCTGCAGCAGAGAACTGAAGCCTGAAGTTCTTTTTTTCTGGTTATTTAGATATCTAGAGAGACATCTGAAAAATGGGAGTTTTGCCACTGGCTTCACCAAGGTGAGGACATTGTCCTTCAGTCAGAAGTCATTCTGAACCTCCAGTGAACCCCAAAGAGAGCATTTGTTCAAGCAGATCAGCAATTTCCCCCCTCTTCATACATTGTTCATGCTGACCTGGCCCTTTGGTAACTTCCCTGCAGGGTCACACGTCAACTCAGCAACAAACACATCTATTGGGTGTCATTATTTTATATAATCTCTACCTCATCCAAGTACTTTTGGCCATTTTAATGTGTTTTGTTACTGTTTAGCACAACGTGGGGGTTATATTCATGTCCTCACTTCCTTTCCACATCTAGGTTCAGCTGTCACATACAGTAACAGGACGTTTGTTTATCAGTTCTGCCTCCCCAATAATGCACCAAGGGCACAGCAGCATTGCTCTCACAGGTCACCCCTCCCACAGCTGGCAGTCACCAAGTTTGCACACCCACCCTTCACTCAGTCTCCTCTCTGCGCCACACTTTCTTCTCACACACAGCTGAGAGCCCCTTCCCCCCTCTACAGTTCAAAACCCCTCTCGTGTTGGATGGTCACCTGGCTAAGAAACGCAGAATTCCTGTGCCACCATGGAAGGCTGTTACCTGCCCTGCAAGGACACAACCCCACAAAAAGTCACAGGGCAGGAAACAGAATGCCTGAGTACACCCAGTCTGTCAAGTCGACTTACATCAAGGGACACCTTCCCCCAGGCAGCCCTCCGGGTCACCTTCTGCTATCTCCAGCTCAGGAACGAAAATGCAAAATGACAAACCCTTGCCCTGTGGTGTCTTCCCCGGAGCATTAACATTTCCCATACAGTCACTTCCACCATGGACTCCATAGAAATGACAAAACCCACAAAGTTCAATATTTTTTCCAGCTCCAGCACAATGGCAAGTCTTCTGGCAGCTACTCAGCAGATCCAAAGCAACACAGTCCTATAGGATAGGCAAGATGCTGAAAATCCTTAGAGTTGCTCTGGTTGTCATGAATGGAGGATCTAGACCACTGCAGTTTACGACAGCTGGCTAAGGATCAAAACACTACAAATATTTAGGGTCTGTAAAGAGCTAAAACTAATACAATGTTCAAATCAGGCAAGAAGGAAAGTACCCAAAAGCAGAGATTCAATTATGTTCTCTAATTTCCTAAAGTACTTTCAGCGCCCACATCTCAGTGTATGACTTTTATTATTAATGACTTAAGTACAAAAGTAACAAAGGACTGTGCTACCATTAGCAGTTCATAATTATGCCACATTTGCCTGCCACCACTGATTCACTAATACTAATTTTGTTTAACATACACTGTGTTGAGAACAATGCAATAAATCTTGTGACATAAAGTAACAACCATTCCTGCCTTGCCTGTGTGATTTCTCTCATTTCACCCAGAGTAATCTTTTTCATCTTCTCTATACAATTTTTAAAGAATTAATAGCAATAAATGCATGTTAGTATTGCATAAAATGTGAATTTTAGCCAGAATTGTGTTTGTTGAAAGGACAGTACTAAGAGCAGCTCACTGAACATGGTGTATCAGCTGGGAATCAAAGGTCTAGAAAGGATAAAATGTATCACCAGTGGAGTCAGAACACAACGTAATTTCGGCATTCTTTTCCAAAACACACTGCCATGAAAATATTTTACTTGTCAGTGCCTTTCTCCATTTGACACAGATATCTTCTTTAATGTTATATTGGTACACACCGAGATAAATTTTACCATTTTTTCTCCTAGCCCTTTAGCCAGATTCTTCAGTGCTGTATATCTGAATAATTGGGCTAGATTTTATATTCATTTTCACAACAGCCCACCATATTATTACATTACAGGTCTTGCAGCCAAAATCCATGTTCAAAGTTACTTTTATATTCTGCATGAAGTTTCTATATTTCTAATCTGCAACTAGAGTGTGCATAGTTTGTATTATTCAAAGTTCCTACAGCAACCCCATGAATATTATAGTATTATTCTAAATTTAACTTTTATGTGCATTTTGCTGCAAGACAGATGAGCAAAGAATACAAATACAGTTAAGTCCAGACACAGTAACTTCTTCTGAACATGTTTTGGAGACAGTCAAAATGCTATATATCTGGGGAGTGAAACAATAAAATAAAAAAATTTGTTTTACAAAGTACTTGGCTTACAGAAACCTTTAATGAATACTCTCAGCAGAGAATTAAAATTCAGTGCTTATTCATTGCAAGACATTGGCATTTCTCACTGACTTTGCTTTAGTTTTTCAAGAAATTGAGGACTAAAAATGATTCAGAATTTGTGAGCCACAACACCCATTACTGCAAATGTTATGGATACAGTAATATTTGCTGCACTTCTATCTACTGCAATTGATTTTGATCTGACCAGGATTATTTCTTATCTATGGAGGACAAGAGTGCTCCTGGCCAGTTCTGTGGTTGCAAAATTTTACCCATCATTCTCCAAATATCACCAAAATATCAAACAATCTACACTTGAGCATCATGCTGAGCTAGTAGGCAAACCAGTTACAGGAGGTAACAACTCTCTTCACATCTTTGTTTTCTCTTTCTTTACCATCCTACCAGTACAATTGTATGTATAAAGCAGGATTTAATGACCCACCAAAAACCCAGAAGTGGAATGTGGCTGACACTTCATCTGCTGTTTATTTCCTTATAGTTCAAACTCAGGAAAGCATTGCAGCAGTGTTCAGCTCTATCTTTATTCACAGTAATATCTTCACCACCTGCTTAACTTTAATCATGTGGTTGCTCTCATCCTGGGCGTGGTTGTTGCCTGGGTGCAGATGCTTTCCAATGTCATGTCTTTCTGTCAGCCGTTAAGAGTCATATGCACAGAGTTAACGGACCAGCTCCAGACCCCTTTCTTAGTGATGTCAGTGGAGGGTCACCTGAGACATCTGCACATTATGGGCAGGACAATGCCCAGACTTCTGACCGCCACACAGCCCGATCCTACCCACTCCACCTACACTGACAAGTTCCTCCTCCTACAGGCAGCCCCTTCCCACAGAAGCAGCAGCAAGGGCAATAATGACAGTGCTGTCCTGCAGTCAGTGCTGGAACAGGCAGCCACATCCAAAAATTTCATCTCACACTCCAAAATAAGGATCAAACAATCACATTACTTGGTCCAAACAGTATCTCTTCTTGTAAATGTATCTTTCTTTACTGTTCTGAATACCTTATGTCTTTTATGAAATAAGATACATACAGCAAAATGAGGGCTTATCTCCTACCTAAAAAATCTGTGGACAATCAGCTTTTTGATCAAGGTGTATCATTTCCACAGCCTTTCAGGAAAAGGGTGATAAAAAATAAAACCGAGTTATAGAAGTGATCTCTCTGATGCCGAAAGTCCAGCCTTAAAGCATCTTCTGTCTCCCAAGAAGGAGCACCAATTATCTGTCCTGACTCAAGATACAGTATTTGATCCATGTTGCAAAGAGGCACAACAGAATATTTAGATTGTATCACACAGGCGATACAAAGCTCAGCACGAAAAGTACTTTGCACAGAAATCTCTGCCATCACTGCTTGCTACCCTTTACAAGATACCAGAGATGTGCTCTGTGCCGGAGAAAACACAGAATATTATTTAGTTTGCGTGTCAAAGTGTACAAACCCAAATAAGGAATACTTGGAAGCTGACCACATCCTGCACTGATTTCCAGCCACACCAGGACACTGCCTGCCAGGTAATGTGTTCTAGATGGAATCTGCTTCTTTATATGCTCAGACTTTTTCAGCTACATAATTATCTTCTTAATTCTTAGGAGAGGGAAAAATGTATTTGCAGTTATCCATTAAATAATTTTCCATTATTAAATGGGAAATTAGGAAGAAAGATGAAAGTCTTTATCTTTTACAAAACCAGAAGGGCCTTGACTGCACACCTTGATACTTGACTTTCAGTGCAATATATCTGCAAGCACAGAGCTCCCAGTAATGAAACACATGCCATTACACAACCATGCTGCTCCCTTGACAGAATTTAGCACTACATGAACTGCAAAATCTAAAATTTTCATAATGATGTTATTAACTGCCTAAGCAGTGGAAAAGTTCTGAAACACTTGTGAAAACTCTCCACAAAGTACAGAAATTCAGAATTATACTTGAACATTTTACCATAAACTCTAAGGTCCAATCAAATATGAATTCCTATCAGTCCTTAGGGAATGGAGAAAAAAAAATCTAGTTTGGACACATGGGAATTTCAGATTTCTAGAGTAAGACAGAACCTGGAAAAAATTAAACTCTGCAGTGCCGCAGCTCCTGTCAGATGGACTCCTGAACATAATGCAAAGTTGAAAAAACAGCAACTGGGGGATAATCTCCTCTTGGAAAGAAGCCGTTTTATTACTTTAGGTAGTGGCACTATTTTCAGACATCAGCAAACACAGAGACAGCAAAGGAACTCCCTTCACTCCTAAGTCACTAACACAAACCTGGTACACATAAGAGCCACGACAAAGCCACTACTTGGGCAGCCATGGGTGAAACAGAGAAATTCTGCACTTGGCAAATGAGTTACTGGAGACTGAAAACTATGGCCATAACCTGAGTCCTTTCCCTTCTAGTGACAAGCTCCAGAATGAAATAAATGCCTGTAACCAGTTTCTTGTTCAGCTGTCATGATTTTGGCCCTGGAGACCCTTCATTCTGTTCCCTGATACATGTTCTTTGCCTAGGAATAGGTGGCTGCACTGTGCTGTAGGTGGATTTCCACTGCAAGGCTTGTCATCCTGGCACTGCTCACAAAATAACAATGCTTTTCTCCCCTTATGACTGCTTCACTGCTGTGACTCTGATGATGAATGAACAGTAAACATACCACAAAATTAATTCAACCCTATGGCAGATTATCGTGAGAAGCTGAAAATTACAAAAATAGACTCATTTTTATTACAGCTTTAAGACTGATAGGTAAATCTCATTCACAAAAGGAAACTATAATGACACGAACATAAATGTTAATGTGAGGTTCAAATGCAATTTTAAATATTTATCTTGCAGAGGTAAACAGCCACGGTGAATATCTGAAGAGTAAACACATATTAAATCAATTCAAGTGCTTGCAAACTAATCTATTCTCAGATGCATTTACTTAAAGGCAAAGAGTCTACATTGCCAAGAACCCAGACATTCACTGATGTCAACGTACTTGAAAAGCACCAGCCTCTTGTGAGCAGCCATTTCAGCAGGTCAGCCCTCTGCCCAGGAATCGCATTTCCTGGACTCTCTCATCACAAATTCTCAGAACAGCTTTGTGCTCTTTAAAGCAGAGATTGAACATTTTTCCAAAAGGTGCACACAGGTGTCAAAAAAACCAAAACCCTCCTAACATCTCTCTGCTGTCTTTGAGATGGAAGACAGTTTAAAAAGCCAAAACATGGATCCACATGTGTATACCATTTTTATTTCATTGTCAAAATCCTGGACTAGCGCTCAATTGCAGCAGCAGATTTAAAACCCAGGAAACTGCCATAGGTTCACCTCACACTGTGGAACGTTGACTTTTCGATGGTTTTGAATGAGTTTGTTTTGATGGTTGATGTCCTAATATCCCACAACTTACAGCTTTGAACACATGGATTTTTGCCTTAGCTTCTTCTGAACAGTAGTTCTGACATGCAGATGAACTACAATAGGAGGTTTCATAAACTGTGGTGGTCTTCTCTTTTAGCATGGCTGGCAAATGCAGGGAAGAGCCACCACTGAAGAAGACAGTAAGACCTTCTGAAACCTTCACCCTTCTGAACAAATGTAATGATATCCTTAGAATGTAATACCAATTGCCAAGCACAGGGAAATGAGCCATACGGGAAACTAACATCTCTTCATAAGGTAATAATTGTATTTCCATATAATAAAGCCAACAAGGTAAGATTGTACCAAGGCATTAAAGAAAAAAAGTTAGGAACTGTCAGATTGCTCCCTCCACGTTATACGTAACATGGTTTTGGTGTCAGTAATTAAAACTACAGAATAAGAAAGTGAAGTCTTAATAACTCCCGATTTTAAATGAATACTTGGTCTGGACTTTTTAACACATGCACCTTTTAAGCTTTCAGAATGTCTCAGGACAGTAATATCACATATTACCAGAGCAGGACATTACCTATAAAACAGTAATTATGATTTTCAATGAAGAGTAGTTAGTCAGAGCTCTTTGTAGCTTGATGACAGCATACCAACAAAGAGTTGGAAACAAGGATATCTAATTTTTTCTGCATAATGTAACTAATTATGCAACAATTCACAGATTAAACAAATCTCGTATAAATATAATGCCTTCATTTGTAGGAATTCCCTCAGTTTAGTTAAGCAATTGCTTTTCTAATTCTTGAGGTATCATTAAAACCTTCCTAATTTGAATAGACACAGATGTGTACCATAATACCATTTCCAAATGTAACCCTTGATACTTCCATAAATAAATAAAGGAAGAATTCTGTTTTTCTCATGCACTACTAATTACTTGGTGTGAGAGGAAATAACAATTGCTAATGACAAAATTAAGGGTTTCAAGATGCAATTCTATTAGGTTGTTGCATACAGGAACATTTCTCAAGGTGATTTCCAATTGACATCAGGGATAATGTATCTTTAAAGGAAAATAATCTAAACGCCTCGTGCATTATTTAAACTTGGTCACTTCTATAAAACAGAGGGCAATTCCTTGGCTATACCACTAAATGATGGCTGGATATGGAGACCACTGACAGTCTGAGCCAAAGAGGAAGGCGGTTAATGGACCAACATCAGATGTTCTTAGATTATGAAGATGCTTATTTTACAGCATGTTATTATGCTAATATGTTGTAAAAGAGTTTACAAGTACCTGGCTTTAATGTGTTTACCCCTGAAGACCATCCAAAACCTGCTTTGTAGGCAATGCTCATGAATTATTACAAACCTAAAAAACAATTACTGTGATATCTTCTATTTCAGCTTTCAGGCTGTACATACAGTAAAAATAATGAGCAATCTAGCAGAAGAGAGATCACTTACAGACAGAGAATACAGTAATATAAGATTGATTAGATAAAGTTAGGTAAAATTAAAGCCAGATGAATTAGATAAACAGACACTTTCTCAAACACACACACCCCAAAAAAATGAGGCTTATTCATCCAGGAACTGCAGAGTATTTCATAAGCAATGGGTTGAACGTTAGGCACCAAAGTTCACATCTAATTCAGCGAGCCACTTTTCCCCCATTACTGCCAACATCTCACAGCAGCTACTCTGTACCTGGGAGCCTCTAGCAATGCCATCTCCCTTTTTCCTTCCCAGCTGTTCTTCTTGCACATGAGGAAAGGAAAACAGACTAAGATAGACAGATCAGCCCCGGCTGGCAACCATCTCTGGAGAAACCAATCCAAACCAAACCTCTTCGCATCTGTTTACCAGGTCCCTTGTGGCAATGAATCTCACTTGAAGACACCTGCCCGAGGACACATAGTCTTCACACTGTGACAAGTCCTGGGACTCCTTAGGCAGACATATGCTCCCCGTTCTTCTGCCACATTACTCTTAATTTAAGAGGTACAAGTCTCATCAGGCACTGAAACGTGGCACACAGAGGCAGCAGGTAACTGCTGATTGAAAATGGTGGGTTTTATTTAAAAACCAGTCCAAGGATTCCTCACAACCTCACTGCAGCAGCAAGAACTGGATCTGAAAGGCTGCGCTTGGCAGTAGTGCAGGTCTTGATATAGCATTGTTAGGCACAATTTATGGCTATAATTTAAAAATTAAACTAAGACAAAGCACTGAACTGAAAAGAGCTCAATTAACATGCAGGAGGCCAAACTTCCTGCTGATATAATTTCTCCAACTTCAATGGAACCGGAACAGAAGCGAATCTGGCTCATTATTTCCTATTCTTCTGAAGACATACAGATGATACTATCTGTTATACTGTTATCACAGCATGGAAGGAGTTCTGCAATAGTGACCACTAATGCTGAATGCTGGGGAGAAGATAAATGCTATTTCTTGCTTCCAAACAGCAGAGAGATTGAATCTGGTCTCAAATAAGCCAACATTCAGTGTAAGTCCTTATACTGTACCCTGATAACTGCCATACTCTGGCTAAACATGAAGAAAGCCATGGATGCAGACTTCTGAACAAGCAAATTAAAAATTTTAAATACTGTTTTCAGGCAAAAGTAAGGAAACATAAGACCTAGTCCAAATCCTACTGCAAATGTGGGTGATCTCACTGCTAGGAACAGAGGATTTTTTCCTCAGAGTTCAGACTTTACCCAGTTATGGAGTTCTGTCACAAACATAATTCTATCTTTTTTGTTTCTGATTTCAAAACTGTAGCCTATTTTGCCTATCCTAGGGTTGAGATTTACACATTTTGGTCTTGGCATGCTGGTATTTGCAAAGCTGCGTGCTGGGCTTTCAAAACAGAGATTAACTTGTCCCATTAGCTCTTTTTATGCACAGACTTCCTATCAGGCATTTTTATTTTATTTTTTTACATATGCAAACATTGCCACATAGGGTTAACCTATGAACAAATTCTATATTTAGCCAGGATTGGTGTCCTTCTAGCATTTAGTCCTTTTCAGCAATAGCAACCCAAGAGATTTCATTAGTCTCATTCTCCTCTAGTCAAACATTTCCACTGAGGAAGAGCAACTAATTAAGCACATCAAGATTAATGAAAAATATAAGAAGCAAAGATACTGCAGTTGTTAAATCTAAAATACCTCCTGTGCCGGTACTTAAAAAAATTATATATCAAATTTCATTACAGCCTCATTTGAAGAAATGGTAAGAATTAATATTAACAGCAAATCTTAATTTCTTAGCTAGTCACTAGCAGTTACAAGGCCAGAATCCAGCAATGGGATACCTTCCTTTATTTCTATGAAAAATTAAACACAGTAGCATGCCGGACCAGAAAGATAAGAGGATGTCTCAAGAAATTCCCTGAGAAAACAGGCACTGTTAGAAGATCCCTGTGGGTCAGATTTCACAGGCAGGCCATGTTCTGCCATCTGCTAATGCTATCACAGAGTATTATCAACTGAGACAGCGTGCACCATTGCCTGGTGACATACTGGACAGGTCTACAGCTGCTTTGGAAGAATTAGCCAGGACACATCAATTTGGTAACCCTACTGCAGTGAAATGATAGATGGCCAGCTGGTGGGAAAGGTCACAGATTCCTGGATCCATGCAGTATTACCTTCTGAATCAAAGCTGACACTAAGACAGGGACATCTCTCCTCAGGTGGAACAAGCCTTCAAGGAAGCCGAGGCTCTTGAAAGAAAAATGTAAACTTAAGCTCAGGAGAAACAGAGCTGCAAAGAAAAGCATTGTGTTTAAGGAGTCCAACATGTCCTGAAATTGTTCTTCCTATAGCTTTTTGACAGCTGAAGCAACATTCCTTTCTTGCTAAAACTGGCTTGGAAGAGGAAAGATCTGCCTATGATAAAATGCACCACTGTCCAATGAATAACAGCATTTACATAAATAAGTTGCAATTACTATTGCACTCCTGTCTTGGAGATGAGTCCAATGTACATTTCCATGTGTATTCATGCACAGATTCAAAATATTTTTCCATGGCCAAGGTGCTACCACAGTTTTGCACTTCACAATCCATCTTTCCATCAGCTTCCTAATTCCCTCATGCTGCATTTTTGATGGAAAACTGAAGGCCAGCCTTATGTAAATATTCTGTTAATTTCCAGCCTTCAGATTCCGACTTTCTTGAAGCCAAAAGAAGTTTGGCATTGAATTCTGGATCAGGCCATGGCTTTGCCATGGGATCCAAGACGCAACTCTAGATTCCATCACATTTTGCTTGAGCTTTACCAGCATTTGGCTCCTAGTGTGGCTGATTACACACCAGCAACAATTCTCTGCTATTCACTATCCCCACCAGATGTATCAATATCCCAATGAATTAAGCTGCAATTATTTTTCTCACACCTTTGGAATATGCTACAACCAATACATGAACAGCTTGTTTCCTTGTTTTATATCTCAGCCCAAATATGCTCACATTAGAACCTCTATTTGCTCACCATTAGGAGGGGGCCATGTGTGACCCTAACTCTCCTGGGACACAGACGGCTGCCTTGGCAGGTGGAGCTGCATAGAAGTGCCACAGACACTGCTGTCATAGAATGTTCAAGGCTGCTGCCTGGATATTTTTTGTAGCAAACCCATAAAACTGCCCGTGATGTTTCTGGCTAAGTGGGTAAGAAAAAAGAATGCTTCCTGCATGAGCTAAAAATGAAAAGGGCTAATTAAATCAACTCTGAAATAATACTGAAACGACGCAGTAAAGGTTCCTCTCTCTCACGCAAATGCACAAAGTTCAGCCTGGTCTGACCCGATTACTGCAGCCCAGGATGACAAAAGAAATGACCCAGTGCAAGAAGAAATCTCTCTGGGCACTTGCTGGCATGTGGTTCTGAACAATGGGAAAATGCTGACATGCTGTAGGCTCATCAGGATGTCTGTGGGGTAGGTGCCACAAACCCACGAGTTACATCCTACTCAAGGCTCTGAAACCTGTTTGTTGTGAACAGTTTACAGTTTCCTTTGGGAGCTGATGACTGGGTAATGCTGAGAGTGGATCTCTTTGCAGGGCTGCTGGAACAACCATAAGAAACCACAGCTCAAAATCGGCCTGAAAGAAGAGAATGGCCAAATACCCTTTTTTATTTTTGGCAGACAGAAAGACAGACTCCTAAAGCCATTCCTGCACAGCCATGGGGAACACTGAGCTGCTGTGGAGTTCATCAAACAGTTCTTCAGGCTTCAGCTGAGCTTTTCCTCTGCTCAGAAGAACGACAGCAAAAATAGCAGTTTACCTATTTTGGAACATATTTTACTCTACACTCACTGAGGTCAGTAACAAAGCTGTCCCTTCAGCAAACTTTATTGGGCTTCTTCTCATCTCCTTCTTACAGCATAAATGAGCATTAGTTGTTAGTGTCCAAACTCTTAGCTATCAGTTTCTTTCTAATAAACCAGCAGTAAGGCCAGGAAAATCACCTGGCCTTCCAGAACTCCTACTGGCCTTGTCCTTCTGGACTCAAGAGGACTAATGACATTTACACCTGCTGCTGCCAAAACCGGAACAGAGCAGACATAGACCAAACAAAAGGCTGTTAATCTTCAACAACTATTTTCCAGATTAAAAGTTTAATCATACAGGTGTTACTCCTGTGGCACAGAGGTGTATTATTTCAGGCAATGTGACTTGTTTAAGAAGATTTTTCCTGTCTCTCACCAAAGTAGGAAAAAAAAAAGGAAAAAAAAGAACAACAACAACACACACAGAAAAATAAAAAGCAAACCACCTTTCACTAGTTTTTCAGCTACACAAGAACTACACTGCATTTTTTATCTGTAGCTTGTTCAGATTTAGCCTTTCTGCCCACATTGATATAAACATGCTGCTTACTGATGCTGTTGTTTGCATACAGTCTTATGTTACTTTCTTATGGAGGAGAAAAATTACCAACAAATGTGCACTCTGGCAGACGGTGTATGCCGTGTGCTCGTTAGCAAGGTATCTTTATAATAGCAAAGCAGTTAAATATTGATCATGAAGTTGAGCAAGGGCACAAACGCTTTATCTAAATTACCTTGAGGTTTGAGGAGGTTGCTGAAGATAAAGTAGTCTACAGGGCTTACAAGAAATCAGCCCACACATGCATCTGCTGTGGAACTATCAGCAAAACTGTTCCAAGACAGATTGCAGTCTGATGGCCCAGGACTTATGTACTCTGTAACTGCTCTATCAAATATCACCAAGGAATGCTGCCAATGGCCCGTTATTTACAGGAGGAAAGGGCTGCATCCACCTTAGCTTGCTTAATTCTGTAAGATGGCTAGAAAGAGCAAAGAGGACGGGAGAGGACATGGGATCCTGAAGTAATGTCACAGCAGGAATTCAGCTTTGGTCATTATGAGGGAAAATCAAGGGCTGTGCAGAGAGATTCCTTCTGCTCCTGGTTGTGTCTCAAGGATACTGCATGAGCCCAGTGGGTATCCATATCAGGAGATTTCCAGACACCAGATAAAAAAGGAACACGTTGCAAAATCTCCATCCAGTAGAAGACTTAAAAACTGAATAAATTAATTTGATTACATTTTTCCAAATCTGACCTTTTCCTACCCATGGCCACACATCTTCCCCACACATACATCAGGGCCAGACCAGCCAGAAAGGGAGAGCAGACGCAAAGAGGTCTGAGGAGGTTTCACCTACAACAACTAGAAGAATCTCACTTTTAACTCAGCACAAAGTTTATACACCAGCATGATTTGCAGATGTGAGATTTTATAAAGAGGGACCAAGAGAGCACATCTGCTTTCAATAGGCACACTGAGCCAAGCTGAAAGACCAGAACTCTCTCAGAGCTGTCCCTGGAGGAGATGAGCACCAGACTGGACTGGCCTCTGCTCTAGCCCTACAGCTCTCATGAAATGGTGGGGAAAGCAGAGAGCTCCAGTTACCATGACATCCCAGACAGCAGCCCTCCAAGTCTTAAACTAATGAGCCTGGATTCTGCTGTTTACATGCCTAGTTTAAAAGTATAATGATTTAGGAGTCGGCAGGATTACATCAGAGTAAGAGAAAAGCATTTTGCCTCAAGGCTTTCTTTAGAAATTAGACATATCACTTTCAAACATGCCCAATAGCATTTTAGTATACCTTTGAGATGTTTCAGCTCTGGTATGGCATCTCAAAGCACAGGAAGAAGAAAATGCAGGTCTTCAACATCTAGACTGCATGAGGAGAGGGGGAGGTTGGTGTCCCCAAGGAAACAGTTCAGGGCTTATGTATGGAATCACTTTGTAATTCAGACTTTCTAATAAGACTCTCACAAAAAAGGCTTGGAAATCTCCATGCCTTTTGACTGATAAAGTAGGAGTACCCCTGGGCAGAATGAGGACAGCACCAAACATGCTTTAAATTAAAGGGAAAGCAAGATGAGCAAGATGTGACCCAAATATCTGTGTGCCAGTGTACAGGCAGCACTTCTTGTCCAAGCCTCAGGGAATTCACGAGGCACTGTTCAAGCACTGCTGCTCCAGCACTGAGCAGACGCCCCAGAACAAGTGTTCACAGTCACATTCTCATGTAGTTTTTGCTCAGTACCTCTGATTGTAGCACTGAGCCAGACAGACAAAATGGACCAAGTAGAAGAAACTAAAATTGCAGTTACAGCTGATGGTGCTTAAGTGTCTAATTGTCACCATTATGGGGCTTCAACTTTTAAAAAATAAGTTAGCCCATAATTATTTCAGTGTTTTGGCCTAATTCCAATTGAGGCTTTAATGGGACTCGTTTTGACAAGATATAGGATATTGTCCCACTGGAGTCTCATTTGGATATGGGCCACCTGCAATTACCAATGAGCAGAGCTGTGCAAGATTAAAAGCACAGGCAGTATAATTTCTACCTTGTGTCCCAAGCTCTGTGGATTTTTTACTCGTACAGCCTGTCCATCTGGGGAGCAAACAGCATGTACTCCTTGATGAGAAACTCTGGCCAACCGATCAGCTGTGAAAAAAATAGATTACTCTTGTCATTTTTTTTCTCCTAGGTAATTTGCTGGGAGTAAAAATATAATTTCTTTGAAGGTTTGCAGTTAAAAGAAGATCCAAGGGATGGGTCTTATTTATATTTTAAGTCCACCATACTTTTATTTGCTAAATGCAGTTTTGAAGATATAATGCTGATTGAACAGTTTTCCCTGTCATTTGGGACACTGGAAAAGTGAATTTCTATTATTCAGAGTACACGAAAACCAAATGACTGTTAAAAGGAAGATTCCTTTTAAAAGCACTACTACACTCTCTGAGAGAAAGCAGGGTTTTTTTCTATCATTTTCTTAATATCTTTTTAATAATCATATGTTCCTGCTGCACCCAGGAAACTGAACAGACAGCTCTTGCCTTATTCAAGAGGGTTTTGTGCAAAATTCCATGGTCATTCTGAAATTGTAAGTTAAGAACAAGTCGGTGACCTAGAACTGCTCTTAAAAGGCAGATCGCAAGTGCCAGACTGAATGGCATTATAATATGAAAATTATTCTTTTTTAGCTTAAATTGTAGTCACAGCTCTACGTGATAGCAGCTCACACATCATGTTTGCTAACAGATTCACTGCTTGAGCTAAAGAGGCAGAGGGTTTTACTATAGATTCTACCATTTTCTCCAGAAAACATCACAAGAGGCTGCCAAAAAAACCATTTTTCTGACAACAGAGAGTGAGAAACCAAGCAGGTCCAGATAGTATTTTGGCTTTTAGATGTATTCGACCAATTTCTGCTCTGTGCTTCTTAGACCTTATATCTGATGAGCCAAGACTACTTAGATATGCATCTAAGACTACTGGTTTTAAAATTGTAACATGTTTTCCTAACTACTAACTCGTTTTATGAAGTTATTGGTGTAGCACAACAGCAGGACTTACTACTCAGCACCTGTCCTAAACCATTCTAAGCAGTTGTAGATTTAGGTATATCAGTGCAGCAATCACCCTTTCAGGGACAGTAGTTCTGTGGGAGTAAATCATGTCATAGAAATTTGAAAGCAATGAACATAGTATGGCCCCAAACTGCACCATGAGAAGTGAAATGTTTTATATCATCCTGTCTTTCCCCATCAGCTGCTACAGTTCTAAAATTAAAAAAGTAAATACTATTACTTTTTTTTATACTTAAAGGAACATAAAAATCGCAGAAAAGTAGTCTGAAATAGAGAAAATACCGTTCTCCTTTATGATTCCCCCATTATCTCTGTTCCACATGATAGAAATACCTTTCCATGCCTACTGCACTTTCAATATTAGATAATGGAAAGAGATGGATCTCAGTAATTACCAAGAGAGGAAGTCACAACAGGGGAATCAGTGCTTGCTGTGTCTAATGCAGCAATTGCTAACCTGACCTGACTGGCAGAGGTCATGCACAAGGTACAACTCCAGTGCTGTCTGATGCCTCTGACTTTACCTACCAAACTCCCCCAGAGCAGCGGGAGTTGGTGAGAGCAGCATCTTCAATGTTAAAAGGAGAGAGAAGAACAGATGTGTTCCCCCAGTTGCAAAAATCCTCTGCTAACAGCTGAGCTGTGGAAAGGAGATGATGGCAGGGAATCTGCACCGAAAGCAACTGTACAGACTTCCCCTATGATGTCAAAGCCAGAATGTCTCCGTGGACAGCACTTACCCGGCACCTGCAGCACTAAAACACCAAGACGGGTGCTTTAGCAGAGATGACCTCAAGAAATTAAACTTGTATTCAAAGTCTGATCCAAGGAAATAGGAAAAACATGCCAAAAAGCAAAAAGCAAAATTTCTTCTCTTGCCTTTATCATTTGTATATTTCAATTTATCACAAAGGAAAACAGTGACTAAATTCTCAGTGGGTCATGATTGCAGAGTCAGATGGACCAGTGCACCTTGTAAGTCTCAATCAGTCTTGATTTAAGTAAATTTTCAGTAGAGATAACAATGAAAAACACCTGCCAATGACTTAGCAGAAATCAGTGGTAAAAATTCTATCATTTTCAAACACTTTTCACCCAAAACTTATCCCATTCTTCTACTTTTCCATGAAAGTATGCATAAAAATGGCATGGATGCACCCAAACATATACATTGAAGTAGTCAAATTCAACATTAGATCCTTCTTTCTTACATATTAATAAGTAGTCAATCCAATGGAAGTCATTCTAAAAAAATGTTTAGGATAACTTTATAAAAAAAGACCATATATATCAAAAAAGATATTTTTTTTTGTATCCTGAAGCACCAAAATTCACAAGTCTGGTAATTTAATTATAAATATATTCCACACTACACACAGAGGGATAAATATTTGAAATATGTCTGCATAGATGGCATATATGTATTTTCAACCCAATATTTCAAGTGTATTCTAATCAATGATTTACCATAAATAGAAGACAGACTATTTCCCATCCACGATGTAGACAGCTGTGGTGAACATTATAAAATACTGACTCAATGCACATTTGTTTTGTTTTGACTGCACTGAAATCTATCAAGTAGTGAATATCCCCTCTGCAAAAAGGATCTGACACTGAATTAGGAGCCATTCAAGTCTGAAAAAATCTGTCTTTATCAGACCTGTGCACAGAATTAAGTTTCACATAACGAAGGCAACATGACTCAACTGTGCAAGGCTGCCTTTTAAGTAAAACGGACAGAAGGCAACATGCCCAAAACCTACAGTGTTCTGCTGCTACATGAAATGAAAAGATATTTAGCCAAATATTCTGCTGGCATATGCCCATGGACTTGGAGTCAAAGCAGTCATAGTAGTACAGAATCTGCTAACAATTATCCATATTCTCACACAGAAATGCATTGCCATGAATCCACACACACACGAGCTTATTCCTCATGCAGTTTCCAGATTACTCATCTTGTGGGTACAAAAAGATACATGCTCATATTTTATACAGTACATTTGAAGTCTGAGCTACAAAAAGATTTCTGCATGTAAACGTATGGGTACATTTCCTCCGAGTGGAGAGGTATGTCAGGAGAATATGATTTCACAGCCAGATCTGTAGCAACCACCCCCGAGATAACCTCAGAGGCAGTTTCACGGCCAGCTGTTCCGAGTTCACAAAGAATTCAGGCAGTAAGCCAGAGCCAAGCCCAGATGCTGCTATTGGGAACTTTCCAAAGCTTTACATCTGGATCCTGCTTCTGCCAAATGCCCCATCTGCCTGCAAGGTGATAAATTCCACCTCTCAGAGGACAAGAAGCAAGAGAACACAGCAGGGAAAGACAGCACCAACGGCATCAAATCAATACGAGGGGTAGTTAACATTTGGTTGGAATTTAATAAAGTATTTTCTCAATATTCTCCTGCTCCACATTCCTACATCAGCTTTCCACAGAAGGCCTAAAGTACTGCTTTTCCATTGTTTTCAGCTACTGGAACACTTCACATCCAGGAGACCTAAAGCAACAAGGCATATGCCAAATGTGCAAGGGCAATACAAATGGTTTCTGGGGGGTTTTTCTTCCCCAAGATACCAAGAGATGGCTCAGATAAGTCTGAAGAGTGCAAGGTTTTAAAACAGTCCAAACATAGAAGCATCAATATAAGTCTGCCCAGAGGCAGGACTGTCCTTGAGAAGGGTTGTAGGTTTTAAAACTGATCAGGAGACATAATTAGTACTGCAAGAGTTAAAAATGTATCCCTTTATGTTCATGAACAGCAGAGAGGAAGAGAAAACTGCACAGAAACAAAGTATGCATCTACTAGAGGGGCAATATATCTTATTTTTTCAACTGAGGACAGTATCAGAGCAGTCAAAAAAGAAGAATTCAGTCCAAGAGAAGTCACAAAGGATATTCTGTATCCAGAATTGTAAAGGAAGGAGAGATGAAAAAAAAAAAAAAAAAAAAAAACAACAAACACTGTGGAAGCAGTTTTATGTGCTTTAGGGTTTCTATTGCACCCCTTTTTGGTACTTTCTCTTTCAAAACCAGCAGTAGCTCAAATCCCTCTGAATATCACAGAACTGTGAGCTCTTCCCTCACACTGAACTGCAGAAAGCTCAGCTTGGGGTGGGACTCTTGGTGAAAAGAACTTCTTTAAAAAAAAATCCATAGCATTATATAGCTCAAAGCCTTTGTAACATAACTATTCTTAACAGCACTGGTTTGTACACCACCCTAGAATACTGCAATTATTTTTCAATAGAGCTAAGCATTTGAGGAAAGCTTACATTGCATCTACACTTAAAACAGAATTAAGGGCCAAACTAGAAAACTACAGAGCTGTAGCACAGGCAAAAATCCTAAACTCAGTGATAAGGCAAAGAAGACTATTCAGACAGGCTGCATAGCAAATGGTCCAAGAAGACTTTTAAAGGGGAGGTCATGCTCAGCAAAACTTTTGTGAGCACAGCAATGAAAAGCTGTTGGGACTGAAGCTAGAAATACAAGGTACAGGAAACAAAAGGTCCGGGAATGCTTTTTAGACCATACAGTATAACACTAGTATATAAAGATTAATAAGTATAGCAATGATGGCACAATTCATGGACAGGAAACAAGCTCAGTGCTTCACCTCAGTGCTCACTGAAACAAGTTCAGTGGTTAGCAATAGATGGGTTCAATTTGGAAAGAGGGAGAAGTGAGCTGTGTTGCAATCTGGTTTTGTACGGGACCCAATTCATTAACAGGGCACAACAGCACTGTGGAGGAAGCAAGTGAGCTTGCTCCTGCCTATACACTCATAGTTGGCCAATGCCTTCATCAATCCTGGAAAAACAACACAAAAAAACATACTCATTTTAAAGACAAAAAGGTAATTTGCAAGCCAATGACTCACACATAATGATATTTTAATATTAAATATGACAGAGAACATAGTGCTGCTTAGGGGCCTATCAAGCTGGTAACCTTGTACAAGGTATCACGTAAACAGAAAAAATATCACTCCCCACTTCAAAGGCCTTACAAAACAGAAAGTACATGATACAGTGGGTTTGACATTTCAAGAAGATAAAAACCTAATGGTGAACATGCTAAAGAATCCACAGGGAGAGCGGTCCAGAGAACAAATACAAACAAAAACTGGAAACCAAAAAACATGGGTCTGGCAGTGAGACGCCATGGAAGCAACCAAGGGTGACAATAAGCAACCCAAAGAAACCTCCTCAGAAGGTCTTGCAAAAAAGAGGTAAAAAGGGTTTTAAAGACAAGAGCTAGAACATACAAGAAGATATAGGCATGCATACACATACACATGTGTATATTTACATATATAAACAGACAAAGGGATGAGACTTTCCTGGAGACCGAAGCAGAGCTGTGAGCTCACAGAGGCTGTGGCTGAGGACAGCGAAGGGAAGCAAGAATAAAACTGGACTTTCAGCACAAAACTGTGGCTTTTACTGTTGCTTTTTACTATTTAGTACAGCTAGATTCCCTCAAGTCCTTTTGGTTCAGGGGACTAATATAGGAGATTTGGGGTCCTTTTAGGTCTAGAGTGACCTGCACTATTTTCCAGTGTTGAAAGCCGAAGATTTATGTACATTAGTGAAAAGTCAGAGTCTTTTACGAGAAGGCAGGAGCACAGCATGTTGCCAAAAGAGCAGAGCCTCTTACTGGCAGGAGTGGAACACATTTCTGCAAAGGACTGGGCACATTTTGATTTAACAGAAGAGCAATGCTGCATTTCTGTCTATCAGCCAGTGCAAGATTAATGCCTTCTGATGTGAGACTACTGCACACCAGAGAGAACTGACTGACAGAAGCATTAACTAATGTTTGTAACGTGATGGTTTTACAATCACTGCCCTCATATCTTTTTAACTAAGGGCTCCTATAAAGCAGGAGGTGACACCACATGTCACTTTAATAAATCTCTAGAAGCTAAATTGAAAATCTAGCTGTTTGTGCATACAGATATACATATGTGTGCATGTGCACATATATGTCCACTCCATGAAATTTCTTTTAAGATTAGTTCTTATAATTCTGGCACAGAATCACACAAGCTGAGAAGAACTGTCCCTCTTTAAATGAAAAAAAAAGCAGAGTTGTTGAATTAGGGGTTTTCTAAATTTCAGGGAGAATATTTTTGGCCCTAAAGGTACTCCTCTGAGAGCTCAATTTTATTTATGTCATTTTCTATCAGGGCACATTAGGTTGGCACAAAAATCCTACCTCGTTGCCAACCAAGTAGCCAAGTGGATTTACAGCAAACTTAAATATGGCTTACAAGGGGGAAGCCCAAATTCCAGCGTTGACTTGTCCTTTACTGCAAAACTGATATTGAGCAATTTTAAGGTTAGACATGAATGAAAAAGAAAAGTGCTTGTAGACTCAGGTTCCATTCTAAGCAAAAGCAAAACAAAGAACAAAATTAGTATTCTGAAGCCTATGGTGAACTCTGCTGAGCTGGAGACTTCTCATTTATCCATTGCTGGTTTGCAAAATTTAAGACATGTCCCCAGCTTCAGCAGGACTAAAATCAAAACTATTTCTACTTTTCCTCATCACTAATGCAGATTAATTCATTAAGAACTAAGCAAAGACCATCAATCTAACTTCCAGGTAATCAATAATAAAGTCCTATAGGTTCAGACTGACCCATCTCTATTTTCACTGGGAAACAATTAGCAGGTTGAGTGTTATTAGAGTATATTGGACCAATTCCGACAGAGATGTAATGAATGGAATTAAACTGATTTCATTAACACCTGCATATTGAAAGACATACAGAACAGGCTTGGTGAGAAACCTACAAGAAATGTATAATGTGATCCCAATCTGAATCTTCTCTTCAAACTGCTCTCCTGAAAAAGAAAACTCTGCTCTATTGACTAAGTCTCTACATTTCTGCCAGAAGATTTTTTTTTAGTTAATTTGTCATTCCTATCCAGTTGTCCTCTTCTTTTGCTTGCATGTGAATAATGAAACAGGGTTAAAAAAATAAAAATAAAGAAGGATTATTTGACAGCAATGCATTCATTCTTCTTTAACTCAAAACACTGACAACTCCAGCAGCTACTTCATATCTCCAGGTTCCAGCAGACTACAGGAAGGATTGATAACCAGCCTGCACGTAATTTCTATGTCTGTGAACACATTAAATACAGGCTGTTTCTCTTCTGTGCGAAAGAATCTCTATCATCATCCTGGTTCTCCTTAAGACTTTTCTACTGCTGCTTTTATATTTCACTTAGGGTGGGGAGAAAAAAATTAACAGATCTCTGTTAATCTTTTCTTGACAGGCACAGTTTAGAAGTGGCAATAGAGCAGGTAACGAGTTTGACCTTATGGGAGTGGTGGGGGCCTCAGGGTACCCTGATCTTGTGCTCTCTTTCTTTCTTTGGGACCCTGCAAGCAATGGACAGAGGCTTATGAGGAGATGAAAAGATTCCTTTTCAGTTGCTGTTGAAATTAACTGATCAGACTGTCATCTGTAGGGTCCTGCTCTTCCTTTTCTTGTATTCTCCCTGCTGTGGGAATGAAACTGCGAAGAGAACAAAAGTGCCACTCAATTCAACTAAAAGGAGTTCTCTGAAATGGCAAGCTGTTAATGTACATACTAAAGATCATCTCCCATTGTGCTTGTCAACCAGTTTGCCCATCATTTAAGCTAACATTATCTCTTTGCTTTATCTTAACAGTCCATGAGTTGCCATGACAAGTCTGGGAAAAAAATCTTAAATGCTTCTTCAGATAATTGATGACATGTTAAGCTTGGTTTAATAAAGGCTAAGTATCAATTCCTGTCCATTTCAGCAAGGTAGGGATATTTCAGAAAAAAGCTCTGCAGACTTCACACAAAATTCAGCTACAAAAGAACAGCCAAGGAAGTCTCCAGAAGTTTGCATCAGGGATACTCTCACTGGGGAGAAATGCCTGTGTTGCTACAGCAGTAGAGGATAAACCTAAGGACAACATTCCCAAACAACTCATTTTGATAGGTAGGATTGAAACCCAAATGATACATCCACTGCAGAACAAAGTTATACAAGAGAGGCAGACTAGTTTTCCAGTATGAAAAAGAAGCAGACAAACATAACAAGTGAAGACTGTCAATGTTCTGTATGGAGGTCATCATCTTCAGGTGAAACTCCTAAAAGAATAGAGACCTGACCTTGTGTTAGGATATACAGGCAAAGCTCAACACATGATCAGCCTTCACAGTTAACTGTTTGCATTGGGAGACTTTTGGTTAAGCTAGTAGTGACTCGAGGATATTCTTATAATGGAGAAGTAGTTTCAGGAGGGAGTAAGTGTGATTTTCTGCAGGAAAAGGGCGGAGGGCAAGAAGGAACAAGAGCTAAAAACAGCTAATGAGCTACATCTCCATGGCAAAAAAATTATTGCTGCCATTTTTAATTTTTTCTTTAAATCTCAAGATCACCATTAGAAATTAATATTTGCCATGCAAAGGTGCAATACAGCATAAATTTGGTGAAGACTATGGTTAGATCAATATTCCTTTAGATTGTAAAAAGGTGTCATGACCTAAAAAGCTCTAAAATACCTGTTGTCAATAAAGCAAAGTACATTTGCAAACTCTTAGGTTACCTTATCTAGTACCTGATGCAAAAATGTTTGTAAGAGCGCTCTACAATGTTTGGGAATTTCTCTTGTCTTTATGTTAAATTGGGCAGTTGAGCTACAATACTTCAACACATGCATGCACATGGTTTGTACAAGCAGCTTTCAAGTTGAGGGAATTTTAGGACACTGAAAATTCTTTGTGTTTCCTAGTCATATGTGCATACACTGAATTACCTGGAAAACAGATGCTTTGAAAATGCTGGGACTCCTTTGTAGCTAAGGCAGAAATTTTCTAGTAAGAGTTTCTAGCTTTTTAGAGAACACCTTGCTTTAAATTATCTCTTCTTTCTTTCATCAAGATCATTAATTGCATGTGTATTTGCAGTGCTATCTGCGACAGGTGTCACATATCTTTGCCCAACTAATTTGATTAATTGCCTCCAAAGCCTGCCTCTGGCTAAGGGGCATGCCACCTTTTACTACAATCCCTGCCAGTCACCAGCAATTTATTTGTCACATGTACATACATAGCCCTAGCTAAGAACAGTAAGGATTCATGTTACCATGCCCATCTCATTGAATTAATTGCTTCAGTGGCAAGCCCCTGGCCAGGACAAATTTAGGTAACTGTAGTGTTAAATCACCCATACAAACATTTTCCACATATATACTAAATCCATTTACTGGATTTACCACTCACCCATTTTCTGTCACCATATACCCCCGCCCTTGCCACTCATTTGAAGGTTAAATTTCACATGCACAATCTCAGCTCCAGCTGTTGATCTTGACTCTGTCTGCCCTTTGCTCCATGTTCTGGAGTTAGAATACACTAGGTAAGATATTGTTTCTCCCAGATCCAAATATATATTATTAGGTAGAAAGTGTCAGCATTAAGAAGGCAGATGGTGTAAAATTCACATAACGTCACATTTGTATTTTGTGGAATTTACCTATATCCCTTGTTGTTTCACAATGCCCAGAGAGTTGCAGTTTATACCAGGTATGCAATGGCCAGGAACTTACACACCCTGAGGAGGATACAACAGCCAGAATGGGGAGTTCCAGAATCCCCAGCTCAATAAACAGCACATGTCATTCAGGCCAACAAATGTATTAGATCAGGGTACACATATCCATAGACTTTGATGGAGAATATTAACATTATAACTGCAGTTGTGACCAATGCCTGTGCAATGTGAATCAGGCACAGGCACGAGGAAAGGGAGGGAATACAGTGCTGCAAGTACCCAAACACAGAAAATACCAGAGAGAGCCCAAACTTCACAAAATCAATGGGGGATATGCAAGTGCCATTACCTACAGCACCATTACTTACAGCAGGAGCCCATCCTAGTCTGCCACTGATAGCTGATTTTACAAAGTCAGAATTACAACTGGTACACATCACTTCTAATTTCTTCATAATAACGATTAACCACTAAACTCTCCCTCCCTCAAAACTTACCCAGTAACGAAAAAGCATCATGAAAACAGGATTATAAATGTGTCTGATAAACAATTCAGCCTGACTTCTAGTCATTTTGTCATGGTTTATCCCCAGCCAGCAGCCAAACACCGTGCAGCCACTCACTTGCTCCCCCAACAGTAGAACTGGGAGAGAATTGGAAGGGTAAAAGCCAGAAAACTCCTGGGTTGAGATAAAGACAGATCAATAGGGAGAGCAAAAACCATGCACACAAACAAAGCAAAACAATGAATTAATTCACTGCTTCCCATGGGCAGGCAGGAGTTCATCCATGTCCAGGAGAGCCGGGCCCCATCACGTGTAACAGTGACTTGGGAAGACAAACATCATCACCCCAAATGCCCCCTCTTCTTCCTTCTTCCCCCCACTGTATATATTGAGCAGGATGTCATGTGGTCTGGAATGTCCCTTTGGTCAGTTGGGGTCACCTGTCCTGGCTGTGTCTCCTCCAAACCTCCCACACACCCCAACTTCCTTGCCAGCATAGCAGTATGGAAAGCAGAAAAGACCTCAGCTCTGTGTAAGCCCTGCTCAGCAGTAACAAAAGCACCTCTGTTATCATCATCACTGTGTTCAGCACAAATCCAAAACACAGCCCCACAGTCACTGGAAAGAAAATTAACTCTACCCCAGCTAACACCAGCATAATATTATTTAACTTCAATCTCTACTATAAAAGTGAGTCAAAACCATCAGAAGTATTAGAGCAAGTAATTTATGGGGCAGAAAGTAACAATTCAGAAAAGAAACAATACCAGAAAAATCTTGCTGGTCTGGAATGGGTGAGTTGGTTCTGACAAACAGGCACCTGCTGCCTATGAACCCTTCGTATGTGACAGTCACACTCTGCCTCTGATCAGTCATGAAAGCACAAATTCTACCCTCAGACTGAATCAGAAAGAAGCTACATGACAGGCAGTTATCCTCCAGGTTCACAAAATTACACGAAAGGTCACATCTACCCTGGCCATTCTTCATTTAAGAGTCACCCACACAGCCATGTGTTCACAGGAGATTTATACACCAGTTAAGCAACTGCTGTTCATTCTGGATGCAGGACCATGCTCAGACTAACTACTGCAGTATAGCTGTATGCATTGGGAATGATACTATGATTTCTCTGGATATTGTCCACATTTATGGAGCCTTATTTATTGATCTAGCACAGGTTTCTGATACAGTTGACTGCACATTTTTGTTACAGCAATTTAAGCATGACACAGATTTTACTGTAGCTTGGTTTAGCAGCAATATAATTGGTCACTGGGTATTATGGGGAAGCTGGCACTGAAACAGCTCTGCTGTGTCTGTGCAACAAAGAAAGGACATTCCATTCCCCCAGACTGTTGGCCTAGCACCTTCTGCAAGTACAGCATATTCACTCTCCACAACCTGCACAAGTCCACTGAAAAGTCTGTGACAAACACTCATGTGTCTTCTTCAATGGAACCTGTCCACATCTGGCAGCCTGGACAGATGAAGAGACTACAATTTTAAATACCTTCTCTGCTCCTCAGAGGAGCAATCTCAGAACTCAGAAGCCCTCAGTATTATCTTCTAGGCTTTCCCCAAATTCTGCAATTTAGTATTTAGTATCACTTTCTCTAACCCTCATCCTAGCAGATGTCTAATTCTTAGGCTTGCAGAAGGATGTGTAAAATCCCTTACAAGCTGCAGTAAGTGATTTCACTTCAGCTGACAGCAGTTTATGTTAATATGTATGCTGTTTTCAAAAAAGTACAAATGCAAAGAGAAATAGTTAATTCCAGGAAAATAAGTGCTTTATTTACTGTGCTTCTCATCTACCTCCCAAAGCACAGAAATACACAGGAGAATCTCAGGTACAGGAAGTCTGCATGGTGTGACATGAGTTTCTAGGTAACAGGGCAGCTCGGGTCTCAGAAGTCTGGCAGGAAGCAGGCAGAGGGGAGAAGACATGGTAGGATCAGTACAACTCCATCATCCAGGGAAGCAATAAAGCCACCATTGCTGGCATCATAAAACACCAGAGGTCTAACTAAAGAACAGGGTTTGAACCCACTACTCAGCCTGGAAATGGAAGGGAAGAGAAGGAGCAAATCCAGGAAGGCCTCTGGGCAGGCCCTTTAGCCACAAGGCACAGCAAGCAACAGCAGCCCTTTATTTCCTCAGTACTCAGCTCAACTTTTGAAAAATTATTGTAATCAGCTCTTCCATTTCAGGGGCTGATCATCTCCCAGAGCTAGGGAAGAACTTATTTTCCTCCCAGTTGAGCAGATGTATTTGAGTTCTTTAGATTTCTCCACCTCCAGCCCTGAAGCATCAGAGCACCCATGTGTTCCTGGGTGCTGCAGGCACAGGGGGGAGGCATATCTCTACTTCTCTGCCTGTGACTCACATCTGCTTTTTCCAAAGGCTAAATACTTCGGTCTAACTAAAAGCACTGGGTTGACAGTGCAGGCATCTGTGAGAGGTAATGATCTCTGTTATACAAAGTTTACTTAATATTTAAAATGATACACTGTCCTCATGTCACCTTTAACCCTATGATGACAGTACCTTAATAAGTACACATAGCCGATTACTCTTGATGTTCAGCAAGAAATACCATGCCATGTCTAAACTGAGCTAAACCAAAATTCAGTTTTTCTTACAGAATATAAAATTAATTGAACTTTTAATGCTATATAGCATAATCTTATAGCATAAGACTATGGTTCAGATTGCCTTTCTCAAAATTCCTTAGCAGAAGCAATGCATCGTCCAAAGAGTCAATCACAAAACATTCCTCCACAAAGCCAAGAATATAGGGAGATGGTCTCTCTTATCCCAGTGGATCTGGAATCCATAGCATGGTCCTTTATAGAACTTCAGACACGTATGCAATACTTAAGCGTTACAATATGAACATATACGGCCAGGAGCTCTCACATGTGTTTTTTGCCCCATGGAAGTAGCTGCTTAAATGATCTCATACCCTGAAAGAAATTGTTGGGTTTCCACTCTATAGTATGTTTTCTTTCTACTCCAGTTCATCTCAGATGGTATTTCCACACCTTATGTGAAACAGCGAAGCTGATCTCCCTTTGACGTTCTGATTAAAGGTACTGGAAGGCGTTCCCTGTACACTTACACACAAAATGGCTTAGGTCCCATTCCAAATTATATGCACTTACTGAAATGGGATCCAAAAATGGATAGAACTTGAGATCACACATTTATATTAATTTTAATGTTCTCAAGATTAGTCAGAATTTTTTAAGCAAATCATTCATTTACTTGAATCTCTGTTTCACATTAGAGAGGATGGTTGTACTGAGATTTTAAATCAATTTTGGAGTCCTTTTCTACCGAGGATTAAGCTTGATGATTAAAGGGACTTCATGTTAATTTCAATAAAATTTTGCTTCCCCTTTCATTTACTATTTTATCAATTCAGTAAGAGAATTTTGCAGTCTTAGAGCTCATCCCTTGAGGTCTAACATGACAGTTTCTTGGTAGGCTGTTCTTTCTCCCTTTTCCACTGACTATGATAGAGGACTTTAACAATGGTCTCTCTCCCCTTTGACACTGACCTGCTGGAAGACTCCTAACGTTCTCCTCACACCCCACTGTTCTTACTAAATGTATTTTGACAAAAGAGCAAAAAGGTGAATGACCAGCACATCCCTGTGGCTGCTCTGGGTTACCCCCACAGGTTGTAAAGAGAACAAATACAAATCACAGTCTGTGTACAACAAGCCAAGAATTACTCACAGGCAGCACTGCTGGTGCCTTTAGAAAGCCTCCCTCCCAGTTATGAAAATCCCAGAAACTGCTAAACAACATGAGAACAAACCAATAGAAAATTTCAGCCCCATCTACCGTCTGTGTTGTGGAAGCCCCAAAAGCCCCAGCCTAAAAATCACACAAGAAAGGGGAGGAAAAGGCTCCAGGTTCATCAAACCCATTCTCTATCCCAGGGCAGGAACATGCCGAGCTGTTCCCCTGAACTATTTGCCTGTTCAACAGCTCTGCCCCCCTCTGTCCAGGTCTGCACAGTGGAAAAAGCCCCACACCGGCAGCATCAGGAATTCCCCGGGAGGGAACAGTCTGCCAGCACACACATCCCCAGCACTGCATCCCAGGGGTCATGGGCTCAGATGGGACCTCTGTTCCACAGTCTTGTGCAATTAATCTAAACAAAATCAAAACAAGCAGTGATTGATTTTGACAGAATAGAGACATTTTCTCTACATTGTGGTAATAGTAATTTTCCACTGATTTTCTGGGCATTTTTCTTAAAGATTATATTTTTCTAATTCTAAGAGAAATATTCACAACCACACAAAATTTCATTTTATTTTCCCCATTTAAAAAAAATAATTCTTTCAATAAAAGCTGATAGATTCTCAAATTCCAAAGTCTTTGTCACCATAAGTTCCATTTTCACCAAGAACACCTACCAAGTCCATAAAATATTGTCCATTTCCAAACCTGATATCAGCTTTGCAGAAAACCTACTCAAGGTCAAGCCAGATGTCAAATAGTTCAGCAAAAGGTGAGGCTAGAAAATACACTCTCAGCTTCATGATCACCTCCATAGCACCTTGTTCCCATGCCATCTTATCCCTCTCAGCTCTGTACTTGTATTAAGAAAAGCTACATAACTGACATCACCTACATCCTGTCCATGGCTATTTTTAACACCTCAAATCTGTTGCAATTCTCTCCCTCATCCCTTTTTAAAGCAAACCTATCAAAGAAGTAAGTCCTTCTCTCTGCAGAACATGGATATTTTTTCCTCTCAGGAGACAGGATAAATTTAAGACCCAACACCTAATGACTGAGCAGAGACGGAAGAAGGAAATGTTCAGCAGCAAAAAGGGAAGAATTTCAACTTTTTACACTGAAAAGCATAGCATTTCCATCTCCCATAAGTGTCCCCAAGAAAAGTGTGCCTAGAGAAGAGATTTGAAATAATTTTTAAGGGTTTTTATTCTCCCACTGAGCCCTGTGCATTTGGACTCATGACAGCACTACTGAAAGATTACAGTGGATTCCAGTCATTCATTCTATACCACACACATTTCAAATTCATCAAACAGGAGTGGTTTGCTCATCCTACTTCTAATGGAAATTACCAAGAAACAGCAACATCTCAAATGCTTTTTCTCATAGGTTGAGGACAGGTTTTGCCATTGTAAATAGTTTCTTTAGGTCTACTACCTCAGATCATGGATGTCTTAACAAATGTTTGTGCTAACCTTTCTCCCAGAGTGTGTTTTTATTGGTATCTCAGAAACAAGATCACCTGGGCCTTTGGCTTGTTATTCCTCAGGCTTTATCCAAGACCTTCTCAACACTCATTTCCCCTGCCAAGGGATCAGCTGCCTCCAGGGCAGTTGCACAGGTTGCCCAGAGAAGCTGTGGATATCCCATCCCTGGCAGTTTTCAAGTCCAGGTTGGATGGGGCTTTGTGCAAACTTCTCTTGTGGAAGATCTGCCTGCCCATGGCAGGGGCTTGGAACTAAAAGATCTTTAAGATGCCTCTCAACTCGAACCATTCTGTGATTTCTCATCCTCACTCACAGCAAACAGGCAGAAACTCCCAAGCATGAACAACCTCAATGTACTCCTAGAAAATTCTTCTCCTTAAAATTAAATCTGGAGTGTGCTGTGCTAATCTGCTACTCGGTCCTACTCTCCAGTTCTCATTCAGGCTGAAAAAGGGTACAGAAACTGTGTTGCCCTGTTCTTTAGATAAGCAAGGATTCTTGTATTGCTTTCAGCAGTTTGATTAACACAGCTACTGCTCAGTACAGACTCCAGAGTTCCTTTTGGGAGATATTTAGGCAAAAGGTTTGATTGAGGAAGTCACTAGGATCAACCTGGGTTTAAGAAAGTAGTTTAACATGCCAATGTCACTGTTAAATGCACAGAAGCTTATGGCTTTCTTGCAGCTGTGAATGCAGAGCTGCTAGAGACCATCTTTATTATAACAAATATATAGAAATCCTTTGTGTTCATCTAGGGTTTTGAGCTGAGCCCAAGCTGAAGCCAACAGTATCTATTTCATGGTACACGGTTCTCAAGATGCCTCTGAAGCTTTTATCAGATATTTCAGCACACAGGTATTGAGCACAGGTGACAAAATACAAGAGTGCTTCCATCTCTGTCTGCACTCATTGATGGAAGAAAACAGGTTCTCTGTTCTGTGCCACTGCTGCCATCCAGAGCCAGTATGAATGGCTGTTTTTCTGAAAGTCTGACTCCAGAATAGAATTTCATGCTGCAGCATTGCTAGGTTTTATTTGCCGCATTTGCAATGCCATCCTTTTTCCCCTTTAAACAAATTGACTGTTAGAGCACATCACAGAGTGAAAACAGCTCTGAGAATGCTGGCACTTTGAATGTTCTGCTGGAGTACAGGAAATTTGTATCTTTTGATGGAACAAAGTCAGTGCCTTTACTTTGCTGTCGTATTTTGTTAAGCATGTGTCCAGTTTCATTTACATGGCTGTTAACATCCCTTTTTCCTTGCTTAGAAACACTGAGGACAATAACATGGAGCTCACACTGCGAATGGAAACACAAGAATGCATCTCTCCGCATTTATACACTCACAGCCATAATGTCAGAGCCAGGGGCAGCAAGAAGAAAAATACCCGTGCATCTTACCTATGACAGCCACGTAAAGTTTCACATTTCTGAATGTGATGCCCAAAATATGCATGTTTGGTTTTCTAATTAAACAAATCTGTATTTGCCATGTGCTGAGAGCTTTTTTTTCCCTTGTTCTTCAGACTGATGTAGGGACGTGGAAAAGAGGAGGCATACATCCTGCATTTTATTGCTAGATGCTTTTACATGAGTCCTGTCCACTACATTGTGTTCTCTTCTACTTTCCCAATTAAGACAACTTCACAGCAAGCTCTTTGGCATAACATTTCCTGCCAGCTAATGCCAGAAGTACACAGTATGTTACAGTTTTACATGTTGGATATAATTCCCAGAGGTGTCAGAGCTAGACTTGTGACCAGAGTGGACACTTGTCTTGGCATTTGTAAAGCTGTGCATGTAGCAGAGGATGGTCATCAAACGAACCAGCCCCTTCAGGGTAACACTGCACCAGGTAGAAAAGGGGTGAGGCAAGGGCTTGTTGTCGTGGTTTGATGCTGGCCCAACGCCAGGCACCCACAAGAGCCGCTCGCTCACCCTCCCCTGCCACAGCTGGGCAGAGGAGAGGGAAAAAAATTAACAAAGGCTTCATGAGTGAGGTAAGGACCAGGAGAAACACTTCAAGGGCAAAACAGGCTCAACTTAAGTTGCAAAATGAAATTTTTTACTAAAAGAGTCAGAGGAGGATAATGAGAAGTAAAATAAGCCCTTAAAACACATTTTTCCTCCCAGCCCTTCCCTCCTTCCCACTGACAGCACAGGGAGACAGGGCATGGGGGTTTGGTCAGTCCATCACCGAGATTTTTTTTCCACTGCTCTGGGACAGGATTCCATCCTCTGTGAGACTGTGGGGTCCCTCCCATGGGAGACAGTTCTCTGTGAATTTCTCCAACATGGTTCCACTCTTACGAGCAGCAGTCCTCCCAAAATTGCTGCAACGTGAGTCCCTCCCATGGGCACACAGTCCTCCCAAAACTGCTGTGGTGTGGGTCTCTCCTTCCACGGGGTGCAGTCCTCCAAGGACAGGCTGCTCCAGCCTGGAAGCAGAGGCCCCTCTCTCCTCCAGATCTCCCACTGGATCACAGCCTCCTCCAGGCATCCACCTGCTCCGGCACGGGCACCTCCCCCACGGGCTGCGGGTGGATCTCTGCATCCCCCGTGGATCCCCACGGGCTGCGGGTGGATCTCTGCATCCCTGTGGATCCCCACGGGCTGCGGGTGGATCTCTGCATCCCTGTGGATCCCCACGGGCTGCGGGTGGATCTCTGCATCCCCCGTGGATCCCCACGGGCTGCGGGTGGATCTCTGCATCCCTGTGGATCCCCACGGGCTGCGGGTGGATCTCTGCATCCCTGTGGATCCCCACGGGCTGCGGGTGGATCTCTGCATCCCCCGTGGATCCCCACGGGCTGCGGGTGGATCTCTGCATCCCTGTGGATCCCCACGGGCTGCGGGTGGATCTCTGCATCCCTGTGGATCCCCACGGGCTGCGGGTGGATCTCTGCATCCCCCATGGATCCCCACGGGCTGCAGGGGCCCAGCTGCTTCACCATGGCTTCACCACGGCCTGCAGAGGAATCTCTGCTCCAGAGCCTGGAGCACCTCCTGCCCCTCCTTCTCCACTGACCATGGTGTCTCCATGGTGTTTCCCTCACATGTTCTCACCTCCTCTTCTTCTTCTTTGACTAGGGGCAAAAACCAGTGACTTTGTTTTGATTTTCTTCTTAAATATGGCATCACAGAGGCATTACCAACCTCTCTCACCGGCCCAGCTTTGGCCAGCAGCATGTCCATCTCCAGAGCCATCAAGGAGTGGCTCTGCTGGACATGGTGGAAGCTTCCAGCAGCTTCCCACAGGAGCCATCTTTGTGGCCCCCCTGCTACCACAAACCAGGCGGTGCCAAACCAATACACGTGTATAGGATTTAAACACAACTGAAAGGTCTTTCCATACACCATATGATGCATAAAACAGCTGGATAACACACAAGTGGTGCTGGACTGCATATACCAGGTGGTGTCATTGAGGTTACCAAATTCACCAGCATCTGACATCACCCAGGATGTTCCTTGGGACCAGGAGCTCATTTCAGCTACACAGACTCTCAATAGTACTGTCCTGCATCAGCATCCCATTAAAATGAACAGGAACATTTAAAGACATATTAATTATTAATAAAGTGGTTATAATTCAGCCTATAATGGCTTCAAAAAAGCTAAGTGGTTTTAGGCAGCATGGGGGCTGTTCTATCAAACTGCTGAATGCAGTGAAGGCGTTCGCTCACTTCCACAAAATGACTGCCTGTCTCAGTCAGTTTAGACTCATTTGACAGTGTTCTTGGTAGAATCGAATATTTCTAAATTTAGAAATTCAGCAGGGAATCTCTCTTTGTCTGAAACTTGAGAACACTGGCATCTTCTAGACAAGTTACTACTAGCATTGCAATTCAAATTTTATTTCTTTTTACATCTCAGTACTAATAATAGTGAAAAATGCATCAGGCCAATTTAACAACAGACAAACTTATTTTTTGTATAATTTCTGAGGGCTTTGCCTTATGATACACTTAATGAAACCAATCTTATGCTCCAAAGATGAATATTTAATTTGATCTTTTAAAACCATATTGTTCCCTGTGTTCCACATAAGAAACAGGCAGGGTATGTGCCCGCACCTTAATCAAAACCAGCACCATTTCATTAAGACTCACATTCCCTTTGAGAAGAAAGGTGTTGGGCTGGGATTCAGCAGGTGGCACTGTTACACATAATTTAACACTTTCACAGGCTAGGCATACTTTTTGATATGGAGATGGATTATGCCTTTGTTAGGTTTTCCAGTGAAGTTTCTTTCTGGGGAACAGGAAAAAAAGGACAGCTCTTCCAAAGAGTAGGAGGTCCTCTCTCCACTTTAATCTCTCTCACAGGAGTCAGCAGTTGAAGCAGAAGTCAAGGTGTACATTGGAAATGCTGGGAGACATGATGCATTTAACTTTGAGACCATTTCTGTTTCAGGAACCAGTTGAACATTTAAATAAATCTCATATCATCCATATTACTTTGGTTTCAAGAGGGAGTCAACTCACAAAAGTTCCTGAGGTGCAAAACCTTCACATTGAGAATGCTCACAATATTTAGTGGTAGTTAGTAAAAAAAAAAATTAAAAAAATAAAAATTTAAAATTTAAAAATTTAGTACCTAATACTTTTTCTTACACTGAGTATTACTTTATTGTACTGAAATTTGTCCTCCCCTCTATACAAGCTCCAGCAGGTCTACTGGAGTTAACAGGGGAAGAAATATTGCTATAATATTTCAACTCCACTCTCTTCTCCTGCCCTTGTATTTTTTCTGGGTTAACTGCAGCCCAGGTCCTTGGCTTGGTGCCCTCTTGCATAACTATTCCCAGATGAGAGGCACTGGCTTGTAGTTCCACACCAAGGAAGAGTTAAACATCATGAGAAGCCTTCTAGCAGCTAGGAAAACAAATTTTCTACTGTTTTGGCATATCCATCACTCTCTAGTCTGCTCCTTAATATCACCAAGCACCTCCCAGCAATGTGCACTGCAGTTATGAATTTGTCTTGACGGCAGGAAGCTTTTCTCTAGGCTCCAGCCTTGTTTTCCTAGATCTCCCTCACTCACTTCCACTGTCACTCATGACAGAATTAGTTACTGGCCTGCTCCCTCTCCACTTCCCACAACATAGCAGGGTCCGCTCTGTCCATCAACTCTTCACAATAAGTTTTGAAATGGGACTTCAGTTTCAAAGAATTGATTCTTTATCACCTTTGCTAGTATTGCAAAGAATGAGATTTTCAATCGCTGCATTTTTGCTGCACAGCCAAGGATGGTAGCCAACGCTTTTGAATCGAATCTGGGGGTTTAGTGTTGTGTTGTTTGTTTTGTCTGGGTTTTTTTTTTTCGATCTACCTGCACGGAATTCACCAAACATGAAACTAAGTACTTTTTTCTTGGTGATTTTTTGAGGGATTTTGGGTGGGTTTTTGTTTGTTGGGGTTTTTTTTAATCGTATCATTTAAACCGATTTGTGCCAACATCAAAAGCTTTGAACTTTTATCTAGGAGGTTGAGCTGAGCAAATAACAGATATTGCTGCCTAAGCTTTTGGGGAAAAGCAAGGATGTGGAAGCATCAGTAAAGATTTATGAGAGAGGAGTTTGGTCTCTTTTGAGGCAAATCTATACTGAGATTACAACAGCTTTTAAAACAGATGTTTGAGCCAGGAAACCACGGGTGGGAAGAGTCAGATGGCATCTTCTTATGAAGGCTAAAGGAACTCTGGAGAGAAGATCTATAAGAGGCAGGCTGGTATCCATTACAAACTCTGAAGCAAGCAGCCTTACTGGCAGATGACATGAGAAAAAAAAAATGGGAAAATTGTCCAAGAAAAGGAAATTATCGGATCGTTCTATTTTACTTGTGAGCATGCTTATTTCTTTGCCAAGAGAGTGGTCAAACACTGGGACAGGGTTCCAAGAAAAATGGTTGATGCCCCAAGCCTGTCAGTGTTTAAGGAGCGTTTGGACAATGGCCTTAGGAAACATGTTTTAACTTTTGGTCAGACAAGTTATCCCTTGAGTGGGAATGATTTAAATATAATTTGTTCCTGGATACTAGACAAGGAGACTGTACTTCCAAAGATATGCTGCAGCTTTGAATTAGCATTTGCCTTTGAACTCATGTCCATTTGTAAAGTTAAGGCTTTGGCACCAAGAAGAGCATCAATGCTGTACAAAAGCTGCCTATTTGGGAATGAATTTTTCTGTGACCTTCACAGGACATGGCCGATTTCCATGCCTGCAAGTTATTCTGATAGGAAACTAATATATGCAATTTAAAGACAATGCATAAGCTAAGGAAACCAGCAGAGAAAAAACTCAGAGACCAGTATCAGATGGGCTCGAAGAGACTTTTAGTATGGCAGGACATGCTGGGCTATTCTCTCTATAAAACAATACCATCTGCCTTCCCCCTTTAAAAATTAAAATTCAAATGGAAGCATAATTCTGACTGTTTCAGCCTTTATCAAACTCAACTGTTCAGCACAGCATTAAATAGTGTGAAATAAGGACTCTTGGAGGACTGTGCATACTGCATGAAAGCATTCATTAAGTCTAAGTTATGGTTACTTCTGCTGTCAAGTCAACAATGCACAATCAGTGGTGGCTAAAATTTTAGGCTGGTATGTTAGACTAACAAATAGCTTTTGAGTCATATAAATTCTGTTTCCTGCTAATGAGGACAAATTATATGTCACCACAGAATTAATTTCTTTCTTCGCACTAAACAAAATAACAGGAAGAAACTTCTTGCAGATACAACTTCGTGAAAACTTGAGATTTTTGCCAGAAACAGCACTTCTGTTTTCAGCATAAGTGCACACAAAGACGAGGCAAAGGCAAAAACATTTGGATTCAGACTTAGAGAAAGAACAAAAATAAATTGAAAACTACACCTATACACAATTCTGCAAGTGCCCCATGTTGTCAAAAAGATTTGGATTCACATGAAAATGAAGCATCTCTGAAGTTTAGGCTGTACTGAATCCAAATGCAAACTTAATGACCAGGACCATCAGTAGTTAAGATGGCATCCTACAGTGCCACAGACCACCAGCCTAAGCTACTAGATTTTACTGAACACTCTTTCTAAAGTTCATAGGCTGCTCCTTGCTGGCTGGCTGAATGCCAACTCAGAGTCATTCAAATCAGCACTACAAAACAACATCCCCACCTCATTTCTCTCTGACTGTATCACCACCATTTCCTATAAACCGCTTGGCATAAAGCACAAAACCATGTGGTAGAATTATTGAATGGTTTGGGTTGAAAGGGATCTTAGAGCTCATTTATCTAGAAAACATTAAGTACATGGTATTTAGAGTAGGATTTGGGAATAACACCACTGGCCACACCACCACAGATCAGATTAAGAGCATATAACCCTTCATGGAGAATAAAGCTTATACCTCAGGGTCAAAACAGGAACCACAGAAGCATTCCACAGTTACTGTACTTCCTCAGGATCACTAAAACAAAAAAATACCTGTTTTGCAGTCCAGACCATGCAGCTGAATCAAGATAAAATGGCCCATAGCTCTGTAGAGCTCTATTCATCCAGGGGGCAAAGAGCCCCAGAAAGTAAGTGCTGTATGGAAGCTACAAGGTGCACAAACTGAACTTGTGGCAAAGAAAAGGACTGGTTTTCCATGGAAAATATGGTAAAGCCTGCTATAGATGGTTTGGAAGAAAACACAAATAAGAGGCTAAACCTACCTTAACCTTGTGTTGCACTTGAATGAAGCAGAAAGCTTGCACAAAGCAGCCCAACGCCGATAGCTTCAAATTTCATCCCGAGGCACAAAGAGCCCGACTCCTCCACAGTCCCAAAACACCTGAAGGTGTTTGGCTGATATCTGCTCCTCAGCCCAGGTGCTCCCGGGAAGTGCAGTTCAAGGTAGTTAAGTGACAAAGCCTGTGGATCTGAGGGAATTACAGACTGTGAGTTCACAGAATTGTGTATGCAAGAGGAATCATGAATCCCTTGATTACAGAAGACTAAATCAAATGTTTTCAAGTGAAAAGACCTAAATCTTTGGGTTATTGCAAGAGGTTAAATTTCTTCTACAAAGCCACATTAACAGCATCTCAGTTAAGGGAGTTGGGATAGAGTTATCTTAGGAAAACGTTCCATAAACTTTCATGTGCTCATTGTTATATTTGATAGGAAGTTCTAAAGGCTTAAATATTTTTTATGAAGTCTGCTAATATTTTTAACTAAAAGAGATCTTTTTAACCATTTTTTCCATTTGTCCAGGAGTAAGTCTGCCGGTCACAATTGATTCCTGCTTTCCCAGTAACTCACAAGGATGTCATCCCTTTCATTTTAAACCAAATCCTTTCTAGCATTTCAGAAGACAGAAATAAAATCATCTACTCATAGTTTTAGCTATAATAGTTCTGAATAATTTATATGTAGGAAGAGAAGGAGAAGAGATGTACAGCATATGACTGATCATATTAGCATAGAACAGTCAGATAAACTGTTTTCCAGAGGAAAGCCAGTTTAGTTGCATCTTTGTAAATTATACACTGAAAACTGAACAAGAAGTCACCTCCAAAATGTAAATAGTTCTAATGAAATCATTGCATAGAAGAGTAGCTTCCCCTATCTTATTGCATACAATTTTTTTCTTAAAAAAGCAGATAATTATTTAACTATTTATCAAAATTCCCATTAGATTAGGAGAAGGTGCACTGAGGTATAGCCTGAGAAGCAGGAATTCAGGTCTCATCTATCGAGTTAACTGTTCTTTCAGAGGCAGTGAGGGATGGAGCATCTTGCTGAAAGGCAGAAGGCAAGTTCTGTTCCTGGTTCTGTCAAGTGATCCCAGACAAGACATTTGTCCTGTTACAATACTATGGTCTTTACAATATAGCAAAGACTTCTATGACTTCTTTCTTTTAAGGTCTACAAGATATAAAAATCTGCAAAATTTAGTAAGATCGAAAAATGAAATTAACATTGGTACTTGTTCTAACATGAAAGAATTAGTGAGTTGCTCAAATAATTAGATATAATTACACACTCCAGTTAGCAAAACACACAACTCTCAGTCCAATTGGTCTCCTTCCATGTGCATTTGTAGGCTGGCATCTACCTTAGAACTAGAAATTTTCCAGTACATGCCAACTAAAGACCTTACCAGGGGGTGAGTATGTCCCTGAGTATGGGAATATCCTTTGCTCTTCCAGCACAGCCATACAGAATTAATGCAATGAAACATTTTGAGTCCAACAGGCTCAGCAGATGATGCAAATTTCAGTCTTTGTCTCTCCACAGTATTCCCTGATTGTATCGTTAGCAGAACAGCTCCCACCTGGAAAGAAGAAAAAGTGGGTGAGAGTGAGAAAGACTTCATGTACTATACACATACAGAAACGTACACAGGAAGAAGCTGAGGTGAAAAAAATGAGTCAAATGACTGAAACAAGACAAGGAGAATACAAGCAGAACCACTCCATAGGTTGCTGTGTGCCCTTCTGTTCCCTAAAAGGATCACTCCTGATGGTCATGGCTGTGGGAACATGGTGGGAACATATTTACATACTTAAAAATCCCTTTGTACCATTGGGTCAGACTGCTGAGAGAGGAAACAGCACAAGAGCCACTTGACCAATTCTGTGGGAAGGTTAAAACTTTGCCTTTTAAATTTAGACCAAAGTGACTGCTCTTCCTTTTCTGTCTCTCTCTTCTGAAGCTGCTTGCTGAGAAGTGACAGCTTCCTCACCCTCATCCTGGGCCCCACTTACAAAGTGGACTCTGGCAGGAAAAAAAAGAGGTGTTCTGCTCCTGTTTGGACACGGCTACTGTGTGTTAGTAACCCAGGAGAGCCAACAAAGCAGGCTGTATCGGTGTCACATCTCAGCCAGTTCCTCCTTAGCACACTGACAATGGAAAACAGTGCAACGCTCTGCTTTCTCTTGTAATAGAGAAAAACAAGTTAAACTTAATAAGTTACCAGGAAAAATGCATCTAAAATTGACATTCAACTTTTCAGAGACATTTTACATCCAAGGAGGTATTTTCTAATCATCTCTGATACTTCTTATTTTCCAGACATCCTAGACACTGCCATGAGGAAGCAGGTAATTGATTGAGGCCTCAAGATTTAATGTATTCACTGAACCTTGGTCTACTAACAGCTCATATTCATCTCAATAAGAATTGAATCAGCAGGTCACACCATGCCACCAGGATAATTACAGACAAGAATGTATGAGATTTTTAAAATCCACTATTTTTTGTGTAGCTTTAGTTTATATCAAGCATGAATGACAAGGAAGGTCCAAAAGGTTAAAGCAAATGCTTAGCACAAGAAACAGACAGCTGTGATATTCTGTGATATTCAGAACCAAGCCTGCTATGTTTAGGGAGGTAAAACACAGTTATTTTCACTTGGAAGATTGTTTTTTCAAAGGATTTTTTTCTTTTCCCCACATAACATTTGGTCTTATTTACATCTGAACTTAAAGGCACTTCATTACAATTTATAGTGAAACTCGGAGTGCAAATATGCATTTAAAAGTACTTATAAAAGCAATCACTTCTACACTCCAGAATTTCCACACTTCAATTTGGATCTTATTTCTTCACATTTTGTTATTTACACAGTAATTTCTGCTTATCCAAGAGTGCACTGCTCAGATGTAATACCTCGCTTTCAGCAAGGCCCTGGTTTTTACCCAATTTTTCACAGCTAAATTCACTGGAGTGGAAGAAGGTCAATAAGCAACTCTCTCAAGAGTCTTAATATATAATCCAATTATTTTATGCATTTTTTTAACTTGACAATGTGAAGGGTTGATAAATTGAGAGTTAGGTAGATGCACTGGAAACAGATGTTGGAGGCACTCTTCTGGCTTCCTGGTCTCTGGATCCTGGCCATCAGCCAGATTATGAGACTCTTGCTCATCCATACCAAGAACACTTAATTTAGAAAGCACTTACACCAACCAACTGCATCTCAAGGCTAATGACTCTCACAGACCTGTGCCAGTGTCAGAGTTAGGCACTACATGATTTTGCTGAATTGTGACCAGCACCAACTTTGCAGCACCTGTTGTGGAGCTGCAGGTAAGTGCTAAAATTTCCATTGTGAGTGTTAGGAGCATACAGGTGGAAGAGATGATGCTACCAGAGCATTAGGAGCCAGACAGAGATTTCTAATACTTCCAGGTACTCTTAGGTATTATGGAAAAAGAACTTATCCCCAAAGCAATGTTTAACATCTTAGACTTCAATGTAGGCAGACAAAATAGTGCTCAGCAGTGGGCCAGATGGCCAGAGGTAAATCCTACAAGAAAGTGAATGCTACCAGCAAACAAGCTGGTAATTCCTCTGAGAACGTGTTACTGGTGTGTTCATGTGGGAAGGCAGATCTAGTAAGTGGGACAGTATGGGAGGGATTTGGAGATAAACTCAAGGACAGAAGTCACGTGTAATTGCCTCAGATTAGATGGCAGCAATGGCTGTTTCCACCTCAGAACTATGCACATTCCCATGCCAGTGGAATAAGGGCTGTATAATAAGATGGGATCTATTTATAAAAAATAAATAATGCTATTATAAGTAATATCTCATAAATAATTATTATATACATAAAAATAGAGCAGCAAGGTTTATAACTGGGCAATCAGAAGTCTTTCGAGTGACTAAAAGAAATTATCACATTAAATTAAAAAATACATTTAATACTGATAAATTATTTTCAGATGGGGAAATTTCAGGCCATTATGCTGCAACTTGCTGTTTGAAAGATTCAGGATGCAAATATTGTTAATTTGGTATCAATAGCCTGGCACAGTTAATCATTGCCAAAGTAACTGAAGTGTAATTGAAATTACCATCATAACACTTAGGACTCACAGTCAGGCATTACAAGTCCTGTGTATTAGAAAGACAGAACAGAAAGACAGTACCTCCTGAGAGAAGCTTACAAACTGGTTTGTCATGTGAGACAACAGAAGAATGGATACAAACAAGCAGGAGAAAACACACACTGGCAAGGCATAAAGCTCACAGCAGAATGCCCTGCAGAGACCCCCCAAGTTTGTTGCTAAGCTCACACCAGACAATAGCAACATGGAAATGAGGTCCTACTGCTTGAGCACCTGCATTAGTCTACACTTGTACAGGCTGAATTGTGTTTTGGCCAGCAGAAGCCAAGGCTCTAGCAGAAGGTAACAGTTCCCATTCCCTGCAGGAAGAGAGGACCTCACTCATAAGGTGAAATTCATCTGAACTGCTGCCAGCAGTTCAAACTCAGCCCACCTTCCTTTGATACAAATGCTGCAATTGCCAGCACATGCCCTTGGCTGCCACCAGTATATGAGTTAAATCATTATGATTTGTTGCCATAATTTCTTTTTCTGAAACATTTTAAACCGTTTTAATCCTACAGGTTGTCCATTCCCTCCTTATATTGCAATTTTGGGATGTCTGCTCTAAAACTGTCATGTGGTGGAGCACTACAGTGTGTGTTGGTGATTAAAGATAAAGAAACTCCATGTATGGTTCAAAAGTTCAGCTCCAATTTGAAGGCTTTGGAATAGAAAGTGATAAAAGAGGAGAGACAATTAAGGGAGAAAATATAGAATTAAAATGCAGTTGAAAAGAGGAAGTAGAAATTTGTAAATAAGCATAGAAGCTATTTAATTACTATATGCAGCACACTTGTCAAATGCTACATTTCCCTGCTTTAACACCTGATCTACAGAGAAAAGCTGTTTGCTGCTCCTTCAGAAGCAGTTTGGTTTTGCTTTATTGATTCAGCAGATACCATTGGATCCTCTGCTCTTGACTTCTGCCAAATGTAGCCCAGAGAATTTCACCAGTGGATTCCTGCATGGAGCTCAATAACATCTTGTTGAACTGGGGCACAGCTTTTAGGAAGACATCTGTTCCTGACTGGATCCATAGGTGAGTTGTTTCAATTATTAATTTCCCTTGCTTTTAAAAAAAAATGACTTTATTTCCCATTTGAATTTGCCAACCTTTGTTCTAACAGTCACAGGTTTGTACCCTGATGACAGCTCATCTATCAGTTCAGCATTAGATAATTCATATGTGCCAACAATCCTGTCTTTGGAAAGACTTTCCTTTAGAGGGAGCAAGAAAAACAACCTTTAATAAAAAACCCTCAGCAAGAAAAACAGCCTTTAATAAAATCTCCTCTGTAACTAAAAAGTGAATCAGAAACTACAGGGAGAAACGATAGAGGAATCGATCAGTAACGGCTCTAGAAGCCAGAGTGACAAGCTTGAATGTTACAGCGTGAAAGCCCACTGCTGATGCAAAACTAGAACACTCTCTCAACGATTTTTTAATGACTCGGTGGTTCTGCACTGGACCCTGCAAATCATCTCTAAAATGGAATGAGGTGCCTGAAATTTGTCTGTCTTTATCACTCAGACGGAGGCACTGTAGCAAAAAGTTACCATAGTTACGTCTTAATGACTGCAAAAGGAGGTTTTAGAGTTGAGCACTGTCGCTACTTTTTACTCCTCTCCAATATTTGTTGCAATGCACAAATATCCAAATACCACTACATCACCAGCAGCTGCCCAAAGCAGAGAAGTGCCAAGAGCAGAGAAGGGTATACTTCCCTGTGGCACCAATGAATGAAACTCAGCTGGCTGAGGAAAAACAGCTGCGTGATCTTGGTGTAGGGTTAACCCACCAAAGGCAAAAGGGCTTGGCCAAGGAACATGTTATTGCCAAGGCTGGCTTTGCAGAACATGCAATTTTGACTGAAATGCACAATCTTCAGGGACACAGATGACTGTTTCGTGTATATGCACCTTCTGCCAAATTCCAAAGAGGGAAGAGAACAGAGACCTAGCCAGAAAATAACTAAAATCACAATTTTTACTATTATTAAGTATTCAGGCACACAGTAATACTGGCCAGATGGAGATTTGTATTAAGGCAACAGAATCTTGCCTATACCCTCTATTATCTCTCCATCTAGATTTTCCCAGTTCTCTGTTAGCAGGTGTGCTATGTACTTTCCTGAAGCCCAAGCTGGAATCCATGCATCCATCTATTTACTCACTTGCAAGCTCCACATTATTTTTCTCCTTCTATTACTATATATAGACACACACATATGCAAACATAGCTATATGTAGTATGCATGTGTGTGCTAGTTTAATTGTAGTCAATAAGTACTTACTGTTCACCACAAAAGAATTATTTCTTGCATTACGTATCTTACACACATTGCTTTATCTTCTCTCCATCTGAGTTATTTCAAGTCCACTTTTTCTGGCTACCATTGTTTTATGTTATATAGGTGGACATGTGTGAGGAAAATCAAAGGACTGGAGTTGTATCACCATCGGACCCAATGTCAACCAACATTTCCTACATATTCCCCAATTCTGACATTCCCAACCTGAGGGATGTAAATGTGCACATGAGATGGAACAACACTCTGACCTTGCACGGAGAGCAGACATAGACGAAGTGATTTTCAGCCAAAACAGTTTGCTTTTTGCTCTGTGTATCAGGCATGAAATTAAAAATCATCAGAGCCATGTCTCAGTAACTAAGTTCAAATTTTCTTGCATGCATCTACAACTTTGTCTATGAGAGACTGGCAGGTAGATCGCTGAGCACTGGAAGGGTTTGAATCCATATATGCTTCTGACTGACAGGTGGTCAACCACTGTGAAGGAAACTTCCCCGTCTGCCAGTCCAGGAGCCACTCCAGCAGCCACATTCACACCACCTCAGCTGGGACTGAGGCCCCTCCAGAGCTACACACCCCACACTCACATAGACAAGTTTTCCTTTCCTGCTTAACCCAAGGTTTCCCATAGCAGTGCCTCAGATATTTCAATCTGTGAAATAATTTAATCATCGTGCAATAACAAAGTAACGCCTCGAGCTCAAGCTGGGTGCCTCCAAGGAGGGACCCTGAACAAAGGAAACCACGGGTTTTATACTCTTAGAGTCTAAGCACACGAAAGTCTGGGTCATTGGCTCCTGTCGTGTCTCTGAGTGTCCAGTCACAGTTCGCAGCCTCTTGCCTGAGGCTCCTGTCACCCAGAGCTCAACTTGCAGCCGCATGCCGAGCTACCTGCATGGAATGTATTCCTCAACACCACACAGCACAAAACTACTCCACAAAGAGCCTCCTGGATGCTGTACCGAAGCAGCTACACAGCTATCCAGGTTAGTGTGGGAAAACAAAATGGGAAAGTCTAAAGTCAAAAACTGTGAATAGCCAATAACTGCTCTCTCTTCCACAGAAACCCTCTCCAGAAGGTATGGTAGACCACAGGGGACATGTGCTGGATTGCAAGCAGACTGTTGACTGTCCCTGTGGGGGACAGCAAAGCAGGATGAATGGCCATCATACAGCTATTCAGCTTTTGCTCAGAGCACTCATCCCGTTGTGCAGGCTCATTAAAGTAGTTGCATTACTATGAATTCATTGTCACTAATAAATTATTGTCACAAAAATTATTATTATTACTATTATTATTATTATTATGAAAAAAGAAGTACTAGAACAGCCTGTCCTGCTGCAATGCCTCCTGATTACAGCTACCACAAGGCATGTAAAGCTCCCTAGAAGGCCACTCCAGTTAATAAACTGGAGAAAATCCAGCAAGATATTTTGTCTCTGCACTGTAACCATAGACCTTGTGACTAGAGAAAGACAGGAAAAGTCTCCGTACAGTAAGATTTTCTTAGCTGCTTGAGAGTGCCAGCAGTTTTCTGGTGGAACAAGCACTAAGGTCTGGGTGGCAGGAATAACTTTATGCCCTTTTTGAAAGTCTTCAGCCAGAACCATCTGCCTCCCCACAGCAGCTAAGAATGTCATCTTGTGTTACTATCCTTTAGTTCCAGCTCTACACCCCCTTATTTCTGCCCCATCCATCCCTATTTCTATGGCTGGTACTTTAATAAGAAGAAACCTACTCACACTTTTCTGATATTAACTTTAATTCCAGTTTCTGCAGAACAGGTGTCATGAGGAATTAGTACCATTGCATTCACCAATTCAATTAATGAAAGTATATTAAAATTACAGTAGTAATGAGTAAGAAACTACTTAAACTGTTAGCAGTGTCAGAACTCCCAAATTTCAGTAAAAATATGCAACCCTAATGAATTAATGTTAACTCTGGAGCCTGAGAACAAAATCTGAACTCCTTGCCATCCAAACACATCTCTGCTCTTGGCCTAACCAGTTATTAATAATTTCTCTGCTGGTGATGAGGGCTATTTTTGCAATTTTATTTCATCAATTTCTAGTAGAGCAAAGAGGACATGTAGTTTGGTTCCATTTTTCATCTCTAAAGACATGCGTAAATTTGAGTTTCTGACATTTAAATAAATCATTTTCTCCTGTAGAAATGGTGATAAACAAAAGCCAAACTCTTATTGATCTTCACTTCGCATTCACCACACTAAATCATAGAATTGGCATCCAGAACCTGAATGTATAATAGATATTTTTTAGCATTATGATTGTAGAGCTAAGCCTGAATTTTGACAGCAAAAAAGCATATGTCACTGCTGCCTGTCAGCATATGTGGACAGCTTGAATAAAGCTCTAGAGGTGTCAGCTGCTCTCTCTTCTTCTCCCTGACAGCCAGGTAGACCCCACAGCTCTGCAGCTGTACCATGTGTCAATTAGCCACCATCCAAATGCAAATTTTTTCTTATGAGAATTGCCCTGTCCCACCAAGATGTGATATGACTTCCTGCCAGACCTGCTTGTACTCGCTTCAGCTTTTCATCTTTCAGAGAGAAAGCCTTGGAACAACTTGAGGATCAGTTGGGAGGCAATGGAGCAGGCAGGAAGATTGCTGATAAAGCAATCTGCAAATGATCACATGTAAGAAAAGGGAGATTCTATGTTGGATTGCTCAAAGAGCAGAATTATAGGAGAAAAATCATGAAGTTCTTCTGCAACCATTACAGGCAACTCAATCAGCAAAATTAATGACTGACAGAAACAACCCCTTACACGTTTCATGTCATCTATTATTTTCAAATATGGGATTGTAGATGTGCATGCTTTGGTGACACCACAAAAAGAGTGAGAATGGCAAACATACCCTTCTAAGAGGACAATTTAAGGGAGTAAAACATTCTGAAATTACTAATATCTAATGTAGGATTGAATGTTGAATAAAGTGATTCAATTTTGCCACAGACCTTCACTGAACATAGCAGGCGCACATGAATGGATTACAGGATCTGATTGATTTATGTATTCACTTTGAGATTTTTAAAAATATAGATTAAAAACACATTGAATAAAAATGTAAAATTACATCCCATTACAGAGCCCTAGTAGTGGTAAATGAAAGTGGTGGAAAGTGTGTTTCTGAATATTTCTCCACACCCTCACACACTTTGGACTACGTGAGGCAAAAATAGATATTTTCTACATTTAGAAATCAATAGAAAAAAAAGCAGCCAGGATTTATAAAAATAATTCTCATTAAAGCTCAGCATTTCCAGAGTACAGAAAATGTTTCACATACAATCAGCTATATTCGTTTCAGTAGGAAATTTCCCATTGATAGTTATGGATGCAAGACTGGATACTGAATTACAGAGAACATTTGCATTCTTCATTTTAGTAATTGCTCAAAGTTCTGTTTGACTAAGTGCCCACAAACAGCCACGAGAATGCGGTGACCAAAGAGCTGATGCCAGGGAGGACTGGCACAGACACAGGCGATTGCCATTCCTATCACACACAGCCAGCAAAGCTGCCAGTTATGGCCGGCTCCCTCCTCTTCCCCTCAAAAGCTTTTAAATCTTTTTAAATACTCAAGAAGGGAAAACAGGCTAGTAAGCCAAGCCAGTTGAATAAACGGTCTCTGGAACCAGATTTTTAGCTACATAAAACAGCTGTCGTGAGTCAAAGTCAAGAAGTGTTGAGGCAAGGCTCCCCCAGAGGGACAGTGCTTTGAGCAGGGAAGAAAGAAAGGCCCACAGAGAACAGCATGTGCACTGTGTGCAACGGCATTCCTGAGCTGGGGGACTGGATTCATGCATTTAATTCAGTGTAATTTATCAGGCTAAAATGTGGACAAAGCTTTGCCCACCATCAGAGGCATTGTCCTTTCACAGGGCTTATGTTCTGTAAATACTGTGGACCCTCAGTGAGATTTCCAGGACACTATTTTCCTCAAAACTGTTCATAATTTCACCTAGGTCTCACCCAGCAATTAGTTTTCTTAAGCAGTTTTATAATGACAGTGCCGTGACCTTACTCCAACGAAATTAATTCTATAGCCCTTTTTAACTTAATCCAACAAAAACCTACTCATCTCAACATAGACTCATGAATCATTTTAATATATACATTTATACTAGCACAATTAGTGTTATTAATATCAATTAAATCGGAACCCTAACATTATTTTAGACAGATTAGTGATAGAATTATTAATGCCAGTGAGTATCAGAACAGTATTGAATATTAAATATGCTGTAGGTCATAGGTGTTTTTAAAGTACATGATCAGAGAAAATTTGCTGACATAAAAAAAGTAGGTTATTTATGGTTTTTTTCATATAAGTGATTTTTTTATTTACACAAGTTAAACACATACATAGAGAATGGTTTACACAATATCCCAATGTTAAATTCCTCCAGTGAAAACGAAAATCCTTAACAGCAGGCAGAAGTTTCATTTCCTTAACCTACTTCTGTACCTGCACGTCTTCACTCAGACACTGCCTTTTCTGATGGGGACTAATGTCTGTTTTTCTTACTGTGAGAGACCTCCAGCAGATCACTTTGTCTCTGAGTGATTAGAAACATGAAAATATGAGAAGAAATATCTGCTTTGTCCTGTATTTAAAACCTACTCAATTAACAGATTGTTGAATTCTTTTTCGGCTGTGCCCCTCTTCTCTGGAGAAGCTTTACTCAACTTTTCCAGGATCTCCACACCACATGTCTACAAAACACAAACTATTTTTATCTGGATTTTTTTTCCTTATATTTAAGGGACAACCACACCTTCTTCACCTATCCTCCAGTTACCACTCTTCATGTAGACCCTTCTTTCTCCAAAACACCAGCTGAGAGCCACCTCCTACTTTAATAACAAGAGCAGTAGGTCACCAGCCATGAGGAAAGATGGAGCTTCTTTATGGAAGAGGGTATTGCAGAATAATATCCTCAACATCTTTACATTCCAACTAGCACAAGTGCAAATCAGTTTTCAACAAGTGGAAAACCGTAATATATTCTAAACAAAAATTCAAATGTATCCAAGAAGTATAAAATCATTACCTTTATGCAGCTTGAGAAGTTCAGAATATCTGCCTGGCAAAAAAAGTCTGAAACTCGGCACTAAATTTTATTAAAATCCATTTTCATTTCATGTTAATTCCTAAAATAATGATGGATTTATTTTAATGGGTATCCAGATAAATTATCACACTAGAAGGTTTACTGCATTTTCTGTATAAGATAAATGCTGAAGTCTTCATTTAAACTCAAGTGCAGACCCTAACTACAGAATCACCACTAGAGCTTCTGGAAATCCATATGGACAGCTTTTCTGGTGTGGAAAGACACATACTATTACATTAAAATCAGCAGGGCCAAGAAATTTGTTTTGTATTTGAAATAGCTTTCTGCACAAAGTGCAACATCTTTGTAAGAGGTGTGCATAGAATAGACCTTTATCTTCAAGCTTTTGCTGCGAGAAATGAAGTTTAAGGAGCATGATTTTGTTAAACCAAAAAGAAAGTGCAAATATCTAATAACTGATACACCAGATGTGCGTGAACAGAATGAAGGTTGCCCTGTCAAGTATTGTAGAAAATTATATCTATGTTTATATTAGGGACAGATACCTCAGGGGGAAAAAAAAAAAGGAGCATTTGATTTCATGAGTAGAAAACATTCATCTGGCAGATTAATTATTTTTGAAGCAACAGCAGCAATGAACTGATTAATACATGGAGCTCTCTATCTCCATGCTCGTATAACCATCACATTAAGTAAATTCCATTTCCCTGAAAAGATTCTGACTTACTGAAAGGTCTTTATGCACTTATAAATGTGTCAACAAGCGACAAGGAGGTAATAGTTTCCAGGAGGTATTACTGCAATGTATATTTGATAATGAAATTTGCTGGGTAAATTAGCCAAAGAAAAAGTATAAAGGCCTAATGGACTTAGTCTACCATTCAAAGAAGCACACACCGCTGGCTGTAGCAAAGATATGATGGATGTTTTCTGCAATGGAGTATCATAACCAGCCAGGACAGAGATGGATTTTCTTGTTTGCAAGGGATATAGTTTTACAAATAAATTTGGCCATGAGCACAAAGTCTTTTCTTTGACAAACCAATCCTCATTACCATAGTCACCAGTTTACAAAAAAAAACACCAATCTTTTGTCTAGATCATTGCAACTTGCCCACTTCAGGAATCCTTTACTAGATATCCACTGACCACTTAAATCATAAGGTATTGCTGCTGTTCTGATCCCTAAACAGATTGTTCAAGCTAGAAAGTAATAAACAGCACACCAATGGGTCCATTCTGAACATTTGGATACTTTCAATTTGTAACTAAATTAATATTTTTAGATTTGCAATTAAGGTGAAGATTCAGAGACTTCTGGGAGCTGTTCAGAGAGCACACATTGGGAATTTCATGCCCCAAAAAATTAATATAAATCAAACTCAAAGCTTCTACTCTACCAAAATAACTTAAAATCACTCTTGTTAATAGTTGATTAGCCATACCAGCTAAACAGGGCAATGAGTGCTACTTATTACACTGGAGAGAAGAGCTGCCTAAAAGCAGGAATCAAAATCTCAAAGATTTAAAGATGCAGAGCACTGGGGAAGCCATTTGACCAGTACTCAGTCATACACTCAGATTATATGATGAGTGGCTTATAAGAAAGGATTCAAGTGTCAGAAATGTGTCGTGCTATCATGGGATGCTATTCAATATGTATATGGCTTTTGTCACTTCAGCTCATTGTCTAAGAAAAGGAAAAACCTAGCGGGATGTAGTAAAATGGCAGTGGTATATTTATGTAAATGCATCCTTCTCATAAAGCTTCTCATCAAACAAGATGAATTACAGTTCATCCTCGAGACAAATGATAAAATATCAAAATATTTTACAGTTATGCAGTTATTATCACCTGGAAGAACCCAATCTAAATGGATGATGTGAAGCAGTGGAGAGCTCTGGGACAGGGTTTCCTTATGTAAACACATCCCTTATTTCTGTAGAGAAAAAAATTCACATTGCAGAGTTCTATATTAATATAGAGTCATGAAAAAAATTGTAAAACTATACTGATATGTTAATAGACTAGGTCTTCAAAATAGGTGCCAGATTTATATTTCTTCTTATGAAATGCAACAAGTCCTTTCAGATTCTTTCTGAAGTGAAAAGAATTAATGTTCATTTCTGGAAGTGTGAGAAATTATGCTCTATCTGTAAATATAGTATCTTTACAGATTGTAGTGTGAAATTAATACATCACCACTACATAAAATGTATAATTCATGTACTGATACCCAGTCAGATGTAGCAGCCATGAAAGCTGAGGCATCTGCAAATCATCAGCATCCATCTGCAAAACAAGTGATGGCAACAATCCTCTAAAGGTGGACCATGTGGGGTTTTTTTAAGTACCAAATTTTCACTGCACCTACCTGTTACCTTTGCAAGTTAAGATTCAAAAATGGAAATAATAGTTAGAAATAAGATAAATTTGTTTGTTAGGTTTTTTTGTCTGTGTGTTTGGTTTTTTTAAATCATTATCATGTATAAGTAGGATGAGAATTAGTTGTTTTGGACTCTAGAAGACAAACACCTATATACAATAAATATAATTATGGCACAAGCTCTAGGAGAATAGTAGGGGCGTATATAGAAACAATGATGTAGCTTGCAAGTGTTGCTGAGAGCAGGATTTGGGAAATACAGTGAGCAAATCAGGAGCTAGTGACACAGAACATAGGCAGACCCTCACAAACTCCCATTTACTTTGAGTTCTCCTCTGTTGTGGACCAGAGTGGGAAGGATCCTCCCCAGCACATCCAGAAGGTCACAGATCTCTGATAAAGTCACTGTGAGCAGATAGCAGAGGACACCATGGAACATAAAAGATGTACCACAGACGTCAATAAAAGTAGTGTGTAAAGTTGTGGATTAGCTTGTCAGTAATTTAAAGAATGAAAAGGTAGATATCCTGAATATAAATATATATACCAAGAAACAAAAAAAATCCCAAAGAAGCCAGAATCTGTACAACATATTTACTGAGAGAAAGAACTGAGTGGATTTGAGAGAGTGTGCATAATAGGAACTCAGTGTCTGATATAGTGGATATCAGAGCCACGGAGTGAAAATGAGGGAACAAAAATGCCATGCATCTGCCATGGCTGGAGTGCCAGTGTATACGGATCACAGCAGGAAAAGCAGGAAAAGCCAGTGCAAAATGCCTCATTTCTGTAGCTCTTTACAGGGATCTCTTTCACATTTCATGTCAGTGCCAATGTCCCCATATAACAAAAATATGGCCTGAAAGACAATTGACTTTGTTGCCTGAAACTCAGAGTATTCCCCCAAAGTATTCCTACTCATCCTTGGGGGAAAATGCCGACAGGATTTGCAGGACCTTGCACAGAAGCCACAGAAAAGGCCTCATTCTCTTCTCAATCACCCAAGGCTATACAAAAAGATTCTTCTCCCTCACTGAGGCTGATCCCGTTTTGCTCACCAGCTGCCATTCACTGTTCCAATGGCTTCAAGCAGCCCTAAAGCCCATTAGCCACTCACTGGCAAGAAACAGGACATTTCCAAAACACCCCGAATGTGCTGCAGCCCCAAGCTGTCAGCAGAGCCTTCACAGACACTGGCAGAGAATTGAGGGGAGGTGAGCTTTCACCAGAATTGCTGCAGAAGTTGGATGGCTTCAGGGTACTTGTGGCATAAAAGACAGCCTTCAAGTCACCTTCATATGTAGCCACAAATGAGGGTCTGGCTCTCTGCACGGGACTGAAACATGAAAAGAATCTTTTAAAAGGATACAAGAGCAAAGAAGTATTTTGTACTGGCTAGTCTTGTTCTCCCTGCTGTGATCTCTGCACGTTGGCACGCTGGCCTTGACAGATGCAAAGCATTTTTTTGCTCCTTCACTCTCATTTTGTAGTGGTGGCACAACTACAAGGAACACTGTGAATCCATTAATCAATTGCTCTCAAATACCCAACTCCTCCTCAGACCAAACAGATGTCCCACAAACTTGTCACTGCATCTCACAGTGCCTTTGTGAAAAAAGTTGTTTAGTTTGTTTTACTTACATTAAGTAAAGAATTAGCAGAAGAAGCTACATGTAAGGTTTGAGGAATAAGCAGAACTTGGTATCACAGAATCACACAATGGTTTGGGTTGGAAGGGACCTTAAAAATCTTCTTGTTCCAACTCCCCTGCCATAGGGGCAGGGACACCTTCCACCAGATCTGGTTGCTCTGGTCTCCATCCAACATGGTCTTGAACTCTTCCAGGGATGGGTTATCCACAATTTCTCTGGGTAACCTGTTCCAGTGTCTCACCACCTTCTGAGTAAAGAACGTCTTCCTAACATCTTATCTAAATCTTTCCTCTTTTAATTTAATTTTTCTTTGCCCCTACACTTCTCATGGGAAAACTGTTCCAGAATTTTACTTCATCGACAACTAAAAATGTCCTTCTAGTTTCCAAATTTAATTGTATTTATGATTGCTTTATGCTCATTTGTCCTTTTGCCAACACTGCTCTTTAGCTTCAGCACTTCTTTTGCTTCCTCAGTCATTTCCCATACACAAGCTTGCAACTTATTAGTCTCCAAATACATGACCTTGCACCACACAGCAGTGAATTCCATCTGATTTTCACTACTCCAGGCCTTAAGCTCATGCACGTCTTCCTAGCTGACAGGCTGCTCCTATTCAGAGTTCTTTCATCTGTATATTTCACACATACACATCTCCTTTTGGGGAAAATTATATGAACAAAAATACCAAAAAATTAGTCAGAAGACCAGTCCTTAAAAATTGTACTGTAACGTAGTCCTTCAATTAAAATTTTCCAGTGTCTCCTGTAGCTCTCAAACCCTCACATGATTCTTTACTTGCTTTGCAACTTTCTTTCTGATGAGCATTATCCCTAATTTCCTTAGGAGATGCCAGATCACATACACGACTACAGTCCAGCTAGAGGAGTCCAATTGCATTTTCCTATATAGAAAATGAGTTATCTTATCAATGAGGTCCCAATAGATTTATCCTCAATGTATTCCATCAAATCAGTGCTGAGCAGTGGCCAAGAGGACAAGCTGCTGAAAGATTGTTCGCAAAAGTGCCAGGTGCTGTATATTTTATCCAGCACAGTTCACCTTCGTTGCTCATAACCCAAACCCCTATTAGTGGCTAATGCGACAGCAGTGCCAATGTTTGGCCCCGTGCAGCTGAACCAAATTCCATCATCACTCGGACCTGAGTATCCCTGTTTATCTCAGCAGCTCTCCAGGGGCTCCCCGCCTTCCCTGTCTTTAGATTCACGGTATCGAGGTGCAGTATAGTCTATAGTAGCCTGTGGTAGAAAGCTACACCTCTAGCACTAAGCTCCAAAAAGAACAGCAAGTTCGGTCAGGGAAGGGAAAAAGGCAAAAATGTGATCTCCCAGATTCATGACATTCATGACATACCCGAAAAATTGAGCCAATAAACACAGTTTCACATCATCATGATGGCACTGGTGTGCAGGACTCCTGAATTATGCCAGTTTGATTTGTGTCCCAAACTTCTCCAGAAGCTGGGGTAACATGACAGAAATGGAAGAGATTGAAAAACTTTTTCTATTTTAGCAATTCCCTAAAGCCTGTTAGTCCACAGTTACTTTGAATCTGGCTTTATTCATAAGACCTAATGATGAAAGCATTCAAACTATATTAGCAGAGTTCTGTGAAAGCTCAGATCATCAGTGCACACAAAAGCATCGTGTGCTTTCACCTTAGCAATACATCCTGGTAAGAAGTAAATAAATGTACCACTCCACAAACAATCCTCTGTGAGGGTGGCTGCTGTTCCACAGGCAACCCCCAGAACTTGGTTCATTAATTTAAAATGAAAGTCAGAGTAATTCAAGTTTTATCTTTTAAGAGGAATCAGTTAAAGTCATACAGAATTCATGCTTTGGGAGGAAGCAATGTATTTATGTCACATTGCCTACTAAAAAGTCTTTGCAAGCAAGCATATAAATGTACTAGAGGAATATCACATTCATTTCAGTAGGTTTAAATTTGTTCATGCTCCCCTCATGACAGAAGAATTTGTCAGCTCCCTCTAAGAAATATATAGAAACATTTGTTTTAACTTGTTTAAACTGAACCTAGCAAGAAATTATCTAAGACAAGGCTCCCCTCCTTTTCAGTCTGCTTACGACAGAAAATAAAAGCTGGCTGTATCTGAAAGAGGAACATAGTTTTAACCTCTACCAGCACTGGAGGTTTTGACAACCAGCTACTCAGTCATAACACAGTAAATATTGACTCACAGTTCAGATCAAAGATATGAACAAAAGACCAAAGACGGTCAACTTTCAGAATATACTGTATTACATAGAAATGTAAGACATAAGGTCAAGTACTCCAAATCTTCCTCTCAAAATTGGTGACATTTTTTAGTCTTACTTCATATGGAATATCCTAAGACATTAAGCTCCTGAAAGCTTTATGAGAATCAACAGCAGGGTGCAGAACAGATGTTATTGATGCTGCCATTAGTGAAAGGTAGGAAGAAATTAAGTCACTACTCATTTGCTTTGGCAGCAGCCAGGCTGACATGCACTCCTGGCTGTCCACTCAGTACAGCTACTGTTGGACACACCACAGCACAGACTTTCTTTTCTGGCTGCTGAGCAGAAAAAGCACAGAAAGCAGTTTGGACATCTGGGAACTCTGCACTGCAGGAAGAGTTTTAGGAAAGCAGGAACTGGTCAAGATACAAGATAAATGATCAGGGACATAAAAATGTGAAAATATTCTAGAAGAAAAAGGAAAAACAAGTGGGATTGCTGTTTTAAGGGAGTCACGAGAGACAGAGGAGGTTGAGGTTGTTAGACAGGAGGAACTCAGGGCACAAATCTGGGTGATATCTGTCTTTGTGAAGACTTTTTTTCAGAGAACAATTTTGTAAGAGCCAAAATGAAGACTGCTGCATGGAATCCAGTGACTCAGTCCAAAGGAATTAATTGAAAAGTGCAGATGCTCTTTATTTCTCAAAATTTGTATTTGTGTTTGTAGGTTTATTTATGTTCCAAATGTACAAAGAATTTTATTTGAAAGTGCTCGTATTTCTGAAAAAAAACCATTAATTTTAAGAGATTAATTTAAAAGATAACACAACAGAGGCATTTATATGCAGTGCATGCTGTGAGAAACCTTAAACCCTAACAATGTGAACAATAATTGAATGAAAAAGCAGTATCAAAACACTAAACAAAAATCTGACAAGTTGGATGAGCAACATCAAACTATATATTGACTTCTTTTTCTATCTTGTCAGTAAAAATAAAATCAAAAGTGGAGAGAAAGGAAAATAAGCCCCACAGTTATCAGAACAAATAAAGGTTGTGTTTATCCCATCTCAGCACAAAAGAACACAGGAAATGTCAGAATAGAAGTGTCCGTTTTGACCCATTGCAACCAATATCTTTCTTTCCAATATTTTATGCTGCTTCAAAGGCAATAGTCCATGGCATTCTCATTTATAGTACAAACTGTGTGATGGAGAGATGAAGAAATTCCTCTGTGAGTCCAGACAGCCATCCATGTTAACACTGGATCATGAGGCTGCTGGGAAAGTTACTAAAACTTTTTAGGTACTATAAACTATCTGCTTTAAGGTGCCAATAACAGTAAATTACAGTAGTTAATTTTTTATATATATATATATATATACTCACTACAATCAATGGGATAAAGATCATAGGTACATTTCAGAGGCAAAACTCTCTGCAGCACTGGACCAGTGTGGAGATGGTTTCATTCTGCGAACAGCATGGAGATGGTTTCATTCCAGACTGAGAACACTCTCCTCCGATTTACAATAGATAATGTGCTGAGTGCATAATACAGAAAATGTACAACGATTTCTTAAGAAATCATTGGCACCTTAATTGCATTACAAAAATCAATAGTTTATCATTTAATGGATTTACTGGACAGAGAAGAGTGGCTATGCTATTTAAAGTTCCCACCAGTCATCCAGAGGCTGTTTTTCTTTAATCCTATTCAAAAATTCTCTGAATCAAAGAAGCATGACCAAACTACAAAAGGCATTAGAAAAAATATCCATATACACTGCAAAGCTGAAATGAAACAACCAATACATTGGCATAGTTTGGGGTGTTTGAAGACTGTAACTCCCGTAAAGCACAATAGCAGGTGCAAAGAGAAGGGTTTTCACTCTAACATAACTTGCCAAACTTAAGCAAAGGTTGCTTCAATACTAAGGCAAACCATGGCAGGTTTTCACTTTTCCTGTATGCTTTCCTTGTTATTACATAGGTTTAATGAACTCTCCTGAAGGAATGAAGGTCATTAGCATATACACTGCATAAAGGTGATGGATCTTTCAATTAAAGAAATTCACTGCCTTTCTTCAGATGATACCACATTTATTTTATCTGTAAATAGATACCAGTTGACTCCAAAAAAACCAAACAAAGCAAAAGAGAGGAACAAATTAATAGCTTTTTAAGCCCTGTGCTTGTTGTCTTTCTACATCCACGAATGCTGGCTAACTAGTTAGGCATCCTCATTAAATACATCTTCACGATTTTAAGGGTTTAAATGCCTGCTCTGAACTGAAATGTGGCCAACTGGTCACATGGGTAGATCCCCACAAAGCCTGAAAAGACATAAGCAGCCAGTTTTCCAGTTTCAAGTATTGCTGTCTGAGGGCTCAACGCTTTCTGGAGTGGTGCAACACATTTATTTGACAGAAAGACTACGATTTTTTCCATGCTTTGTCAACAGAATTAGTCTGGTGATGGAGAGTTGTCTTTTCTCTCAATTCACCACTGTCCAGTGTGGTGTAAAGAAAAGAGAGATGCAGAGAGAATGTCTCCACAACTTCTCCATCCCTGCTGCAGCTGTGTCTATCTCCTTGACAGTCCCTTTGACCACGACCCTTCTGGAGTCCCCTTCCATGTTTGAGCATCAGGACTAAATGTCAGTGAGAGGAAACTTCGTGAAAGTCTAATCTTGGAAGTATACACCACAGAAATTGGCCCAACTGTGTTTTGTCATAACTATCCACAACCCTCAAAAAAGGATTATTACAGAATGTCCATTGATTAAATATTTGTGGGGCTTTGGAAAATAGGTTGTGAATTGATTCTCAATTTTAACATATTTACCCAAGAACAGTCTTCTGCAAATTGCTGTTTTCTGAATCAAAGGTGTTATTCCATCCTTCTAAAAGCAAAGCCTTAAGCTGATGGAGAGATTATATGCATCTCTCACAGAATTTATTTTGTTCTAGAAGATCAGACAGTCATGATAATTAATGAATTTCAGTTTTTTATTTATTTGAACAGCATTTCTATCAAAAGACCAAGGTAAAAACAAAAATGCGAAAAAATTCAGGGCTCATTCACATGGCTGAAGAAGGAGGAAGCATTCTGCTGGAAATTGTTCAGAGATCCACAAATAGTAGTGTATACAATGGTGACCACGCAGTTAAATTACCCTGCGTGATGTAATCTTGGCAAATATTCTCCTAGGAAGGTCACTGGCTGAGCAGGAATGTTCAGAGGAAATGCAGAGCAGCCTGGCACTGGGGCAAGCACGCCTTGGCCCCATGGCAGCTGTTACCGAGTGAAGGCTAAGCTGGCTGCAACTCACATCGTGTCTCCCTTCCCCGCACATCAAGAATGGCAAGGAGGAGCTACAGAAAATTTCACAGGATGCCTAAGTGTCTTCTCTTTTAGCTTAACTAGCATTTATAATATATATAGAACACAAGACTTAATATGGCATTTTACAAAATACAGAATGAACTAGAAAGACAAGAGATCTCCAGACGACATGAACTGACAGTCTTAAAAAGCACAAACCAAACCAATTCAGAACAATACTGCACAGAACAGTCTGGCAAATGGTCATTAGAGCTGAAATGGAGCTTTACATAGAGGGAAGGGAGACTGCTCCAAGTGTGAGCAATGGTATGTAATAAGGCAAAGTCAGGAAAGGATGAAGGAAATTACAGAACTATTCCTATGGATATAAACCCAAGCTATGTCAGTGGGGGTCCTTTAAAAATGACTGGGTTTAATATCACACATCAGATATCTAGTGCACATTGAATACTCTCCTAAATGAAATCAATTCATTTCCCAGCATGATGCTCTTAACTTCTCAGTATTTTAATTTAAGACAGGAGATGGAACCACACCTTATGCTTAGGTTATTTATGAGAAGAAGGGATGTTCATGTGTTCCATTTTCCTAGTCCAAGACACAATAGAAATCTCTTCACTGAAATATGTTCTAACATGTAAAGGGTGAAGATAAATGTATATGAGTTCTCACAGTTTTTCCCAAATTATTACCCACGCACTTGCTGAACACTCATCAGCCTTTCCAGGGCTTTAGAAGATGTACACTGCACAGAGGCTTCAAATATTTAGCCAAAGAAAAGTGCATAACCCAGTAGCTCAGGTACCAACAGCATCTAACCTACAGGAGTAATCTTAAAGAATTCATCATAACAAACACCTTGATTGCCTCATCACTAGTTTTACAGTGTTTCCCACATCACCATAATTCCAAAACAGACTACGGAAGTATGATATGCTTAGGCTATGCATGGATCAAATTTAATGACACAAGATTCCTTGCTAGTCTCACATTACCTGCAATTTTTGAGTCACAAGTTATGAGGGTTTTTCTGTAAAACTGGAAAAAAGGAAAAAAAAATTCCCCTCATAGTATGTCTAAAACCAGTTTCCTGTGGCAGCTGGCAAAGGGTACTTGGGCAGCCCAGTTTTGCCCTCAGCAGGCAGGTAGCTCCTTACACCTTACACTCACAGATGGCTGCTTCATATACCATTTCAACTTTAGGTTCTTCAGCCTGAATCTCAGTTTTTTACTAGAGTTCCTACACTACTCAGGCCTTAGCATAACTCCTGCCACAAAGGGTGCAGGGTTTTTAAATACAGTATTACGTGTAATTAATTTCAGAACAACTTCAGATTAAACCGTATGTAATGAACTATGTAGTTTCTGTTGGCTACAGAACTCCACAATAGTTTTTTAACCTTTCTTTTGCTATCATTGTCTCGCTTCTGTCCTTGTTCTATTAACTGTTTTTATTTAATAACCTGTAGCTCTGCTTTAGTATTATTGTTTTCCTTATCTCCAATACCCAAGAACTCTAATCAGTATAACCCATGAACTCTAATCAGTGCAATCCAGTGTATGATAAAACTACACTGGATTTCTTTGAAAATCCTAAGGTAAAATGAGAAAGCTAAATACATCCTAAAACTGATTTAACTCATTCTCTTCCTTGGCAAAATCAGGATGGTAGCATCAGGAGGAAAAGCAAGGGAGGCGAGCAAAGTGATGGTGGGCTGAGCACAGCAGGTCCCATGGATGGCTCAGCCCTTCCAGTTCATGTATTTCATTGTGCCGTGATGGGTTACAAGGTTCTTAATAACTGCTCTTCGTAGAAATATTAAGGCACATTTTGAGGAAGAAAATGTTATTCCAGTACTTTTCTGTGAAAAGGCTACACAGTTTCATGAAGAAATGCTGTGATCAAAAAAGCAGTCACTTCAAAGGAAGATCTTCTTTGACTAATATCTCTTTATAAAACCCCAGATCAAATTGGTTCCCCATAACCTTGTTCCCAGAGGTTTTTGAAGCCATCGGGAGGTGTTTGCTTGTACTTGCCAGTGATGTTAAACTAATGGGGCCGTCCTTCTGGCTCCCTTCTCGTAGGGAAAGATGCCAGACCGCCGAGGCCAGTGTAATTCCTTAAAAACCAAGGACTTTGATGTGGCTGCTATAGCTCATCCTTCATTCCTCTCCCTAAATAAATAAATAAATAAATAAATAAATTTATAGAATGAAGTCTTAAAGTGGAAAGGGAAAATATATTTCATGAGTGCTTTCTGTAGGTAAAACCTGCAGTCCTACGCTGGGCCGGGCCGGCCAGGCAGGGTCCGACGATCCCCCTTGGAGGGTCCCACTGAGCAGGTCCGGAGATGGGAGCTGGTCTCAGATGAAAAGCAAGCCAAAAACAGTCCAAAAAGGAAAAGAAGCCGCTGAGGCAGATCACAGTCGCTCCTCCACTGAAAGCCGAAGAAGTTAGAGAGCAAAAGTCCTCTAACCAACAAATGTTGTCAGAATCGGGAGAGAAAAGAATGCAAAACATTCTAGTTGCAAGGTCAAGCTGGCCGCTTTGAAGAGTTCTATCGGCTTCTCTCTTCACTCTTTGCAATTTAAAGGTACAATGGAAATTAAGCAGGCGATGGGGAATACAGTATTGTCATACAATCATCCCAAGACACATGTCAACGACATTTGCACTTGAGGCACCTGCACGGGCCCCGGGCAACACGGCGTCATTTCACACACACTTGGGGCACCTGCGAGGGGCCAGCAGAGGCTCTGCGACAGCCTCAGACAGGTGCGGGGCCAGGGACCGCAGGCAGCGCAGCCCCCGCCGGCCACCGGCACCGGCACCGCCCGCAGCCCTGAGGGGCCGCCGCCGGTGGCCCCGAGCTCGAACCGGCCCTCAGGGGCTGCCGCCCGTGGCCCCGAGCTCGTACCGGCCCTCAAGGGCCGCCCCGCCCGCGCCGCCATCATCAACGGACGCGCCGCCCTCACACAGGTGAGACCCGGCGGGAACCGACACCCGCGGGCTCGGCGGCCTCGGCCCCGGCTCCAGCCCTCATCCCGACCCCGACCTCGACCCCGGCCCTCATCCCGACCCCGACCCTGANNNCCCTCATCCCGACCCCGGCCCTCATCCCGACCCCGACCCTGACCCTCATCCCGACCCCGGCCCTCATCCCGACCCCGACCTCGACCCCGGCCCTCATCCTGACTCTGGCCCTCATCCCGACCCCGACTCTGACCTTCACCCTCATCCCGACCCTGGCCCTCATCCCGACCCCGACCTCGACCCTGACCCTCATCCCGACTCCGGTCCTCATCCCGACCCCGGTCCTCATCCCGACGCCGACCCCAACCCCGCTCCGGCGGTGGAGCCGCGGCCGTGCCGCTGTAAGCTGCGCAGCGAGGGAAGGGCCCGCAGGTGGTCGTGGGTCTTGTGTCAAAGCGATTTGCGGTCCAATTTTTATAAAGCGAAAAGTCTCGATTTTAAGTTATTTTTCTCCTTAATTCTGCGCGTCGTGCATAAAAGCTGTGCCGCTTCTTGCGTTGGAGCACCAGAAGTCTTGCAATAGCTTATTAATGGTCTTTCTGCCCATTTATTATGCTAACTTGTATTTTGAGAAAATATATAACGGTGTTACAAACTCAGCTTTAAATATTTAATATGTGGAATTCATTCGTCTGGGAGATACTAAAACCCTTCATCAGTGATAAACTGCTTTCCCTGGCTTGTCCCAGCCACCATAAATCAGCTCTGGCTTTGGGCCCATGATGGTGAGTTATATGTATGAACAGTCTTGGGTCTAAGCCTGTGTGCCCTGCCAAAAATAGTGTATTCGTGTCATTTTTCAATGCAAATTAGTAGTACGTGCAAATTCACTTTATTTTGCTTCACAGTTTTGACTTTGGAATAAAAAATCTTAAATAAGCACAGTTTTTCCAACCCTGGGATATTGATCAGAACCATGTATTCATATACTTATGTAAATAGTGCCTTTTAAGACAAGGGTCTAACCATGACTAGAAGGGTTTTAGGTCTGTGTGAGTCTGTCCATCCCTGTCTCCCCTGGATTTAGAACAGTGCTTAACACTAATTAGATTAAGAAAGCATGAAGGTCTGTTTGCATTTGCTGCTCATGAAATACTCTTTTTGCTTGTTACTTTCAAAGGACCAATTGTTGGAATCCTGGGGCTACATAAACACCAACTGTTATTGAAATATACCTAAGAAGGTGTCATAGAATGGAGATACTTTTGCGGAGTCCTGAGTGGCTTGTGTGATTGGAAGGAAAAAGGGATACTTTGGACACTGCTACTTTTCTGTGGATGTAAGAAACATGGTGAAACTAATGATCAAAGTCACTGCACAAACCAAGACATCACAAGGTAAATCCCAATAGGAATCTATTCAAAGATAAATATCTTTGATTGTCGCTTAACTTTGTAAATTACATTCTTGATTGGTTGTCATTGACTGATACTCTAGGCCTGCATTTCCAGTTGGACAGACACACTAAAGTACATGGTTCAGGGCAATAAAAATATAAGTTTGATGTGTGACTGAAAAATGAGAAAGCTGCTAGTTTATGGCATTCTACAAAGATGTCATAAAATACCTATTTATTTGATAACTATGCAAAAAATTGAGGACTTGCATTACAAATTGCTCTTGATTTTTTTTAAAATAGTCCCTCTGGATTTTAAGGACTCTTGATTTTTAGACTTTCTGGAAGTACTGGGAAGAGAAAAGGTGAAAAGAGGAAAAATACTGCAGCTATCAATTTTCCAGACCGTTCTCTCTTTTAAGAATAGCTTACTATAATTAAAGACAATAATACTTGATGCATAATGAAAGCATTTTTTAACATAACCTCAGTAATTACATGACAAATATGTCATTCACTTAATGGTTTTAGTGGCTACCAATCTTAATAGCAAAGGTAATTTCTAGTCTTCATTTGTAGTAATGAAATTTGGTAAGTTATAATTAAGCAATATATGAGCAAAGATGTATTGGAATGTCACTTGCGGTATTTTTCCTGCCTTAAGGGAAAACAAACTGACATTTTGCTGATTTCACAGAGGTGTTTACAATGATCAGCTTTGTAGCTGAATGACTTGTCCAAACACAAATGCTTATGAACTTTGGGTCTAGTTTACCTTCCACTGAAGTTAGGAAGAGCCACCTGGTTATGGATTTGGTACCTACAACAGTCATCAGTTTTCTGAGTCTCCATAAAATATGTTCTGCAAATTAACAGATAACCTATCTTGTCCATACGTATATCAGTTTAAAACACAGCTGCATTGGTGACAAATTTTAAGTCAGAATACTGGTAGCAGTCCCTGAAAGAGATAAGTTACTTTTTTAGTAAAAAAAACTTAAAGATCTTAAACCTTTTTATACAGTGACTTTTAGATCAGAATTCCTCACGTTTATGTAGTCCTAGTATTTTTCCTGAGATGTAACAAGGCGTAACAGAACTGCAGAATATGTGAGGGCCGTGTTGTGTGGGTGATGCTTGGCAAATCTGAAGCTGATCTTTAAAGCAAAAGTTAGGGAAAGTGCTTTGACCCAAGGAAAAAGCAGTGTGTTCCTTTGCATCTTCTTCACTTAAAATTAATAATAAATAAAAACTGGGCGATGGTGAAATCCTCAGTCCTCGAATGACAAGTGCCTCGAGTGTGAGTTACAGGGATAGACTCGTTGTAAATATGTCCTGCAGGAGGGCTTGGCTCCTGTCTCTCATTCTCTACAGGTCCTTCACATTTTGCTCTGGCAGAGGGAATCAAAACAGTAGGTCACTGAGATTAGTTTCATGGTGCCACTACTTCTCACTAAGACATGAATCATGCAATTTTGAATAGTTCTGGCTTGTTTAAAGGCTGCAGATAATAACAAAGATAGGGCTGCAGACAGAAAACTGAACAGTGATTTCAGAAATAAGTGATCTTTATGTAAAGTGAATATTTACAGAGAAGAAAAAGTCTAATACACTTGCTTTAGAAGTGCATTCTTTAAAAAGTATTTCTAAAATGTCTAGTTCATAATTAAGTAGTTTAATATAACTATTAATGTAGGATTTTTTTTAAAATATGCCAACAAGTGAAAAATTTGTATAGAAAATGATCTCAAATATAGAATAATGCAACTGCTGTTTTAGAAGTGCAGTGACAATATTAGTTAAATTTGATCAAAATACTAATTACAAGTTTTGATAGGCCTCTTACAAATGCTGTGGGTTTTAAATTTCATTTTCCTTATAATCAGAAAATTTAAAATGAATTAATATTTCTGGCAACAGTGTGGGATAAGTTTATAATATCTGATTTTTTTCGTTTTTATTTACAGACAACTTTAAGATTTAATTGTTGCTGATTAAAATAACTCTGGATAAATATCAATAGATTTCATCACATTTTCATAAATGAATGATTATTTACTTTTTCAAATAGAATGCTGCTCTAATCCTTTAGATGGATTCATTCTTCATGAACTCATGCATACTGTCACTGAATTTCTAGTTCATTTGTAGTCATGTGTATTTTCATAATTTTTTTTAAACTTTGTTACTTTTTGGTTGTGAGAGCTGAACTGTTTATTATGAGAAGCTGTATTTATAATCACCCGGTCAGCATATTGTTTCTATTTGTTAAGAAACCGGTTGCAGTCTGAAAAAATATCCAATCATTAAAAATAATTTCATTCTGAAGTTTTTTGTACCCAAAGTGATTGTGAACAGAACAAAATATATCAAATAAAAGTGAGGCAGAGGCTTGCGAAAGGGTTCTTCTGTGACTTGAGGAGCACTTTCAGTTCTCAGTGGAGGTGCTTGTTGTCTCCCTGTCTTTGGAGAGTGGCTGCTTCCTTTTGTGTTCGGGTCCCTTCCCTTTCTGCTGATGCCAGGTGAGCCCGTGTCGCTGACCGCTTGACCGCCCGGTGGCCGAGCAGGCGACTAGCTCCAAGTGTCCCGGTGGTGAGACAGGGAGAAGCTTTGTGTCTGCTGGAAGCTCCTGCTGGAGCTGTCTGCGTCTGGGCTCACAGTGGAGCTGGCAGCAGTCGATGGTAACTGTAGAGGCGAAGGAGGAAAGAGAGACTCAATGTTGCAGCACCCAAGGCTTTATTTCCTGACCTGGAGGTCAGGAGGCCAGGATGAGGAGCAACAAAAGAGCCCAGACTGACAGTTCCACTGTCTTTTAAGGTAGAGGAGGAGAAGGGAGGAACAAAGGGATAAACCAATAGGGAGAAGACAAAAGGTGTCAGATATACCACAAAAGGAACAACAGGGAGGGTTTGATTACAATAGACCAATGGAGATCACAGAACAATAGATCTTTCTAGAACTTAATTGACTACACAACAAGGATATACATAAACATGAAGGGTAGAACCAATGGGTAACTAAAGAAAAAAGATGTTTCTGGAACGAGGGAGGAATAACTAGGTGGAATGCCATCCAGGAGGCTGGAACTTAAACTTTGGTGCCACCCACTGCACCATCCCCAGGTCTGCCCTCTGACCCTCTGTCCTGGGCAGGAAAATCCACCCACTGGATGCCTTTGTCCATTCTCAGCCCAAAGGTGGGCTGGACCACCACAACAAGCCCACAGACATGGGAGGCTTCCAGTATCAGTCCCTTCGCTTTCCCCTGTTCCGATTCTGTAACTGCAGGCATCTCTTAATTCACAGTGACTTGAGCAGCCCTCCAATAACTGAAGTGCGTGGTTTGAGTCTTACAGTAATCATCCTCAAAGAAGAGTGCTGAATGTGAAAGAAGATAACTTGTCTCAGAAGTCTCTGCCAAATACCTCTAGACGGAGAGATTTCTATTGCAGCTGTTCCACATTTCTACTTTTCTATATTGAATGTTAAGCTCCTCTTTAATGGATTCTAATGTTTTCCAGTGGGCACTTGATAACAAAGAATAATGAAAAAATATGTATTAAAGATGGTTTTTAGGCATTTTTAAAGAATGACAAAGTCTTTGTTGATTAAAAATAAGGACTGACATAAAATTACTAGTTTTACTTGGAATATAAGAAAAGGCAGCCCTGAGTACTTGATGCACAAAGAGAATTTTTCCAAGACAGTTTCAATATTAATATTATTTTGGTGTTAATTCTTTTGCAGTATCACTCTGATGCAGTGGATAGACATTTCTACTCATAAAAATACATTATAATAGTATCCACATATTTTAAAATATGGCTGGAGTGTCATTATAGGATTTTTTTCATGTCAAATCCTATATAAAGCTGTTTGTTTGTTTTTCAGCATAGCTTGCAAGTGTCTTTACTGATTGAGAAGCTAAAATTATTTTCTGCCTGTGAAAGCCGGAAAAATGTTCAAAAACCACTATCAGGTAAACTGGAAATAATTTTAATTTTTACCCATTTTCACGGGTAAAACTGAGAGAACTCAGTTAAAATAGCTTATCCTGACAGGCAAAAAGTCCAGCTACAAGAGTGTTTTGGAGTGTTTCATTATTCAGTATTTTTATAGAAGTGTTATGAAATAGTGGGTAGCTGCTGATGCTGTCAGGTCTAGAATGGGCACCAATGTGAGTTTGCCAGTGGCTTTTGTTCTTTACCCTTGTGAGCCAGGGAAGGCACAGCTGCTTCCATGCAGTCATGGAAGGAGTCCCAACTCCTAAGGTGTAGTCAGAAAAGGGGGTTGGTTTATTCTCTTGGTCCAGCACAAGTTTTGTGACAGCAGCAGTCACATCATTTGGAACTTCATTATCCCTTGTACTCTTTCCTGGCCTCTTTTTCCACCACACTTTGCCTCCTTTTCTCTGCACTAGTCCCATCCCGAGAGAACAACCCACCCCAACTACATTTTCCCAGCTGGTCCCAGATGTGCTACTTCTGTACCCAAAATTGGTGTTTCTGATGCTCTTCCCTAGGCTGTCTCAGCTTTTCATGGAGTTTCTGATGCCTGGCTGCCACTGGCTTTGCAGGATTCTGCTCCCCAAAGATGCCCCGTACTCCTCTCCAGTTGATTGTGGAGTTTGGCAGTTTCTTGCCTGACTTCACTGGGGCCCCCCCATGAGACCCAACCATCCTCCACAGCACCAAGTAACTTCTGTCAGCTTCTTGCATCAGTGTTTGTTTGACATTTTCTTGTGTTGTGTCTGGTATTTTTCCATGTCCCGTTCAGTTTCACCTCAAATCAGGACCAACTTAAGGGCTGTGCTATTAACAAAACGTATTTGTAAAGATGGAAGAAAAAGCTACTTGTTTAAGATTTGCTGCAAGCACATACAGCTTGGCAGTTAAAAATATTTTTTAACTTTTTGAGAGCTTGATCCTGTAGTCCTTAAATAAATCAGGTAACTTGGAAATTAATAGTATAGCATCTTAAAAAAATTCATCCATTGTAAGTTTAAAAAATACTTTGAGTGCAGTTTATGGAATGCCATTTTGAATTTCCTTAGAACTTACTAAGTCCAGTCACTGGGAATCAGCCATGTGGCTGGAGCTGCCAGGTATATGTGGGCAGAGGAAAATACCTAATTCATATACAGTGCAGAGTTGATGTTCTCTGAAAAACTAATCTGAGGAGCATTTCTTTTGCTTGCCCCTCTTGCTCATTCTGACTTGAAGGCAATTGCTTGGGCAGCTGAGCATAAAGAGAATTGGGGAGTGCAGGCAACTAGAAATGAGAAGGGAATGGCAGAGTTGTAATGATTGATTAGGTCAACCATGCTGCTGAAAAGTGCTTAGCAAACTGTAGGCTGAGTGCATCAGATGTCACAAAAAATGTGACATCAAATGGCAAAAGTCTAGAAGCAAGTGATTCCCTAAGCAGAGGTGATAAAGCCAACCTCCTCAAGAGCCTGTGTTTAGATTCCTTGATGTCCAACAGGGCACATGCTCAGGAGTTTTCAGGAGTGTCAGAAGTTTTCAACTGACAGAGATACCCATAATAATCTTTTTCCAGTAATAATTCTCTGTTGCCTCATGAAGACTGTAGCCCTTACCTTTTCGTGGTGATACAGACTGGAACAGATCTACTACCAGGCCGCTTAAGTTGGCCCAGAAAAGTTGATAAACTTTTGTTTGGTTGAATCAGGCTGGAATTTGGTAACTAGTAGAAAAGGTACTGCAAAATATGTAGGCAGAGCTATTCACATATGTAGACAAATGTTGTAAACTTCATTTCTGTTGGAAATCAAACAAAGCGTCCAATCTGCAACACCTTTTATTTTCTGGCAGCATGTTTTAAAATTCACTTCATTTGGCAAATTGTAGAAATAAATCTTAGCCAAATATAAATTAGTCATCTCAGGCCTGGCTTTAGAATATTTACAATAATTTTGCTTTTTAGAGAATGACATTACAGATAAAATAATTTAAAATATTCCATGGAATTCCTTCAATTTTATCTTCAGATCTGCTAGTAAAGCCAAGTATTGACTACATGAATTGTTATGTTACAGTAGTCTAGAAGCTGTTATTGATATTCTGCTGTCCGATCAGTAATACAGACTGTGGTAACAGCGTGATACAGAGGGAGTCTTAGGTTCTCATCTTGACCATTGATAATTTAGTGCTGAGCATTTGGCTGGATGATGTATCCTTAAACCTTTTTATCATAGGGTGGCCAGTTTGTTGAAATATTCAGTGCTCAGGGCAAGAACCCAGGAGAAAAATGGAAGATTTTTGGCAACCCATCAGCTATATCAAAAGTAAGTTTTTTAAGAAATCTATAAAACCTAGAGTATAAACCAGAAAAATGTGAATGAAGCTTAAAATTAGAAGGTAATGAGGGCCTTGACCTGACAGTGGAGTTGTCACTTGCAGTTCTGTCATTATGACAGACTAAATGACTACTTAAATTAGTTCTGTGTGCCTGCTTGCAGACTGAGTTCGTTACAGCGTAATTTTACAGTTTAAATATTTAGAAAGTAATTTTGGTACTCTGGTAACCAATGAATTGAGGACTCACTGAATTGTGAGTCCTGTTTGTCAGCATTATTTGTTCATAAAACATGCAAGTAAAGGACATATTTGTACGGATTATATTTTTGCCATCAAATTTGAACCAGGCGTATTTGCAGTGCCATCTGCATTTTCTAATTAAAAAAAAAAATAGCTTTGCATGTTAGTAACATGGTTGGTTGTCAGGAGGAGAATTCTATCAGGAAGCTTATGTTTGTTGTTCCTTTTTCTAGGAATATGACAGAGAACTAAAAGGCTTTGTTTTTGTACTTGAAGGAAACAGTCTAATCAACAAAATGAAGCTACCAAAGGAAAATAGACAAACTTGTGAGTATAAAAGAACTAAATGTCTGTGATGTTGTTTTGATTAGTACATCAGTCTTATATTGGAATGTAAAACTTTCATTATTCTCCCTTAGTTCAGGCATAATTCAGCATAGGAAAAGTGGTTTTTTCATTAGCTTTTTAGCAGGTCAGTTACAAATAAGTAAAACTTACAGAAATGCCATATTAGAGGAAGTGCTGTAGGGAAGATCTTACATGTTCTGGTGCTGCCAAGTTCACTTCTGTGCCTGATCCTGCTACACACCAATGTCTGATAAATAACCTCTGACTCCATTCAGCACTTACTAAAGTCAGTAATTCTACTGGCATTAATGAATGTGAAATAGGTTCCTGTCCCCTTTCTCATTTTACTTTTTAAAAGATTTTTACTTTCATATCAAATAAGCACTGGCAGTACCAGAAATTTATACCCAAATTCCCACTGTGTTTATGTAATCCATGTTTAAGGGTAGTATGGAGTGTTTTCCCAGGATGTCTACTGCACCACAATAAACCAGAATCCAAGCAGTCTGCAGGACAGCAGTCATCTCATGCCTTAAGCTCCATGACAGCTGTTGTACCTTATAAGGCTTGTAGGAGTGAATTGAGCTGGTTTAGAATTAACTGCTTGCTTTGAAGAAAAATTGAGATGGCGATTTTAAAAAAATGGAATGGGAATTTTCTAGTATACTTCTCACACAGGGTATACAGTAAGACATAAGTATTTTCCAATAAACACCCAAAAAAAAGAATTCTTTGGACTGGTCATGCAGGAAGGCCTTGAAGTTTAGTCTGCTTTTCATAAAAGAAATTGGCTTTTATCTTCATTAAAATAAATACTAATGCAATGTATATTTTTGGGAAATGAAAAGAATTTTTTTTCAAGGGTACAATAAACTACTGTAGCAAATAACAGTAAACAATTAAAAGAAAAAAAATTGCTAACAGTTGCTAAACATTAAAATGAGGATTAAGAATTAATGTTATGGGTAATCACTGCTAAAAATAGTTTGGTTTTAAATTTACTTTAGCTGGTGGTGCAATACTGCAGTCAGGTTTCCATCTGTTCCCATTCTGTGTCCTTCTGTCTCGGTCTCTTCCTCCCTTGAGGTGTATGTACCTCAAGTATTTAATTTATCAAGTGTTCTCTGTCCCGGTTGCACTGGAACTTTGTATACTTTTCCAAAACAAAAGATACTATGTAAGCAAATCTAGTTCGAATTCTTAAGGTGTCATTTGGCCCTCAAGGAAGAAAGTTCTGATTTGTCATTCTTTAGAAGAGGAGCCAGTGTTGCTCTTCAGTCTCGTGAAGTCAATGAAAAGCAGCCTGTATCCTCCCTGATGGAATATCTAAGGAAACAGCATACGGTTCAATTCAGACAGCTTTGTACTGTTTTCCCTTGATAGGGAGCTACCTGAATATTTTTGTTTGTTCCCTCAATCAAGCTCCTTTGCTATTATTCTAAAAATCAGAAGCCTCCACTGAGCAGTGTTGTCATGATCTGAATTGCATTCTTACCCAAGAGTTTTTTGAAGTTGCTTAGCAAGGTGTACATTATCACCAACATGACTGCAAGTTTAACATGACTATAAGATAATCTTGATAGGAAAGTATTGCTTCATTTTATAATTCTTGTAGGATATTTATTGTCTTCTTGCTCTTGAAGCACAGAAATTGTAAGCTAAAAAAAAAAGGTTCCTTTTGCTTTCATGAGAATTCCACCAAAGCCACAGATGGGACTTTTAAAACAATACTTTTATTGCAGTTTGAATTGGATTTCTTCAGGTTTTTCTCGTGTTCATATGTTGTGTGAACCTTGGGAAATAGTGTTGCAGGAGCATAGCATATGGTACAAAATCGAAATGCTAGATAGTGAAACGTGCATCTGCATGCACACAGCACTTTTTTTTTCCTGTTTCTAGTGGGACTGGTGCAGCAATTTCTGACACTTCAGATTTTTGTGCCACTGGGAAAAGACTTCTCCACTGAATTACTGTAAGATGCATAAAATTTCCTTGAATACTTAAAGTGAATTCTTGATTGCAGTCATTAATTGTGGTGGCATATTTTTCATTAAAGTATGGTGACTTGTCAAGTCAATAAAAAGTAATTAAGTTAATGAGATCATTATTTCTTAGATGTTTTAAATACTGACACTCCTTTGAAAATAGAACAAACTCTGAAAAATGCTGAATGAAGATGATGAAAAATCTGAAGAAATGGGACACAAATTTATCAAACATATGAAAATACTGTGCATGAGGACTGCCTGAAAATTCATAAGAGACATATTCATAAGTCGTAAGAGAGGGCCCTTTGGTCCAGGGCAATAAAAAGAAATACATATTCTAATAATTGGGGGAGAAAAACACAACCAAACAAATGCTAAAATGCTAGAACAGTAAATGGAGCGCTCGATTGGTTTAATTATTTCCACACTGTGAAGAGAGAGAGATAGAGCAGAACCAGACTTTTTTATTAGTTAGGTGTGAAATGATCTAATAGCATTTTAAACTTGGGCAGTTGTCAGGCTCTGGACAACATTTCTCCCCTAGTGACTCCATCTGTTTATATAGAAACAGCACAACTCACTCAGCTTTGTAGCCCATAGAATATCTCAGATTGGATTAACAGAAGAAATATTAGGCCATTAGAAGCCCTGCAAGAAAAGGTGGGTTGAATGATATGCAATTAAATCGTGTTTGTTTGACTTTCTGTAGGCTTGCATTTAAAGGGACAAAACAAACAGGATGTCATGCAGCACACAGACCAAACACCAAGTACTAAACCAAAACCAAGATTTGCTTCTCATGGACATTCTGTAGGCAGGGGCAGAGATTGACAGGTGCAGGAATTCCGATTTTTCTCTAGTGTCATGTTGAGTTTGATTCTTTTGGGTATTTGCCACCTTCTTGAAAAGAACCTCTTTTCTACTTCTACTAATTTTATTTTTCTCATTGCTTGCTTTTTTTTGATAAAAACATTTTCTATCACCTCTCCCACCCTCATTTGCCTTTTCTTTTTCTGGCTTATATTTAGACTTTACATTTTCTTCTTTTCTTTCTACTTCCCGTTCCCATCTTTACTATGTCCCTCTTATAAAAGCAAATATATGTTCTTATAATATTCTTAGATACTTGTATAGATTTAAATACATATTTTTATTTGCTATATATATTTTTATGTAACATATACTATATTTCTATATAATGTATATAATGTATATTAACTATGTATTTTCTCTGTAGCTCCAGTTACTTTGAATGAAAGTGTTTATGTCTTAAAAGTACAATATCAGTTGTTCCTCACTTAGTGCAATTATATGAAAAAGTTAATAAAACTTCTTTAAAAATAGTTTTAATACTAAGTCTTGTATTTGAAATCAGCTATGACTTACTTGTACCCATAAAGTCCTTCAGGACTTGCAGAATAGACAATGCATTATTTCATCGTAGCAGACTTAAGATAATCCAGTAAATAATAAAGACAAGTCCTTCTTGCTTCACGTGACTGCCATTCAGTTCCCTTCTTTTCAGATGTTTTGAAAGAAATCTCTTGCTTGTTTGCAAACAGAATATTGATGGTGTTGTTGCTTCCTGGAGTTTAATGTTCAAAGATGGTTGCTTACACAACCTGACTCCTTAGTGCTGAATCTTTGAGCAGCTTCAAGTGAAAATTGATAGCACACTGAGCTTTGAAATTTACTTTATGTAAAAAACACTGACAAGTTTTGTAATAGCTGGGCATGAAGCTTTATGTTACATTTCTTGCTCTCCCATTCTGCAGAGAGATGGAAATAGGAATTTAGTTTGAGCCTCATCCTCTTTTGCATTCTGTTCAGTGATTGATTTGGTCAGCAAACAAGAATTTCTTCAAGGCCATCCATCACTGCTGGCATCAGCTGAGCTAAACTTTCTAACTTGCTGCTGTCAACCAGTCATGCAGGATTCCTGCCATAAATACTGAAATGTGCAAACTACTGTCTATATTAGCTGGTTTATCTTTTCTTTGGAGGAAATGTAAGTAGAATTTTAGATACTTTTTTACGTGGCATGATTAGATGAATACCACCACATTAACAGTCAATGTATTGATCTGCATAAAAATGTGTAAAATAGATTGTGGATGAAAAATTTGATGAAGCATAATAAAATCACAACTAAGGTAGAGAGCATGTAATTTATGCAGCTTCTTTGGAGCAAATAATAGCAAAGCTATTAGTAATGCTGAATATAGCTGTCTGCTGCAAATGCAGTAGCCAGTTGTTAAATCTTCAGTGTTATGGATTTTTCTACTTTTCTGAAAAAGCAAAGGTAACTCAATGTTTGAAAAAATAATTCCATGTAAAAGAAAACAGCATCTGGCTTGTATTGCCATTTTTGCTTTAATTCCCAATACACGGACATGTGGGTGTTAGTACTTCTGCTTGGCATTTTGACAAGCACTCAATCATTTATTCTTAAAGAACTGTAATGCCAGTCATGGTCATACTTTGTTTCTGATATGGTTTTTCTCAGTGTTGGGTATCGGATGAAACTAGCACATCTTGTAATGGAAAGTTTTACAGCAAATGAGTAGAGCAGTTGATGTGAGGAAACAGACCTTGAAATTGTACCATAGCATAACAAAAAAAAAAGAAAAAAAAAGAAAAAGAAAAAAAGCAGTAGACTGGTCTGGTGTAAGAACAAGGATGAGATGCTCAGTTCCTGGTTATGTACTGAAATATTTTGTGGTCTAGTATGAGTCCCTGTGTATTGCTCAACCTTTTTTTTCCCAGTTCAGCCATGGTACTCATCCACTGCTGCAGCTCTGAAGTCACGCTGCCTCTCTCGGTGATGGCCAATTCATGGTGCTTCAAACCAGTTTAAATCTTCTCTTGGTAAACAGCTGTAAATCCCATGTAGCACAGCTTGTAGCTGGGGAGCTCTGAGTTCTCGTGTAAGACCCCCTCAGCCCTGACATGAAAACCTGCAGAGCAAACATGCCCGTTGTCAGTGAAAGCTGCTGCTCAGCCGCGTCCTGCCCCGAAGCCCAGACTTGGTGCTCAGTATTAATGTGCCATGGGGCTCTGCTGTGTTGCCACTTCCTAGAGTCACACAGTCCCTTATGGACCATCTTTCCAGCCAGAATGTGCTGAGGATCACAACATGATTGCTCATTCACTCTAATGATACCTATGTCTCTTATTTTTTTAAATCTTCCTGATGTTTCAACCTCCACATTTTAACCTTTGCTCAGCTAGCGAAGCGCATATCAACAGGTTTGCTCAGTTACTGTCCCACTGTTCATCATCAAATTAGCTTTGCTTGCCACTAGCCTTCACCAGCTCCAGAAGGCATCAGCTCTTGTTATATTCTGAATTAATGCAAACTCTGTGAGAGTTTCAAACTCTGGAACATACCTGATAAGTTTTCTGTTGAAGCTAGTTATGTATGGAAGAATCTGTAGGGGAAAAGGGGATAAAATCTCTTTATTCCTGAAGGAGTTGTGCTTGCTGATAAGAAATCTTATTACAAGGCCTGTGAACAGTACAGTAGAATATATATTTTGGTGCCACATTTCCTGTTTTCAAACAGTTATTTCTATAAATATAAGTTTATTACTTTGAGATTTTTAATAACCACAACATAGTAGGTTTTACAGGCATAGCTAATTTATTCATAGATATGGTAACAGTTTGAATTTATGTGAATTAGATGCTATCATAATCAGTCATCATTTTAGCTTTGCTGACAGAGATATCATAAATTATTCATGTTACCCTAAACACCCAGCATGTTTTCAGATACAGAACAATATGAAACTTGGTTAGTCTTGCAAAACTTAGACCAACCTCTTAACATTCAAAGCAGGACATAGATGCTAATTCTATCATGTACATCTGAAATTGTTGCAAGATTTTAGATAGAGACTGAAGATAAACTTTATTGAATAGATTTAATCGAGAGATTATTTGAAATTCTGGTATTTAGTAGCATGAGATATGTTCCTTGATTTTTTTGTGAAGCAGGAGCGAAATACAAAAACATTCTTAGAAGTATTAGGGTATGTTAAATTTAGTAATTTACAAAGCAGATTTTAACTCGTATATTTGAAAGTAAAACATTTTTAATAACTCTCCAGTCATCACATCTTCTAGAACTTTAGATGAAAGCAAAGTACTAATTATTTATATTTTGATTGGTGGATCAATGTAAGTAACTGAAAAATGATGAAGAAAACTGAATCTTGTTTATATTTGGTTGGTCAGGATTTTTATATGCCAAATAAAGTAAATTCTGTTAGCAAGAAAGTTAATTTTGTCTTTTTAAAGGGGAGACTTCATAGTAATTCTTAGTAATTAGAATAAATGGTTTAAATATGAGAAATATGGCTGTATTTAAGAGAACTGTTACATTAGCAGGTGCAAACATCCTTTTTTTGAAAATGATGGGTGAAAGGATGAATGAAAGGATGGATTGTCTCTTTAGAACAGAAAATTCATGGAAAGAATAACAAAGTGGAAAAAATAACAGTCAATGAACTTAAAAAGCCAACATAACTTGCTGCAGGCATAAATAACTGCATTATAGAGGTACTTTGTTTAGATTCTGGAAAAGAAGTCAGCACTAAACTTTCTACGTATTAATACTCATTAGAGTACTTTGTACTGGAAAATTTAAAACTATTTTCTAGAATTACGGTTTTCTAAATAATTTGGCAACAGTAGCTGTGCATCGGAGGAACATTGTGCCGCAAAATGGAATTTACTAAATACTTGAAAATAAGAGAAAGATGAGCTTATTTCAAAACCAAGGAGACTCAAATATTGATAGAAGTTTCTAAAATATATGTTATGAATATTTGTGAGCACTTCCAGAATGATTTCTGAAACGTGGAGTTGTAAGAGTAATTAAACTTTCACACGAAGTTATTCTTGGTCAGCAAAAATACCAGGTCATTTTTTTACTTGGAGAATTGATTGCAAATATGTCAGTATCTTGCAGGGAGAGGTCAGGATTCACCATTTCTTCATAACTGCTCGTATCTTGGAAGATTTCTATTCTAACAACCAGATTTGATGATCCTTGTTTTGTGCCTGCCACTTATGTTACTCCCTCTTTATGGATACTGGTTAAGGGCACTTTGTGGGGATTTTTTTCTTAATGCTCTCCAGAAAAAACACTATAAACAGGAAATTCCAGTACACAACACAACTTGTTCACTAGGTCTGGGTGACATATCAGTCTTCCAGATCTCTTATTTTGTAGAGGTTTGATTGATTTTCAACGTAACTACATCTGTTTTTATGAGGGCAGGATACAGTACCCTGAATTTCAGATTATCAGGCAGCCACTTCAGTAAGGTAGGATCTCCTACGAGACCAATTTACAAGTGGCACATAAAATAAAATGTATGAGAAGCACAGGGTGCACCTCAATAAGGAAACCTGAGAATCTGAAAGCATGGCAAGTCAGCTGACAATTGCTATTCCCTTGTTTTCTGTCTTTAAAATGGAGGTGATGATGGTGATGATGATGCTACTATCTAATGTTTAAGAATCACATGCCTTTTATGGAGAAAATGGCACTACAGTTGTTAAGTACTGATATACTAATGTACTAATGGTGAAGCATTAGCAGAGAATTCTCTCTGGATTTTGACCAGACCTGAGTTTTCGTCCAACCCATGACACCAGGATACAAAGAGATTTCTGTTAGTATTAAATTGCATGGGAGTTGCTCTTAGCTTAGCAAAATAGATGAAATACCTGCTTTCATGTTTGGTAAACTTCCAGGTTATGTCATTTATAAAGAGAAAAACACGTTCATTTGAAGACCAAGTGATCCTGACAAATTAAGCATCCCTTCAACAGTTCAGTATTGTTTTTTTCTAAGTTCATTTTTAGCCTTGAATTGAACATTAACAAATGGTTATGAATTATTATCCATACAGAAGCAAAGTGAATAGGCAATCTGAGCAGATGAGTCTATCTGTGTTCTTGGGTAGTTGCTACCATTTGCTTGCAATCTCTGTATAGTTACCATTGTGAGGAAAATAGTCAATCAAATTTGAAGATGTAAAATAAAATTGAAAATTGAATTGGAAGGTAATTTTACTTTCAAATGGTTTGCAAATGTAGATGTTAAGTGTGAAATGAATGCAGTTAATGACCATAGCTGGAAGAGTTATGCACCTGCTGATCACAGGAATATTATTATAAATGAGGTTGATTTTCTTGTTGACTACCTCATTTTTCTCAACATGGTCTCATTACTTTTCTATCACATCTGACCCTTAGATATAAATACTCAAGCACAGACATAATAAAAATACATTAACTCCCATATAGATTTTTTTAATTCATCTTTGAAAATCAAGATGTGTGCTGCAGATGTTTCCTGCCATTGTAGGTTTAACATAAGTTCTGCTTTTGGATAGCAGGAAAAAAAGAGATGAGTTTCTCCAGAAGTACTCTGGAGTCATTTTGCAACTGAGAGATCTGATGTTCTAGCTCCCATTGTCTGAATTATTTCAGAAAAGAGTTTCTCCAGAGTTTTCCTTTATTTTTATTTTTCAGTAAGCAGTGTAATTGAAAAGTCTGAAAGTTACATTAACTCTTAAATAATTATGCTCCTTCTCCTAGGAAATAAATTATTTTACATAATTTTAAGGCCATCTTCTTTTTTTTGATTTGCTTGTTTCAAAGTTTCACCTACCTTTGCCTGTGGAATAGAATAGAAGTATTTTTATTGTTTTAAATGTATTTACAGAAATAAATTACACTTCTTTAGGAGTGATTAAATCTATGCATCTCAGGTTTGCCCCTTCCTTATGGCACATCTTTCGTCATAAAAACAGTCTTATTTTAGACTTATTTGACAGAGTCCGATATAAATGTATGTCTTTTGATCTAAACAAATGTGTTCAGTGTTACATTTTGGAATATAACTGAGCTGTACATTTACCAATGGCCTTCCTATAACCAAGGTACTTATTTTTTTTTCATGACGGAGAGAGATAAACCTATTCATATAAGAAATAAATAATAAAATTTAAACATATTGAATTGATAGTATAAAGTGAACTTTTTATTGCCAGTTGTTTGGAGATCTGCATGACTTAATTCTAGGCTCCTACTGCTCTGTTATAGTCTCATTTAAAGCAACATTCTCTATTGAGAATTATGAAGTTCGAGGTTCAGCAGGGATAGTATTTTTGTTTCTCAGTTCTCAGGTTATTGCGATTGCCTGGTTTCTCAGCACAATTGCTCAGCTCTACACGTAACCAGGAAATCCAGGGAGCTTCAAGCAACCATTGACCCAATACTTTGGAGTTCTTTGGTGCACCAGTTTCTTAGCACTTCTGAACACTCAGGATTCAGAGTGAAGTGTTTCTGGAAACAAGATCCATAGGTTTTTTACCAAAGGCTATATGGGAAGTAAAGTGATGGGTAAAATTATGCCTTAATCTGGGACAGAGGCTTAGCTATGTGGCCAATTTGCTGGTGATCTTAAGGGAATTATTTCACATCTTGCTTAAATTTCTTCAAAAGTAAGACTAAGCCCAGGTACCAGTACTGTAAGATACTTGGAGGTTTTCTGATGAAATCACTTTTCAAGGACTTGGTATAATTTGTCCATTCATAAAAATATGTGCAGCTGATTCTGGAATATCTCATGTCAAACAATAGCAATAGTGAGGATATAATGTTTTTTTCTTGGCACAGCAGTGGAATTTCTGCTTTTCAAGTGTATGTGATTTATAAGAGGAGCTGCCAGTCTTTCAAAATGAAACAGATAGTAGAGTCTTCCACTTTGTTTTGATTTGCCCACCCATGTTATGAGAATGAATAGATTAAAGATCAGGTTATCTGCAAGAGAGAGGAAAGAATCAGCAAGTTTTGGAAAGGTGGTGAACTGTTTGCTTTGGATGATGGTCTTAATGACTATGGGGAAACGAGAAGGTGCTTATATATTTTTATTGCCTGTACTGGTAGAACCTCTTGATATTTACATACTTACAGTATATTTTATACTGTCCTTGATTAAACTCTCAAATTGGCAAAAATAACTAAAGTATGTCATTTGCCCCAGAGTTAATGTCCTCCTCAGTTGACCTAAGGAAACCTCTGAATGTTTTAGGGTGTTTGTCTGCAAATTTTGGGTGATGACATTTGATTAGTTAAGCTGCAGGTAGTCCTTAGCTAATGAAAAAGTGCTTTCAATAATAATTTTTTTAAAAAAAACAAGTCTACAGGGCAGTCTCACTATTTTAAAGTAAAACCTAGCATTTGAATGATTATGAGTAATTACTTTTAACAACACTAAGTAGTGACAAAAAGTTGTTTATTATAATTATTTGTCATCTTCTCAGAGGGGCTGCTAATTACAGAGAAATACCCATCTGTTAGAAATAGGCTTGTTTGAAAATAATAGGTAAATTAATCATTGTTTCCCCATACATTAAGCATATTCTCCCAGATTGCAGCCTTTAAAGTAATATCTGTGCTCTGGAGTGTTAAGGGAGGGCTGTTGGGGAATATCAGGGTTGTGCTGCTGTTGTGGTTTAACTCCAGGAGGCAGCTGAACCACAGCAGCCCCTCTCTCCTGAGGAAGAGAATACACAAGAGTAAAAGTGCAAAAACTTGTGCGTTTTGATAAAGACAGTTTAATAGGGAGAGCAAAAGCTACACATGCAACCAAAATCTAAACAAGCATTAGCTCCTTCCCATGGGCCTGCAGATGTTCAGCCATCTCCAGGAGCTGAAGGCTTCATCCTGCATAATGGTTACATCGGAAAACAACGTAGCTCTGAACTTTCCCCATTCCTTCTCCTCCCCACAGTTCCTACTGCTGAGCATGGCACCGTGTTGTCTGAAACATCCCTTGGGTCAGTGGGCATCAGCTGTCCTGACTGTGTCCCCTCCCAGCTCCTCATGCATCCCCAGCCTCCCGGCTGGTGGGATGAGGTGAGGAGCAGAGAAGTCCTTGGCTCTGTGTAAGCAGTGCCCAGCAGCAATGAAAACATCCCTGAGCTACCAACACTGCTTCCAGCACAAACCCAAAGCACAGCACTCTCCAAGCTACTGTGAAGAAATTTGACTGTGTCCCAGCCAAAACCAGTACAGCTGCTAACAGTACTTGTAGGAAACAGAAAATAAGAATGACTCTCTTTAGCAGTTTAAAGGAAACCAAATTTTTTTTTGTGACCATGGCTGTGGTCCGAATTTATTAGAAATGTTGAAATTCAATGTCTTTGGTATCATTGTGAGATGACCTGAATAGTGAGCAATAAACTTCTGCATTATAATTCACCTTTGAAGATATGTCCTCATGAAGGACAACAGACAGACAATGTATTGTGTTTACTTTTAAGCTGAAAAGAATCTATATGCAGTGACAGAGGCATTTTTAGGAAAAGAAAGCAAATATTGTTTTTCTAGTTAGCAGGCCCCAAGATAACACAAGCTTAAGGGGCAAAAACACATGTGATTATTAAAGGCTACTGGGTTCTCAGTTCATACAAATTGAATTCTTTCATAGTCTGAAGGGCTGTGGAAATCTAGCAAAAAGTGTAGACTGTTGAAATGAAATTAGCATGTAAAGTGATTTTTTATATGCAGGGATATAGCCACGAAGTTTGAATTGAAGAAAGAAATCTCATTACTTATCTTGTAAAAGAATTTTTAAATTCCATATTTGCTATCACTGACATAAACGTTCTGCACATGAACAGTTTTTTTGTGATTTCCCAAAGATACTGGATTATTGAATTGACAAAGATGTGTTCCATTCTCTCCTGCCTTTTCTTTTATAGGATAACCGATTTTGGCAATATTAAAAGAAGATTGTATTTGTCAACGGTCCACAAGGAGTTGTCTGTAACCCCTCTGCATGCAAAAATTCCTCTGTTTATGATCAAGCGCAAAATAGTAGGTACCTTGGGAATATTCCCTGGACTGATGTTGAGCATGTTTTCTAATCAGAAATGTTTTGTGTATATTATGAAGTTTTTGAAGTTATTGTTTGGTTTAGAGCTCAGCTCCTACTCATTGAAGATACTTGTGTATGTCCCCTTTACCAGATGGCAGCAGAACCACTTTGTGCTGCACCTCTTCTATCCTTCTTCTTATATTAGGAATTCATTCTCATTTTACAAAATTACTGCTGTTTGTGATGTTTCTTTACCTCTCCTGTTGATCCAGCCTCTATAAAATTCTGTGTCCCTGATACTTCATGATAGTGCTCCTGCTCACGTCCCTTCTCCTGTAGTGACCTTTGATGGCATTCACTGGAGCTGCAGGTAGACTGTAGCTGATGGCTGTTTTCACATTCTTCCGGTTCTTCCAAATTCTGGCTTATGTAGAACAATCTATGTGTCAAACTGAATAATCATTATATTCTCATGTTTCCCCTCGCCCGTGCCCAGCCACAACATATGCTAATAGCTGACAGGATACAAAGCCTGATGCTTACCGTGTAAGCATGTAAGGACTGGAGTCTCAAATACTGCGTTAGAAAATAAACTTGATATGAGAATAGTTAGATTTCAAATGTTTTAAAACATATATTTGCATGAAGAGAACTAGATAACAATGTACTAAGCAGCTGTGAACTTAAGGCTAGACATGAGAGAGAATATTTTACAAAAACCTCTGAATTTATAACTTTTTTTGAGATAGGTTAAGTGAAAGCAACTGTGGTAACTTAAAACTGAGGAGTTTTCTACTTTGTGGGAAGAAGTACTTGGATTTTTTTTTTTTAATGAATATGTGTCAGATCATACCTCTGAAGTTGCTCTTAATTCAAAATCCAGTGAAATTAAATTATTTTTCTTCAGTGTAATTTCCATTAGCTGATGTCAGACTAGTGCAAATATTTCAGGATTAAAGTGTGCATTAATGGACACCAAGTTAAATTCAAGCAGAAGATGAACTTCAGTTATGTATTTTAATTTAGATAATAAAGCATGAATCAGATATGTCTAGATGCTCTGATCAGTTATAATGACAAAATATTTTAAGAACCTTAATGCTTGAGCAACCTTAAAGAGTAGAGCTATATTTCTTAGTATATCTGAATACATATATGTCTCCCTTAAATGGTTATCTGTCTTTTTATCATTGCTTTTGCTTAGAGGGAGCGTGCTGCTTTCAGTGATTAGATAGATCTTTTAAATGGCTCTGATAGTTCAGCTTACTGTATACACAACTTGGTTGTTATTATAAGCATGAGGGGTTGTGAATCAGGATATGTAATAAGTTGTTTGTTCCATCAGCAGAAAATAGTTTGTATTTTCACATGCTAGCTGTCTGTATTGTATTCCTACCAATTGTTGTATTTTTCAACCTCAGCAGTAGAAATATCAGTTATAATTAAATACTGAAGTTTTCAGTCCATTGCTTGGTGTCTTCAAAACAAGTATTACTTTCCTTCCAGAATTTCAAATGTAAGACCTGAGCAGTAATGTATGCACTGAAATACTTTCTCAAAAATGTTTGCTATTTGGCAATTAGAAGCTAATATTTATACCTTGAATTTATAAGGAAATTAGGCATGTACAATCATTATGTTTTTACCTTTCCCTTAAAACTTCAAGCATTGATCAGCTAAATTTTACACATGAGTAATCATATAAAATATGTTACAGTTCTGCAAATTGAATGAAAATTGCTCCATTTCTCCTCAAGGCCATCTTGTTTATTTGTATAGGAGGTGTGTTAGCCTCAGCTCATGGGTTTTACTAAAGAATATTGTTTCTCTTTTCTAGTGGTGCAATATGTGTATTGACTTGGTGGCATTTACCAGTGAAATATTCAGAGGAGCTCTCTTCCGGTCTTTGGATGGAATTATTATTTCAGCTAACTGTAAGCTAAGAAAGATCTTCACTTTAAAATTCAAGCCGCAAGAGACAGCTGAGGGAGATGGTGTGTTTTAATTACTATCTAGTCTTAATCATAACTGTTCGTGTTATAAAATCAAAAGCCTCTTATTCATCAGATTGGCATTGAAGGATTACATGATTTCATAAAAATTAAAGTGGTAGCACAGCATATTAAGTCTGCTAGTGTTAGACTTAAGGCAACTAATAAAATATGTGTGTACTCCTGTGTTTTAAACACTGAATTCCTTAGGAGTATTTTGTTGAAGAAATTCTGGCAAGATTTATCAAGTAGAGAGCTTGTTTTAATGAGGGTATCTTATGCTAATAGAAATCACGTTTTGGCCAAGAACAGAGTATCTGAAAGGAAAGAGAAATACTTAAAACAACAACATTAGCTGTTTGTGTTTTTTTAATTTTGGACATTAGCAGCTGATGAAAGACTTCTTTTTAAAATAAAGCGGACAAAATTGTAACAAAACATTGTATGAAAAAGAGCTAATGAAACTGTAATAAACACCGCAGATCTTACGTCCAGTTATCCTAATGTGGCCTTGTTTATTAGGAAAGTAGTATTAGTGATGAGCTGAAAAATGAGAGGTTTTTTTGTAATAGATCAGGATAGTGGTCAAAGTTTACCAGTCTCCAGACTCACATCATAATCCTGAATCATCATTTTCCAAGGCAAGAACTTCATTCCTCACTGGCATTTGCAGTAATAGAGGAGAAATTTCAAAAGCACAGCTGGCACTTTCTTATTTTAAAAGCACCCCTAGGAATAGCTCAGCTTCAATTTCATTCAAAATTTCATTTTGTGGCTTTTAAGGAGCACACCTGAAAAACATTTCTGGTTTCAGAAGGAGAGATAGTTCACAGTATTGTAAGTGTAGCAAAATGTATCTTCCATTTGGAAACACTAAAGCAATAGGGGAGAGTAGGCAAAAACTCCTCTGTTTTCTTGTTGGTAAGATTGAAAAAAATATTAATTAAAAAACGTCTACAGAGAGAATATGGTAAATTCTCAGCAGAAAACTGCAGTTCGAGCTCTCACTGGCATTCATTTAATTTAATTCCATTGGTGCATTGTTTTTTCCCTTCCATTCTAAACAGCTTCTGAAATGTGCTTAAATATTCTAAATGAGTTCCAAAATTCTAAAATGTAGATACCCTCATTAACATAATGAGTCAACAGCTTTAATAAACTGTATGCATAGTAAAATATTATGCTTTTAATTACTTCATTATCAATTCTATGATTATTACACAGCTGGTGGGCATTAGTACTTTCTATACGCTTTTCAATTTCCTTATCTAGGCAATTCATAGAATCAGAATCATGGAATTGTTTAGGTTGGAAAAGACCTTTAAGGTCATGTTGAGCCCGCCCTGCCAAGGCCACCTCTGACCCATGTCCCTGAGAACCCCACCCCCGTGGCTTTTAAATACTGCCAGGAATGGTGACTCCACCACCACCCTGGGCGCCAGTTCCAGGGCTTGACAGCCCTTTCGATGAGGAAATTGTTCCTAGTCTCCAATCTAAACCTTCTCTGGCCCAACTTGGGGCTATTTCCTCTTGTGTTGCTGCTTGTTACCTGGGAGAAGACAGCAACACCCACCTCTCTACAAGGTCCCCTTCAGCCTCCTTTTCTCCAGGCTGAACAACTCCTGTTCCCTCAGCTACTCTTCTAAACTTGTTCTCTAGACCCATTGTAAATTTTCATTACAGCTGAAGATTTGGCTGAATTAAAATGATTCTCTACTTCATACCCAATTACAGAAAAACAATAGTAAGGGGTTTTTGTTATTATTAATTAAGTTTCAGATAAAAATTCCTCTTTGATAAAGTTTTTTCGCTCTCAGAATGACTGGACCAGTTAGTTGAGCTCCACTGAATGCAGTGACATTGCAGCTTGTATTGAGAGTTGTCGTGCTTTAACCTCGGCCAGCAACTAAGCACCACACAGCCTCTCCCCCCAGTGAGATGGGGGAAAAATCAGAAGGGTAAAAGTAGGAAAATGTATGGGTTGGGATAAGAACACCTTAATAATACTAAACTGTAATGACAAGGGGAAAAAAAAGAAAGATAGATAAATAAAACCCAAAAAGGACAATTGGTTTTTATTTGCATAATTTGTTTACCATCAGCAGCCCCCCCAGTCAGCTTTCCCTCTAGCTGATATGCTGAGCACATTGCCATGGGGTCTGGAATATCCCTTGCGTCAGCTGGAGTCAACTGTCCTGGCTGTGCCCTCCCACCTGCTCACTGCCAGGGCAGCTCGGGGAGCTGAACAACAACTAACACATCAATATGTCATCAGCACTGGTCACATGCCAGGTCCAAAACACAGCACTCTACCAGCTACTGGGAAGAAAATTAAATCTTTCCCAGTAGAAACCAGGACAAGGGTTGAGTTCTTTGCTTCAGCCTCCTTGGTGTGGTAGAAGTAGTGATTTCAAGGTACAATGGGTGTGTTACTCTTTTCAAGTAGCAACTATACAGTATGTTTTGAATTTTTAAAATGATAGTAAATGCAAAGGAGAAACTACATATACGAAGAAATTATTTCTGTTTGAGATCATTGAGATAGAAGAGGAAATAATTCATCTTTTCTGCCTCATGATACTGAAGCATACAAGCTTAAACTATACCTAGTTTCTTGTTTCCATAGTGATGCAGAACTTGTGTATGGGTTTTTATCACTAAGTATTGCCCAACAGTGATAAATAATGTACTGGCTGGGCAAAAACAAAATGGTTGAAAAAATATGTCCACTAGTGAAATACAACATGGGACGCTTGAATTTTTTTATTAAAATCTCAATACTTGATCCCTTATTCATGTTTGGGTTTCAGGTTATGTTTTCCTCTTCTTTTTCTTGGAAAGTAGGTTAAGATTCATTAGCTTATTATATTCAAGTCTTCTAAAATTTGGAATGAATTTGCATTGTAACATCAAGAATGGTTCTGACATGGGTTCCTTTCTTAGTAGAGAGCAGCTTTCATAAACTCAGTCTATATTGGTTGTCAAAGGGAAAGCAGAGATAATCAGCTCACATTCTGCTAGTGCCTGGTGTCACAAGAATACATAGGTTGACATCTTTTTAGTTTATTGTGAAAGGGGGTCCAAAGTTTGGAATTCAAGCTTGTTAAATTCTTTACATGTGTTTATGGGACTTCTTTGCTACTTCAGTCCCACAGATAGGAATACCATATTTAGCTGTTCATTTTATCTGAAAATCACTGTATCCGTGTTACAATTATAGCTGAGTTGTAATAAAAATTAACAAAATGTATTTTGCGATTGTTTTGTTTCTCTCTTGACAAATCAAAGAAGTTGATTTTTCTGTGCCTATTCCAGCCATACATTCCAGTGTATATTTCTTTAACTGTATTCAAAATTTTTGGCCTAGAAGTATACACAATATAATTTTTAAATTTGCAATTAAAAAGTGACCAATTGCAGCAAATTTTTCAAATTATCATAATCTATTCAATTTTTGTAACCATATGAACTAAAGTATATGTAATCTACCAAATAATAAAAGTCAAATTTAATTCTGTAGTGTCATGAGTGAATTAAAGCCTATGTTTTTGGATTCTAGGTGCATGCGTTGTTCCATCTGGGCCATATGAGTCCTCAGATGTTATTCCTCAAACCTGCCAGCTCAATTCTGATGTGCCACAAGTTACACAATTGCTGAATCTAACTGAAATTCACAAGCCAGAAATAAAATGTAGGGAAAATGCAGTGCAAGAAACAGGTATTCTGTTGTATTAAAGTACTGCGAATACAATCGGTACAGTATGTGTACAATTGATTGTTTTGTAAACGTCCATGTTAAGAGTTCCAATGTCTTAAAATGAAACATGACAACCCCTGCACACCTGTAGTGCCACAAGCACATAGACACATGTCTGTTCTATAGCTTGAGATCTGTGTGGAGCCTGAACAATTCTAATTCAAGCATGAGATTTATAACAATATTTGAGATGTCATAGGAATGTACATTGAAGCATTGCACAGTGAAGTTGTTACACTTCTTTTTAAAGCATGTTGACATCAATGAAACTTTTCTGGCAGTACGACCGTGCAGTGTCCTCAGCTTATGCTCTGAAAAGGGAAATCTTGTATTATTGGTGTCTTGGAGTTATTTGAATGTTTCTGTAAGCTACAAAATAATAAACCATATAATTTAGACTTTGGCAGCATTGCACAGAAGAGATTTATTAAAGAAGCTGGGCAGTCGTGTGCTACAATACAAGCTATTGACTTGGATAAAAGCTAAGAGAAAGCAAAGAGAGGATTAAATTTAAAATTATTGTTACAGCTGAAGACTAACAGCAGGAGACCTCAAAAATTTTTGTTCTCGTCTCTGTATTGTTTATTATAGTTATGAATAATCTCAACAGAGAAGTGAATAACAAGGGAGCAAAATTTTGTTGTGATACAGATACTGGTTTAATAAAGAGTGGGACTTCAGAGAGTTTTAAGCTTATGAGATGAGCAATCTCATATTTACTTTTTCCTGAAAAACAGAGCAGATAACATGCAGGAAATATTGCAGTTTTCAAAGCAAGATTTTCAGTATACTGGTTTATGTCTTGTGGCCACAGTGTTGAAAGATTATGGTCTAGGGACCACTGTACAGGGTAAGTGTGGAACATGACATCACATAAAATCCAGCTTTGCTAAATGCAAGGGATTGTACATTGGGGAGGAATGATAACTACAGTTAAGCTTTAAAGGATCAAAATTAAATGACTCAAGGCAGGAAGGTTATCATCACCATAGATACAGCTCAGTAGAATTTTCAGATTTTAATATATTTTAAAAAACTAAGTAGCAAGAAATTCAAATTCATAGGAAATGAAAACGATATCAAAGCTTTAAATCTTATTTGCATTATTATCTGAAATACTTTATACATTATCTGTTAACCATCTCAGAAAATACCTTACAGACCAAGAAGTGATTCAGGGAGAAGCAGCATGAATGAAAATCCCTCACATAAAATACGCTGAAAACATTAAAAATTTACATAAGGGCACTTACAAAGTAACCAATGATACAAAGGAAGTTCAATAAAAGCTGCTTTTCTTATCTCATGGCACGAAAACAAGACATCATTTGATGTGATGATGCAGTTGGAAATTAAAAACTCATATAAGAAAATGCCATGTTACACAGAATATGATTAAAATATGGAATCTACTGCTAAAAGAAGCTGGTAAAGAAATTGATATGATTCCAAAATCAGTTGGCAATTTATGTGGATAACAGTAATGTTGTATTTAGCAGCAGTAAAAATCTGAAGAGAAAATTCAATTTTGTGTTTCCAAGTTTTTCCAACCTTACTCTAAGAACTGTGTTGAAGGCAGACAATTTCAAAAATCCATACTGAATTACCTTGTGCTATTTCTGAAGCACTGGATTTGGCCTTTGAAACTGAACGTTAGAGACATTATTGGCCTGCTCTAGACTAGCATTTCCTGTGTTTTTATGTTTAAGTTGGCGTGTCTGCTTGAATAAGATCCGTAAGCCAAGAATCAGTAGAAACTGAATTGCAGATACAAATGCCAAGGTGTGAAATTGCTTAAATAGACTTGGGTCAGACAATTGAGAGCTTTTTACTAAAGCTGCCATTTTGCTTTAAAACTGTGTGTTGCTTCCTACCTGCAGTAAAGTCAACAGCAGACTTTCACTAAGGCAAATATATTTACAGTCCTTCATGTCTTGATTCAAAATACTGATTATCTCTGTAAAATAATTCTGTAAAGAGATAGACCATCATTAAAAAACATCAGTAGAGTGAAACACAGATTATTTATGTTCATTATTGGAAATCAGGGGTTGTAAAATTATTCATAAGCAGTAGTGGTCTTCACAGAACCATGTAAAGAATGAAATAAAATTTTCAGCTATTGACAAGTTTCTTTGTAGTTGAAGAAAATATGGAGGGGTTTTAATCAGTTTTTTGAGTTTTGAAGACATCAGCTACAATTCCAATGAGTGAATAAATCAATGTAGAAAAAAAAGTGATATTTTTCACTATTATGTCACTAAATTTCATTGATTAGAATTGTAAATGTATCAAAAATGTAATTTCCTTACGCCCAGGATATTACTAGGTTTGTAAATTCAGTTGCATGTACACTGATCTGTACTCTTTTTAAAAAAAAAAAAAAGAGAAAGTTATTCTGTAGATCCATTTGCAACAGTAAATATCCTGGAATTTGTGCAAGCCCTTCTTAAAAATAAGAGTTATAATGGATTTTAAATTAGGTGCTCTGACTCATGTCCTTCATGGAGAACTGATAATTTCACTCTTCTTAAAATGTTGCTTTGATTGTTATTTTCATCTTAATCTGGAGAAGTACATAAACTTCTTATTGCTGGAACTTAGAAAAATGCACAGGTGAAATCTCTGTGTAGGCACCTTCTTTCCTCTACTCTTTTGTTATGTTATTATTGGCTTCTGAACAACACACAAAGCTGAAGCTTTGGTTTAACCCATATAATAGTTGCAATGTCTTCCTAAAGCATTTCCTTTTCCCCTTCCTCTGTGCCCCCTTTTATGAGTCATATGATCATACTACAAGAGGATGGTAGAACATCTTCTGAGAAGGAATTAGGACTGAAATAGCTTCAAAGTGGGTCTGAGCAAGCAAATTAGATAAAGAACCCATTTCCAACACACCTTCATCACTATAGGCAATGTTGGAAGTGATGCTATAGGTAAGGAAGATAGATTTTTATTCCACTGGGTGTAGAACTTTCTCAGCCTTGAGGATTCTCATCCTTGGTATTTGAATTCAGTGAATAATCATTTCCATTTCTGTTAAAATGCTCTGAACAAACACGTGCAAAGTACTGACCAAAGGAATAAGGTTACAGAAAATGATAACTGTTAAGTTTAAGACTACACCATCTCATGAAGCTCTATAGAAAAATAAACTTCGAGAACAACCTTGATAATATCAAAAGTTTTTTAAAACTACTTTTTAAACTTCTTTTCTTCTGCTTTTACCAGAATATGAAAAAACCAACTCATAAAGATTTCATCATCCACACTAAGCTGCCTCTGCTGGTGCTTTTTCCAGTTGTTAGCTTTTGCTCTGTCTCAACATAACTCCTTAGCAAAGGCAATCTTTGTCCTACAGCAGCTGAAATGAATAGTAGGGGTTTTGAATTTGGCTTAAAGTAAGACCCTTCATATATTTACTTATTTAAATTACATTTAGATTTTTTTTTTTACAAGCAAGTACCATTTTTATAATGTTAAAGGGAAAATAATACTTTTAGAGTACTACTTCCCTACAAGTAGTCAAGCCAGAATTCTCTTGTAAAGTTGGATTATAAATTTGCCTTTGGAATAGCAGAGGAAACCCTGTAATCCAATTTCTTAATGACTATATTAAAAAAAAAACCTTCTTGGCTGGATTGTCAAAATATGAGGGACTGTAAAATTTAAATCAATACCATAGTGTGAATGATGCATCTAAGCAGAAAAAAAATGAATGTTCATTTGAAACAAGACTCCAATTTTACCATCTGGACTTCAAAGAGACATAGCCTTTGGGAATATATGGTAAAATAATTAATGATAACATCCCTCATCTGCATGAAGATTAAATGTCTTCAGTTTAAGGTTTCATCTTTTTTTTAATCCCACCTTATGAACATAGCATGGTGTCCTTCCAGACATGTTTTTCAAATTTCAGAAGCTGGCCTACTTGAAATTGGAAGTTTTGGTATGTTTAGGTACATTTTAATTGGAAAATGTTCTTTTAATCCACTAAACTTTTTGTTTATGTGATAATCAAAAGCCCAAATTATTTTTAGTATCATCCACTTTTAATTACACATATTATTTCATTATGTCATCAACACACTGTTATGTGTAGATGTAGGTAATTAATTGCAGTCAATTAATGTGGTCATTAAGAGAGATTTTAATGCAAATCAGTTTTTCTAATTGGAGCTAACAACATCCCAAGGTAGCCAGCAAAAAGAAATTGATGTTAAACCAAGACAGGTCATCTGATCTTGTGAAACGGCAGCTGTTAACAGCAACCAAATGTCACACCAGGAAAAAGGGAGCCAGGTAATGGCAGTAAGTGGCTTCTCCTGTGCTTATTAGTACAGTAAATGGTGATATTGATGGCTAATGCATGATCTGTTTTTCATTTCCTTGATGACACTGTAAATAAAGCTGATCTCGAAATAAGGGTATGAAAAATGCTCAGGGGAATTGGCAAAATATTTTGTTTCTACTTTATTGCTTTATGAAGGTGTCAAATCTCTAAAGTGAGATAGCAATTTAACACGAGTTGTAGCAATAAAATATTGTAAATATTTGGGGCATTGTAAATATTAAATATAAATTAATGTGAAGATACCATTTTTATCAGCTCTGGGAAGGAGAATTCACTGACAGTCTTGGAGAATTATAAAAGAGGAAAATAGATAGTACATGCAGCTCTACAAGCCTTATGGTAAAATTAATGTGCAACCATTTTACTGTCCTTCCTTTTTACATTTTTTTTAGAACATTCACCTGCATTCCGTGTTTACTTTTTGTCTTGAAGACTGGTTGGCAATTGCTGTGCTTTAAAAGACTTATAAAAATAAATCTACAGTTTAAGCAGTAAAAAAAAAGCAAATAGTGAAAAGGGTAGAATGTTTTAGCAGTAATAGAGTGCATTTGCAATATTAGGGCTCAGCCCTCATGATACAGTAGGTTCAGTAATTTCAAAAAGCAACCTACATATAAATAGTTCTCTGAGCTGTGACTGATACCTTGACAGTCTTGCCTCCGTTTTTTTGTGTTATTATTTATTTATTCTGTTATTTATTAATTAGAGTTCTTTTTCCTTCCTGTCAGAAGTTAGGTTTTCATTGAAGTTCTAAAGAAATCCTGCGAACCAATTTTTTTTGTTTATAAATAACCGACTTTTAAATAAATCTTTAAAGCAAGAAGATTAGAAGTGTGTCTCTATAATAGACCAAAATTTTCTTGCCGATATGTCGACAGTTTTATAAAATGTGCATTTGCTAATCCTATATTTCTAGGGAGTGCACTTTAAAGGAACATAATTTTTATATCTTTTTAGTATTCATAATTCTTTTCTTTTAGTTAACTCTAAAAAAGTACTACTTTTTATTGTTTGTAAGTACGGTAATTTTTTTTAAACTATTATTTTTCTTAACTTAGGTAGCTTGGTTAATAGAGGCCAAGGCAACATATGCAATGGTAAAACTCAAGATGTATCACATATTGCATTTGGGTCAAAGATCCTTGGGCCACCTCCACCTTCAAACAGAAGAACCAATAGAAAGGTACCTGGAAAGGTAAGAAGGGCTAAATTCCAGCAAGACCATTGGCACTTTTGCAAAGGAAGATTTTGATAAGCAGAGGAGTTAAATGAAAGGTTTATTTCAGAGGCTGCCTCCAGAGAATTGGGGTAGGTCGTGGACCTCCAGTGCCAGAGATCCTGTAACATCTGGAGGAGGGCAAGGAAAATGCATGGGTGGCTCCAGCATGGGGCATAGGTTTATTGAGCCCACAGGAGAGAAGGCTAAGGGGAAATCTCTTTGCTATTTTCAATGAATACAGGGCTGTAGAGAAGCCAGGCCTTCACTAAGAGGTGCCCTGAAAGGCCAAAGCCAACGGGCACTAATTGCAGGGAGGCTCTGACTAAATATGACAAAGAAGTGGTTCAGTACTGCAACAGTCACAGGAGATTGGAGAATTTCAAAACTTCTGAAGACATCAAAACTTGAATGAAACAGGCTGATCTAATTTCAGCATCAGACATAAAGATGCCTCTTTCTACTGAAATTACTCTGTGATTTCTTATCACTCTCATTTTTCTGAATTTTTTTTTTAAGACTGCTGAAATGTGTTTGTGTGTGTGTGTGTGTGTAAATATTTTTCTTTTTGATGAGAGCTATCATGCAGAGCAGAAATTACATCTCAGGATGCTCTGATAGTCAGCCTTACAGTAGCTCATGTGATGCTGTCAATTACAATGCCAGGGAATACACCTGGTCCCAGTCTGCCAGCAATAAATATGCAGGTTTTTGGAATCTGATCAGGACTACTTTTCTCAGTTTAACACCTAAAGTAAGGGATCCAGCCAAAGGAAGTAGACTCTTGTGTAGGAAGTCACTCGAAAGTCAAGATGTAAAATTATATTCCTTTCTCCAAAGAAGAAAAGGCTCCTGAGGTCTAGAATAACTACAAGTTTTAGTCTTTTTATTCTGATAGTGAATTTTAGTTTTTTTCCCTTTTCTTTGTGTTGTTCCATTCAGTCAGTAAAAAAAAACCCCTCTGGCTGCTACTTGAATGTAAAGATTGAAGATGCCACACTGAATAGAGCCTACCATGAAGTTTTCGGAAAAGATAGTATCTAAAAAGAGATTTGGAAATATTTATTTGAAAAGAAGTGTAATTCATAACACATGTTTACCTTTGAGTGTTTTGAAAGCCATTATATTTTTGTCTTTCATCAAGAAATAAATGTCTTTCAAGGTAACAAAGAACTTGGGTAGCAAAACATCATGCCAGCTTCAAAATTCAGGAATGCCAACTGAATCCATACCAGATATTGAGCGATTGGAGCTGTCTCTCAGGCCATGCAATGATACTTTAGATCAAGGAGGCAAAAGAAACACTCTCCAAACAACTGCAAATGAATATCAAAATGGTAAGAGCATAAAGCAAAGAATATGTGGAGTTCTAAAACTGCCAAATCTTTGCATGATTGTGCCTTTGAATCTAGGACTTAATTCTTTGTTTTTCTAATCCTTTATCTACCTAATTAATTACTGAAGACATATTCATTAAATCATTACCTATTCTCCTGTATGAGGGTGAATAAATGCTCATTGTCTCTGCAGCTATTTGTATTGTGAGTGATGGAGCCAGGGATCATCACCTGCTGGCAGTAGCCACAATTTATACACATGCTCCTCTTTCCTCATGCTGTGAAAATAACTGAGCTGCTGCGGTGGTTCCTCGTTGTTTTGCAGATTTTGCAAGCCTGTTTTTTATAATTACTACGGTTTGCTCTTCTTCCATACCTAGTGTTAAATTTTTACTTCCTTGTGGCTGCCCTGTTCCTGCTGCCCTGCAAGATTCCCATGCTGTTTAGAAGCTGTTTGCATCCCAGTACAATGCCCCATATGCACACAATATGAGCCTTCGCAGGCATTTCATTTCTGCATTGCATTTCAGACCCTGAAATTCAGACTCAGAAAACATCTGTGAGTGGAGGAACAGATTTTCAGCTCACCTCACCACAAGTACCATCACCAGACAAGAACAGTCATAGAAGATTATCTCTAAAAAATGCAGCCAAACCCACATGGGAGATAACCAGTGGTATGGTACTCATTTTATGTTATTTTACATTTCAGTTCTGTGTGGTGTGAGGGACTGTGTTGCAAATTTCAAAGGACCCAAAAGCAGTTCACATAAAAAATAAATGTCTGTGTTGTGGGGGATTATGGAAATCAAGCACCCTGCAACAGAATTGCTTTTGAGCATTGATAAAGATTTGCAGGATTAAACAGAGTACCAGAGCAGTGAATGAATATCAAAAGAAAATTCCATGCTCTCATGATTAAAGGAAAAGGACTAAAAATAATTTATTCTTCAAATCCCTAATAAATTTAACACTGAAGACTCCAAATAGGAAATGTACAAGAAATTTTACTTGTCCCAGATAAGAGTTTAGAATATTAACTACTGTACCTATGTCATATCGGGGGGAAGAAAGGACAGGAGGGGGGAGGGTTCTTTTGCTTATAGAGTTCAGTGGTGATTTATTTCTTTTCTTATTCACAAAAGGACACCTCAGCTTATGTTTTGGGTTTTTTCCCTTTCTCACCTGTCTGCCAAAAAGTGTGGATTTTTTTTGTCATACAGTGTCAATCAACTTCCTTTGCATGAGTCTGGGAATTGCGTTATTGTGGCAGAAGTATCCCTTGTGTCTGTGAAAAAGTAGTGTTACTTTTTATTAGAAGGCATAGCCACCAATTTGAAAAGTGGTTGGACTATTCAAATATGCTCAAAATTGACCAATGGGATTTTTCTTCATATTGTGAGTGATTTCAATTGTGTTTATTCTTTGGGGATATTTAGAAGTGATCTTGAAATAAGGTTATGCCACTACTGTGGCAGTTTCAGTAATCCATAAATGCTGTTATGAGTTCCATAATTTGACTGAAAGAGATGGAAGATGTTCAGGCAAATAGAGAATTCTTCTGGAGAATTTTTTAATTCCTTCCTATGTACCTGAATTTTGAGAACTCTGGGGCAGGAATCACTGTCTTAGCTTGTTTCTCATCTAGAACACCAGGAACTCTTTCTAGTTCCAGAATTTTAGAAAAATTAATCAACACGTGTTATTTTATGTAAATATAAGTGATATGAAAAGACAGCCTTAAGGCAGTAGGCTGGCCTGTCTAAATGCCCTGTCATAAGTTCAGAAGCAGAGAACTGAGGAAGAAAGCTATGTGTAAACTCTGCTCTTTTGCTGTTTTTGTTTGCAAGAATGAACAGTGTTTCTTTGTAATCTTAATTATGTGTACAGGCAGATAAATGCATAATGTGAGTTTGTAAGGTACAATTCTGCAAACCTTCTTCCCCATATTTTCATTGTTTGTCACCGTTAGCTCAGTCTGCAGATTTCAGTTTCTTTTTAATACATGAAGTTATCTAGTTGTATGTAGATGACTTAATGATTTCTTTATCTATGAGTACTGGATTTATTTTTTCTGAGGAACTTCCTATAAGCAACTTCTTCATCGAGGAAAGTCCTGTTTTAGGCTTTGTTCTGGACTTGCTCCAAAGTGGGATAAACTTGACCTGAGAGAAGAAAAATAAGTGAACGTTGTTTATGCCAATCTTATTTACTTAATGCTGAAACCTTCATTAAAATGTTATGCTGTGATTAGAAGTTTTAGCATAAGTCTGAGTGTGTAGAAGAGCTAATTAGATGTTAAGGTGATCATTCTTGCATTCATGTTGTTTGCTGCAATGTTGTGATTACGTAGTTTGCATATTTTGCTCAGAATGTACTCCAACTTATTCATTACAATTGACATGGAAATTATGAGTTAAAAAGAAATTCTAGCGTAGTTTTTGTTGGAGAGGTAATGAGATTTTGTTTGGTCCAAAACTCCCTGTATCTTTTATTTGTGGACTATTTTTAAAGTGCTACAATGACAACAGGTTACAGAAGTTGCAGAACTCTGTAACCAGCATAAAATATCATCTTCAGATCATACAGACTTTTCTGTCTTCCCCCTGGATATCTCATTAAGAATAAATACTGTGCTATGCGAATGAGTGTTTGGGTTTGACTTATTCTTAACTCAAGTATATTTCTTCAGCAACTCTGGAAATCAATATAGTTCTTTACAGGGAGACTTAGACTAAAAAGACCGATATATAGATACTAATTATTTTAAAGTATTTCTTTATATTTCTGAACTCCTTTTGGTCTGGGCAAGACATTACAATGGTGACTAAAGTGTAAGAAATTTTTGGATGTCTGAGGCAGAGCCAGGAGTAGAAGTCAGTAGTTTAGGGCTCTAATTGCCTCATGTTCTCTAAACACTTGACAAAAACTGTTACTCTAAGATTTCTTTTCCGTGTTTTGATACTTGATTCAAAATTGACTGAAAATCTTAAAAAGCAAGTGATTCATCACGTTGTTTCCTTCAAAATTCATTACAAAATTTTATCTGTAATGCCCTCTACAAATTAAACAGCAACAACTGCATTGGAACCTATTCTAGAATGAGAATAGAAAAGGTGAGACTGCAATGTGGGAAATGGGTTGTTACTAAGTCAGTAGGCAAAACAATTAAGCCATTTCTCTCTACTCTTTCCCAGTTCTTTGTGCATAAGAATTAGTTAATTCTCTTGAAGTGGGTTGTACACTAAGTGTATAACCATTCCCTAGAGGGCTCTTTACAGTGGTCTGAGCTATTAGTGCATATTTGTAAACCACAAGGGCAGCATGAGACATGTCAGATCTAATTCTATGATGGGGAAAAGACCTTCTGAATACTAAAGCAGTGTATGTTATGTATTTTGGTGTTAGTCAAGACACTGCCAGGGAAACCTAATAAAATGCATCTAGATTAAACTGGAAGGGTGGGTGCCAGACTGGTCAGAAGACTGCAAAGTGCTGAGATGAGAAAAAAATACAAAAAGTTTCTTAACTAGGTAATTTTTGAAGGTTTTTGTTGTTGTTGTTGTTTTGAAAAACGCAGCAAGTTAAAAATTTTAATATCATTGCCTTAGGAAAAAGAGTAAACAGCATTTTAGACTTAGCAACTAAAATACCTGGGAAAAAAGATTCTTCATATCCAGAAGAGTTGTCCAGTTGAAATTTGGGGATAAGTAATACTTTTTTGGCATTTCTGCACAGCGCTTTCTGGAGTTGTGAACAAGGCAGCATCTCCAGAGCCAAAGACTTGAATACAATTTCAGTCTTAGTGGGCCCAATTCCCACAGGATAAATAATCGAGTAATTGAAAATACTTATTTTAGTTTTTAAATCATGTTAGGTCACAGAATCAGTTGGGGAAAAAACAGTTCCTGAGTCTTTGTTCTTGAATATCCAAATACTGTGTTCAGCTTCACTTGAAAAGCTCATGGAAAGATCCCTCTTCTCATTTCATTTTTATAGGGGAAATGGTTGCTTAATAAAGGCAGCTCATATAGATAGTAAACTATAGTGAAAGCATAATATCTGTGAAATGTTCATGACTGTGCTTTCTCTTATGATTTCAGTTGTTTTATTCGTGTACCACCCTTCACATGTAATTCCAATTGCCTGTGAAAAATATGTTATCAGAGGAGTGTGACAAAATCTTGAATGCTAGTAGGTTGGAGAATTCTGCTCCAATATCCTCCTTTGAAGAGCCTATAGCTATAGATCAGAACTAAAAGTCATTTGGTTTACTCAATGAAGAGTGTTTCCTAAAAGTTTTGAGTAGTCTCACTCATTTCTTGATGCTCTTGGAAAAACTAGTCCAAAATATTAATAAAATAAATGGAATCACTTGCATGTTCAGCTTTCAAGGCTTATAATAATTAAAAGCACAATCTACTACATTATTTTAAACCAGAACGATTTTCTAATATAACAAGAGTTTACTTGAAAAGCCTTGAGGGTTCTTACTAAAGATGGTCTTCATATAGAGATTGAAAAATGGCCTTTTCTGGAACAAGAAGATGCAATCCATGATCATACAAGATACGTCAAGTCCCTACTTTTCACTGGTTCCTGGATATTAACTGGAGTTTGGTAGCTGTTCAAGCTGTCTTCAGTAAACTGGGAAAGTCACAGCAACCCAGTAAGAAGACAGCTGTTCCTCCTGGCATCTCATTCTTCTTTCTTTTGCCTTCATTTATGGTGATTCAGACTTCCTCCCACCCACCCAAGCTGCTGAATGTGCCTGAAGTGGTAATTCTAACAAAACTAAAACTAAAATATCACAGTAAAGTACAAAATACCACACTAAACTTACTGTCTTCTGTGATGGCAAGCATTTTATTATTGCAATGCTACTTTATTATTACGGTTTTAGTATTTTTTTCATGGAGTTTTTTTAATATGGTTGATGGTAACTTTGTTTTATGGAGCTGGAAAGTTTCAATATCTAGTGAATAATCCACACCACACTACCTTTAATGAAGATAAGGGAGTATTGCATACTTGAGCAATTCTCCTTTTCTTAGATGCTATTTGAGATTGGTTGTAATCAATCAAATTGACATTTTGTTCTATACCATCATTCCAAACAGTAAAATATAAGTTAACAATAAGAATATAAAAATGGTCTTTTCATGTGTATCTGGTGCACTCAATCTTTAAATCCATTTCTGTAGTTTATTGTTTGTTTTAAAATTGTCAGATTAGTTGTGGCTATATTCAGGGAAACCTGGTGAAACAGATATCTTTATACATTTTTCATGTCACAATTTTTTATCAGAACAGTAGTTTGAAATTGAGATTTAAACCATAAGTTCTGAATGTAAAAGTGTGGAATTTCAGCAATAAAGAAGGAGCAGATTGTAATATTATTAAATTTCCACCAATGTGTGATTGTTTTTTAAATGTCAGACATAAAAAATGCCTATAGAAAAAGATCAATTGCCATATTTAATAAAATTATGCTTTCCTGGAATAAAATTCAGTTGTGGGTTTCAAATCTTGTCAGCTAAATAGTTTTAGGTTTACAAATTGCAGGCTTGCATGTCCTGTACCAAAGCCTGTATACTTTTAGAGCTCTGATTAGAAATGTTTTGATTAACCTTGCTGCACTTTGAAAGCAACCTGATCTTTTTCATTGCATCCTCGTTACTCTTATTCTTCCTTGATAGGCAAAATATTTCTGTATTAGAAAAACTTACTTTGCTGTACAACTTTCTGAGAAAAACAGAATGATCAGAGTAGCTCACAATTTACATGTTTGGCATTGAAATTGTGTGTTTCAGATAAGTGGGTGTTTCCAGAGAAGTTCACTGGGAGTGTTCAGTTGGATAGGAAGGAGCACTTCGGAGCTACTGGAAGTTCAGCCTGCTCTAATTTACCCTCAGCCCAAAATGCCTCTGTTGAACATCACAGCAGGGAAACAGCTGTTCATCACAGGAATAATAAAGAGGTTTTCACATTTTCATCAAAACCTCATTCAGCTCCTTATGGAAAGTCTCCAAATATGTCACCAGAAAGTTGTGTTTTCCTGTTGGATTTGGAGCCAGACAGTAACGGAGAGCATGAGAAAACCGAAACTGAAGATAGCTTTGAAGGAACTGACAGCAGTGAGGAGGTAGGCCACTCGTACATGTAACTCTTGATAAAGCAGTCCTCATCCTAAAACTCCTAGGATGAGATTCTGTCTTCAAGCCAGACAGAGAGGATAAATCATCTTTTCCCCATATACCGGCGGGTAGATTTGTCTCTGTCAGGTTGCTGTGTCTAACTGGATACAGGACGCAATGCAGGTGTACCCTGTGTAATAAGTTGACAAAAGAAACCTAAATCTGTCAGCCCCTATGCTAACAGAGAGATGCCAGAACTGTGCATCATTACTACAAAAAAGATTTTAGGAAAGCCTGCATCATAGATTTGAGTGAGATCTAAGTCCTTTATGCTTGCTCAAGAGTTCAGTAAATAAGACTTCACTGTGCCTTTTAAAACTGTAAATGGAGACTGGTTTTGCTCATTGACATTGTTGAAAGTGAATTACAAAATGCCAGCTTTTGAATGTCACTTGATTATTGGTATTTCTGCTGTATATCCTGCCTGAGCATCACTAACTATAATTCTTTTGCAATGTGGAAATCTCCCAGCAAATAAATTAATGAAAGAAAAGAAACAATTTTTAGTATATCTATCTGGTATCATGTGATGCTATATAGAAATCTGCTGAATTGTCAATGCATGCAATGATTTCATTATGTCATTACAGTAACTGCTAAAGTTCCTACCTTTATGAACATTCTAGCATATTTCACTTTTAACTATGAAATCTGTTTCTTAGCATTTGAATCTGTAGCTCACAGCAGAGAAATAAAATGTAACTGTGTTGTATAATAGCAAGATGGACTGCATTTAACTGTTTTACAAAATAACTGAGGGAATAAAGCTATAAATTTCCAAAATGTGTACCATTAATAAAAATGAGGGATTATCTTTTTGAATGCACGTTTCATGCTGTGTAATCCTGGCCTCACTGAAGTCAGTAACAATCTCGGATCACTGTCACGTGCAGCAGGATTGCAGCTCAGCTGTGAGAGGCACACTGCAGGTGACACTGCCTTACCGCCTGTGTGGGAACATTTGGCAGAGGAGCAGCATCACGAGATGAAGATGAGGGTGCTCTCATCCTTTCTTTCTTAAGAATAAGAACACTGAGGCAAACACTAGATGCACTTCTGCATTATTTCTCTTTCCATCTGTTCAGTCCTGCTGATTGTTGTTGAGATGGGGTATGAGTGAACATCATACACTTGATTCATGGGATATTTCGCAGAGACATTGTTAGAAGCATGGATATAAGGTTAATAAACTAACCTCTAAAATTCTTAAATTGTATTCAAATGGTAATGAATATGATATCCAGTACCATATGATTACCAGAGCAGAGCAAAGTGATCTCAGCAGGAGTTATTTCTTCTACATTTGAGTTGAAGATGGAATGTGAAAATATGGAATATTAATAAATCAGTGGAAAGATATCATTGTCATGGACTTTTTGCTTAGTTTTGGTTTACAGTCATAATAAATTCTATTAAAATTATGATTGTCAGGTTTGGGAAGACACAGGTTTGGGAGGTTACCAGGATTCAAAATTCACCCTGACATTTTGAAAAGAGTAATCAGCTTCAGATGTAAGAATAAGTTTATGGTATAGTCAGCGTATTTGCCAGGAAAAGCAGCTGTTTTTCAGAATCCTTGTAACTTTAGGAACAGGAAACAGAGATTAAAGAGTGATTTTGAAGAGTTAAGGTTATGTAAAACTGAATTGTGTGATGATGAGAGGGAACCAATCACTCTCGCTTTGTTTCCTAAATTTAGGATGACAACAGTGAACTCATCCAGGGTACTGGGAACATTGAGAACAGCCACAGTAGACAAGGAACATCTGATTCAGCAGTTTTTAAAGAGATCCCATTAAATAAGATGTCACAGAGAAATGAATACTGGAAGAATAAGGAACACAGCAAATATAACGTCGAAGAGACCATCTTATCAAAACCACAGAGTTCCACCATGAGAAAACCACAATCTATTAGCTTTCAGAGAAGTTTAAAGCCTATCCTTTCTCCAATTCAAAGTAAATCCAAATCCTTTAGAGTAATTAGAAATGCATCTGAAGAAACTGAAAGTGAAGGAGTTTCAGATCAGTTAGAAAAATCTGTCAGTAAAACATCTCTCAAAAAAGACTCAAAAGGAAATTCATGTCTGACAGCACAGACTTGTGTAAGTGATTTTTACTTTGAAATTAAATTACTAGATTGTATAAAGAAGCTATATTAGATATACCCATTTGCATGAAGTGATTAATAGTACATCTTTCATTCAGATATAGTCTGGCTTCATCATAACAGCATTTACTGTGCTCAGTCTGTTGAAAGCTGATTTTGTAGGGGTTTGTGGCACACAGAATAATACTCCAAATATATCAGAAATCGCAAAGGTTTGTAGATAAAAAGATGTGTTATTGAGAAACTCACATTTTGGAAATATATGGGTTAGAAAATAGTTTGGGGCTGAAAGGTTACAGAGGAAAATTGGCAGATTTTAAGTTGCTGTATTAATGAATGACCGCAGAAGGAGTGTTAATTTGGGTACTTCATGGTCTCTCTGTGTCAGCCCTGAGCAATAATAAATTATGTGACTGAGAGCCAGCAGTGAGGCAGCTTCTGTGCAGCAGTCAGCCATGGATGGGTGGAGGGAATAACAGGGCAAGGACAGGGAAAGCACCCGGGGGTGCCTCAGCAGCAGGGCCCTGCAGGCTTCCTTCCAGCAGTCCTTAGCTTAGCCATTTCTTTAGGAAAGGTGGTGTCTCTAGTGAATAACTGGTGGTGGAGTTTTTTCCCACAGATCTGTATGTTTGCATTTTGCATCTATACGACCTTTGCCTTGTGACAGTGAATTTCAAACTTTAACTGCTTTTATGGGAAAAAACATGTATCTTCATTTTTTTTGTTTTGAATGCATTATCCTCTTCTGATGCCTTTTCCTTGGTCCACAAATTAAGAGCTAGACACAGTTAAGGGATAAAAGGTTTTTACTTCAGTATTTAATAAGGATTTTTGTGGTGCAACACCTCGCCAAGGTGGAATACGCTGAGCTGCGCACACCCGGTAGAACACGTATATCATTTTATAGACCTTGCAAATTAGCATATCTAACAAAGATGCCCCAATGAGAAGCTTGAATGAATAGCGTGATATCTTTCTATCTCAAAGTATTTCCTCTTAGATGGGCCTAATCTTAGCTTACAGGATGTATTCTAGAGGGGACCTAGCTTTCTCAAGATAGCATAGGGCTTTCTGGCTCCCAGCTGCGAGGCCTTTAGGATGTTTGGTTTTTTGGCTTAACAGAATACCAGGACTATGCTGTTATCAGACTTAAGGAATTACAAGTATGCATGCTAAGGGCATCGAGAATACATAAAAGGTATATAAAAGAAAAGGCAAAAAATCATCATAGCATCAATTCCTGGTGCTTTCTTACTCTTCTGTTTGCTATAAAAACAATGAATTTTTTTTTAAGTAATATTCTTAACTGTGCCACTTCCTGCTTCATGGCTGTGAATCATATTCCCTTGCAGGTGTCTCTTTTACAGGTCTAGGAGTTTTATGGTATTTAGTCCCAGGATTGCTGTTTTGTGAATTGTTTTGGATAGTTTTACCCAGGGATGTTGAATTCAACTACTGCATGATCATTATTGTAAGTGTGAGGTTTGTTTTCTAATATCTTGACTATATCTTGAATTTCTTATAATAGAAATATATATCCTCAGGTATTGCACACCTCTGAGAACCAAAAGAATAGACTCTGCTCTTTTTGGAGTGCTATATGAAGTAGTTATGCATTGTTTGGAAAAGTTTTTCTGCTTTAGTGTCTTGGAATATGATCTGCACCTCATGTACATGAAGGAAATGGACATCTATTGTTGCAGTGACCTAAACTATCTTGGGTGATTCAGAATGGGTTAATTTCACTGCACCAGACTCTGCCTCAGAGGATAGGTTCAAAGGAGATTTCACAGCATAAGAATTCTTAACCCCTGAGGTCACCTGTGCCTGCTTCCTCTCTTTGTTTCAGAGATTCAAGCCTCTCACAGGACAGTGTGTCTCAAGATTATCTTGAGCTGTACTACCATTTGTAACTTAGGCTGAGTTCCTCCCCTGAGATGTTTCCACTAGGTCTGTGTCACGCGTGTCACCTTTAGATTAGCTATCTGTGTTCTACCTCTCTCACACTGTAACCCTATAAAAACATGTAACCAAAGAGTTAAGGGGTCTTTCTGTGAGCTCCCCTTCAAGAAAATAAACTTGGAATAAAGCTACAGAAATTCCAACTCTTTCCTCCTTGTCTTCGCTCCTTCCGAACTAAAGCCCAAAGACTGCTTGTTGCAAACGGCTTCGGGCCAAGAAGTGACCCGACCTCGACCAGACGCCGCTGTCCTGTGAGGGTGGCTGCCTGGATCGACAGGCCAAGGCAGAGCAAAGCAGCAGGCAGCGCCGCAATCTATCATTTTCGTGTCCTTGTAGTTTGTCTCATCTGCTGTAGGAAAGGGAGCGTGCTGTCATTCTGCTGAGGGAATTTTGGTCTGTAGCATTTCTATGTCCTGTTGATACAGTTAATTTTAGTTACCTGATTTGACAGCCTCTGTGAAAGGGGAAGCAGGAGTGAGGACTTCCGTGGGACATGGCTGCTGCTGCTGCTGGGGCAGGGCCATCCCACTGGAAGGTTCTACCTGCCTGCCTGGGGCTGCTCTGGCTGCTGAGGATGGACAGCCCTGCAGTTAACTGTGGGTATGGAAATCCAGGCACAGAGCTAGGAGGAGCAATCCTAACTGGGCACCAGATTGAAGAATAGCGTTCATGTTCAGCTTTCCTGTGTGTCTGTGATGGGGAAATGCTCATCCCGCCATGCCACTGATGCTTCAGTGCTTCCTGCAAAATGAGTCTCTTTTAGTACGGGTGCAGGGGCTGGGGTTTATGTGTCTCACAGTGCTGTGAGGTTGTCTCTCAGACTGGGCATTCTGGAAATCTCTTCCTGCATCCTGCAAGTAGCTTATTGGATTGGTAAAGGCCCTGCACTTTTCCTGATAAAAACAGAACATCCTTTTCCATGAAGGTTGTGGCGACTGGTTTCCTTTGGGACAGAAGTAGATTAGGGAGCAGCAAGGGGAATGAAACAAAGCAGTGCAAGGGAAAATCAGAAACAGTGCTGAGACTTTATGATCATAGAAATATCAGTGGCTGGTGATTTTAAAGACTATGAAAAGCCAAAAAATTAAAAAGCAGAGAAAATCCTACGAATAGCAGCATATGTTCTATGTATTTATGATCTGGAAAAGACATTAGAATTGCCACTAGTGATGTAGAAAATGTGGAAGAAAGCAATGCATGGGTTCATTTCTATTTGGAAAGAAGATAATGTTGCTGTAATTTTCAGTGATAGGAAAAACCCCAGTTGATTCTGATAATCTGATTCTCTTAGCAATGGTAATATGCAGTGAATGTGTATGATAAAATTTGTTTATATTTTGCATGCCATTTCCCTCTTATTATATTTTATAAGAATTTAATTTTTCTGTTTTCCAGTAGCCACTTACATCTTTGGGATTAAATGTACTCCTTATTTCCTGATACTTTCAGAAAATTGTTCCACTTAAAATTCAAGTATGTTTATTACTTATCATAACTGTAACCTATTTGTCCATAATAAATTAAATTATACATGTATTACTTTCCTGAGAGATATTATCAGCATTTAATGCAGTCATCAACTTTGTCCTGTAGAACACAGCTAAAGGTAGACTTTATAGGTGTAGTGCAATATTTGATTACTAATTTAGACAATAAGGTTATTACCATACTGCACTTGTAGCTGTAAATATATTGCACATGTGATTTGTTGCTTGTAAGTATTTTTTCCAAGAAAAAATCCTGTTACTAATGTATAGAAACACATTAGCTTCAGACTTTGTTTTATTACTATGAACATAAGATTAAAGTATCTGGCAGATCTGGGTCTTATACTTGGTTTAATCAAGTCTTAAAATTTTACAGAAGCCCTTCCTTGGAGTTCTTTGACGCTTCTTTTTGTACTCATACAGAGGACTAGTAAAGAAAAAAAATGCTTAACCAAGTCTTCTGCAATTGATTTGCCAGCTGCTTAATATGCTTTAAGGACCTGGTTTCTTGCAATGTTTTATTCATGTTTTAATAGAGTTCTCTATTATTAAGTTCAAATATTTTTAATTAAGAAAGAAGTATAGCCCTCTGGGTAATATTGCAAGCATGTAGATAGCTGGTAATTAAAGTTTTCCACACGTATAACTACATTCAAACAATTCTGAATAAAGCATTTGAACCTAGAAGAATGCAAATGTCATTATATATGAAAAAAATCCTTTAAACAACAGGTTTTGTCAATCTAGCAAAAGTTTTAAGTGCTTTATAAAAATACTTTATTGTAAGGGAAGGACTTGCAAATAGACAAGATAAGCTTTTAATTAGTAAATGAAATATTAATTTTAGACAAATTTACAAGTATTGCAAAATTACTTCTTACATCAAAAGATTCTCCTAAATTCCAAAGTTAACTTAATTTCAAATTCAGTTTTCAAATTCTCTCTTTGAACACCAACAAAGACAATGTAAAATTTTTGAAGAGGCTTTTTGGTAGAAGAATAAAATATCCAAACTATTTCTCCTACATTAGTTTATTGTAGGAAGGATGTTTAACACAGAAAATGGTCATATCATCTCTTCTCCTTCCTCAGTATGGTATTTTCAGAGAGACACCATTACAGGAAAAGAAAATGGAATGGCAATTTGAAATAAGCTGGGGAGGGAGTGGGAGAACAGCAGATGTTTAGAACTATGCTGTAATAACTCCAAAAATCTATGCATCTTTCTTCATAGATGTAAAGGAAAAGCCAAGCAAGTTTAGGCAATTTTTGTGCTTTTATTAAAAAGAGAATGAGAAGAAAATTTCTTTCAATAGTTAGTGCTTTTATTCTGCAGAGCACCAGTTCATTCTGTCAGTTTAATGACTGCATACCAATTATATGAGGGAAGAAAGATAAGCCAAAGCTTCTCTTATAATAATCAAATAACTGCAGAAGGTTTATATATAGGAAAATTAACAGGAAATCAGCATGTCCAGTAAGATCAATAAAAGTTACAGCAGCTGCAGATGTGGTAGAATACTGATACATCAGAGCAAAGCAGGCTCCCCAGGCGGAACAAAGCGAGAGCTTCGGTGAGGTGAACAAATGACTACCAGTCACTGAGCTAGTAACAGGCATTCAGAAAGGGTCTAGAGAAAACATCTCATGCTATTTTAGAATTAAAAATGGTAGTAGTAATCACAGTATTCAGGAATGAAGCTTGGACCTCATAAGCCAGGGGTAAAAAAGGAATGGTAGCTGTGCAAACTGCTTCTGTCATCTTATGCTTTGTATCTTCTGTCGTCTTCTTGTACCTTGTATCTTATATACACAGGAAGAAAGCAAAGGAGTTATAATCATAATTTCACTATGAATTCTGGTGGTAAGGTGACTTTTGTACCCCTAAACGACACACTCAAACATTACACACTGCGTTTCATAGCAGGAAAAGCTGTGTTTGTGTCACTTGTCCTGCTGACTTGTGTGTGTTCTTGAGGTCTTCAGTTACCCAGTGCCTTCTCACAGCAAAAGAGACTGAGAGATTCTCCCTTCTGCCAGGAGTATGATACACTTCTGGTCTAAAAGCTGCATTCTCTTCACTAGAATCAAAGCTCTGTCCCTCTTTGGGATACTGTTCTAGAGTGTCTCGCAGGCCACTGGCCAATATTCCAGTGATCTAAATCCATTCAAGTCCTGGTCACTGCCTGCATTCGCTTTTCAAGCATGCTTTGTTCTTACATTTAGAACCAAAACTAGATGCCTCAAGTATTAGACTTGTTCCTTTGTGAAAGAGCAATCTATGTGGACCCTTTAAAAAAGGGAAAGCTTTTCTTAAAGAAGGAGTTCTTTAAACAAAGATAGTGCCAACAGGTTGGGTGACTTTAAACTATTTTATCTTAAGGTTTTGAGTGAGGCCTGAGCATCAGCTGCAGAATGGTTAATATGTGCTTGCAGCTTTTGGCCTGTGGATCAAGTTTGGTATAACAATTAGGGTTACATTAACAATTCAACCAGTGGATTTAAAGGAAAGTGAAAAGACATTGACGTTTACTTGAAAATTCATACACTACCAAATTGCTAGAATAACCTTTGAAATTTGGTGTTGACATAGCTTTGCAGAGAAATTTTTTGCTGTGCTTGACCAATAACTAAATGTTATGTTGATGGTGTAGATGATACTGTGATAACTGTGGAATTTTGTTTAATTCAAGATTTGCATTTAATAGCTGATGGATTTTTGAACTCCTTAAGGCCTGCTTTTATCTTCTGTTTTTAATTGCAGTGGAACAGCAATTTCACCAAACACCCTGGATCAAAACTGCAGTTCATTACAGTGTTTGTGGTGTTCTTCCTTCCTGTAATTGTGTGTAAATATCCTTGATCTTGATAGCTGAACAGAAATCTGTTAACTAATTTTTTCTAGTAAACGTTTAGTTTCTCTTTCAGTATTGAAGCTTCTTGAAGATTATCTGAGAGATTCTCCATGGTCCCTCTGGGTTTCATTCATCTATTCTGTTCGGTGATCTTGTCTATATTGTTGACTTTTCCATTTTATTTCACAGGAGTATGACAAGAAAAAGTACCAGCCAAATAGACTGAGTTCATCTGAACTAGAGATTCTGGCCAGCATGAAGAGACAACAAAATGAAGAATTACAGGATGCTGGGATCTCCCACGGGCTGAGCGCCTCACAGATCGATTGCTGCAATGTCAACAGAAGTGTAAGCAGTGATGATGATACAGCAACCTGGAACTCTTGTTTCCCACCGGTAAGTCTAAACCCACAGTATTTTCTCAGGGGTCTTGAATACTAAATTTTCTTTGAGTAGAGTTGAAATTTAAGGTATCATTACCAAAGGCTTGTAGAACTTATCAGGTAAAACATTTAACCAAGACACATGCACTTCCAGCATGTTCTCTAGTACCACCGTGGATAAAGAGCAAATCTATTATATATATTCCTTCCTAGAATCCTGAATAATCATGTAGGCTGTACAGTTTGTCACAATAGTGGCTGACAACCTGCAGGTGTGTGATATAGTACTTAAAAATAGTTCCAAAATGAATGAAACCCAGATATACCAGTCAGCAGCTGCATTACAGTGTGAGTAATGGAAAATAATTGCTTCTTAGAATGATAAAGTCTCATTACTGAAAAGCTAAATGTTTAAAGAACTGAAGCAGGAGAAAGCAGCAAAAAGCTGCAGTAGTTCTGAGCACTTAGTATGTGATCATTATGTATTTTACACCTCGGATCATTATTTGTCCTGGTACAAAGTGGTACAGAATCACACACAGCTGCACTATGTGACAGTACTGCTATAAGAAGCAAAGTATTTGCTGCAGTCCACCAAAAAGTATTGAATGTATGAAAGCACAGAATAACATTTCAGGAACTATATAAAGGTACTAGCAGAAGCTAGTAAAACTAGATAACCTCATACTCCATTTATATATCAGCAATACAGCCGTTATTTTATTACAGTTGAAGCAATAATAAACAATGAATGTGGCTTTAATAATGCACACAGCACAACTCTGAGGCAAATCCAACGTTAGAAGAGCAAACACAGCTGCGTTGCCCCAATATAAACTATTGCAGAGTAAATGCTCTAAAGTGTTAGGTGCAAATTACCTTTAAGGTTCTACAGGGTCCAAATAGAGGCCTGTAGCAGCAACTTTCCATAGTGAATGATCAACACAGTGCTGCAACTTTGGAGTGCCCTGTTAAATGAAGGTTTCAAATGAGAAGAAATGTATTGATAAGTGGATAATTGTACAAATAAGAGCTTGATTTACAGAGTAATATTTTGCAGGACATCAGAGAAACATTAGTTGGTATTAACTATTTGGTATACATCTCCATTACACATTTTGTTAATTTAATATTTCCAATGCGTTTTCTCCATACTCATTAAATAGGCTCAAACATGGTACAAATCTGCAAGACCAGACAAACGGAACTCAATTAGAGAATAGCAGTCTCATTAATTTTTTAGTAGTTTAATTATAAGGAAATTGATAAGAATATTTAGCCACGTCAGGTTTGGTTAATACAAATTACATGACTAAAACAAAACGAACTTTTAAAGTAAAATGTACTGCTGCAGTATTCAGTGAAGCACAATGTGATTGCAAAGACTATTGTTTGATCTTACTGTCTTGACCAACTTCTGTAGCTTCAATCTAAAAAAAGTGTTTAGATATAAAGGGTTAGTACTATAAATTGCAATTTAATATAGTTGTAGTTTTTCATAACAGCCCTTTATGGCCATCTTTCTCTACATAATTCCAGTATAAAAGGCAAGATTATGTCTTTGAGAGAGTTTTTCACATTTCATCCAGCTGACTGAAGAATTTGGTGTGCCTTACACAGTGAGCCTTGCCAGGTTTCTTTTCTGCATTTTGCAAGGTGGACATTGAGGGTTTAAGATTAAATGGCAAGAACCTCATTTCCAAGAAGGGATCACTACCTAATCTTTCTTGGGTAAAGACTAACCACTTAGTCCCTCACAAAAACAAAGAAATTCAGCTTTCCAGGTCCTCCCAACTCATTTACCTCAGCCTTTTTGGAGAGCAACTCTGTACCAGTACAGTGCCAGTCAGTTCCCAGAATCTCCTGTTTCACTTCGTATTTTCCTTGCTGAGCTATCAGCCAGAGCACCAGCTCTTCATAGATATGATGGAAGTTTTTTGAGTATGGATTTGTGTGTTTAACACTATTTGATGTAATTCTGTTCCAACATTTGTAAAATGCAGAGTATCTATGTGAGGGTGATAATTCACTTCGTAGACCTTTGGTATTTAAGAAGGCTGTTAACAACACTTGTTAATGGAGGTGATTATTTAATCACCCCACATTCTTTTAACACAGAAGCTTTTAAAGAGTAGTTGGGGGAATTTTGGTATGCTGATGTTAAACGTCAGTATATTTTGATATATTTACAACGTTGTAGAAGACTTAAGAGTAGCAATGCTGTGCCAGTATTCAAATGGTTAGCTGAAGTGAAAAGGTCTTTAGTGATGCGTTCTCTTTCTGTAAGACCTAAAATCATGGAATTATAGAATAGTTTGGTTTGGAAGGGACTTTTAAAGGTCATCTAATCCGTCCATCCTACCACTGGGCAAGGACACCTTCCACTAGACCCAGTTGCTCAGGTCTCCATCCAACCTGGCCTTGAACATTTGTAGGCATGGGCAGTCACAGCTTCTCTGGGCAACCTGTTCCAATGCCTCACCACCTGCACTGTAAAAAAACTCTTCCTAACATCTTGTCTAAATCTACCCTCTTTCAGTTTAAAACTGTTGCCCTTTGTCCTACCACAACAAGCCCTGCTAAAACTCTGTCCCCATCTTTCTTGTAAAGCCTCCTTTAGGTACTGAATGGCTGCAGTAAGACCTTCCCAGAGCCTTCTCTTCTCCACGCTGAAAACCCCAACTCTCTCAGCCTCCCTCCATAGGAGAGGTTTTCCAGTCCTCTGATAATTTTTGCAGACCCTCCCTGGACTCACTCCAGCAGGTCCATGTCTTTCCAGTGCTGAGGACCCCAGAGCTGGACACAGTTACCCCAGGTGAGGTCTCACAGGGGCAGAGTAGAGGGCCAGAATTCCCTCCCTGAACCTGCTGCCAGTTCTTGCTTTGGATGCAGCCCAGGATACAATTGGCATTCTGGTCTGACAGGTCATGTCTAGCTCTTCATCCCCCAATACTCCCAAGTCCTTCTCCACAGGGCTACTCTCAATCCCTTCATCCCCCTGTACTAGTAAACTCATCATTTCTTCAGCTTCCAGTTTTTATAAAGAAGTGATTCTTATATATATGTCTATTCCTTATATATATTTACTATGTAAAAAAATATGTGTAGAATAAAAGCAGATTTTTTATGTCTCTGATCTTTAGTACCACCATCATCTGAGTTAATAGAATTTTCAAATGCTCAATCCTTCCAAAATCAGATGTACAAACTGCAGAAAAGTTTATAGAGAGATATATATAGAGATATAGATCTGTAGCCATCTTCCAGTTACATAGGTAAATGATTTTAGCAGTGCCGTATATAGAAAAGAAATAGAAATAATCCTCATATTGGAATTTGAGAAATTAAGGACAGCTTGAAATTCTTGTCATGATTAAACTTTCACGCTTACATGTGTTTCCAGGTTGTATCTTTATGATTCTTTAAATCAGTAGTATCAATTGCTTTCTCTTATGTTTTTCAAAGATAAATAAGTGGTATTTTCTTACAAATTTTTCTTCATTTTATACATTTGTGTCCTTTAGGTGGAATCTATGGCAACAGCACCACCAGAAGGCAGCTTTTTGTGTATCTTTTATTTTGAAATACCTTTGATGTTTTGCAAGGCAAGGCAGGGTATTATCATGTTAGATAGTGAATTTAGGTATCAAAGTAATATTTTACATATATACCACATTCTAAGTGAGTTTAATTTTTTTTGTCTCAACCATTTTCAGTCTGATTTCCAGAGTCGTTGAGAAGTGTCTTGTAACTGACTTTAATGAATCTGAGAAACCCTTGTGAATGTAAAGGCACATAGATCAATCATATTACTGAGCTGCAATTAGAACAGATGTCCTTAAACAACTACGAAACATATTTACTAAAATTGTGGTTTTATATTCTATGATAGTTTACCAAGAACTGAATATATGCTGTCAGGAGAAAATGTTGAAACGGTTTAGCTGCTGCTGTAAACTATGACAGCCAAAAAGGAATAAAATCACTGTGAATATTATACATTACCCAGCATAGATTTTAGTTATAAATATGAAAAAACTTCTACTTTAAAATGGGTTTACTTTGAAGGAGAATTGTAAACCCTTGTAAAATGTGTGTGGGGCACAGTTTCAATTCAATAATATGTGTATGTAGAGCTAAATATTTTAAAATATTTTATTTGACTGTGTCTTACCTGAATGTTTTCTTAAATCTCAAGGCCTATGAAAATCCATGCTAGATTTGCAACACTATGAAAGACATAGTTCTATATATTGCAGAGTTTAATGTGAAGTTTATACCCACACATATATACATTATCCAAGAAAATTTGCAAAGCTTACAAAACATTTCTGGTTCAATGTCTTGGTTTATTCTAGAAATCCTGTCAGACTTTCTTGCCCTGTCAGAGAATTGGCCCGTTCAGCTTCTTGGATAGTTGTTTCCACACTTCAGACACCAATTCAAATACAACACAAACATTCTGGAGAAAGATCATCCATAAGAGAATTCAAGATACCTTACTGCATATGGCCCCTGTTTGTCAGTGAAAAATGCAAAGGAGAAGGAAGATTCTCCTAATTGCTCACTGATATATCCTGGAAGCTTGTAGTGGTATAATGGTGATATAATGTTGCATTAGCAGAATCCAAATTATGCCCATCACTAAGATGTCTTTCAAGTAAGGAGTACTCACAGAGTAGAAAGATTAATTGTTCCACAAGCAACTTCCTAAATATAAATTCAGTCACATGAGTCTTGATCTGAAAAATATTTGAAGGAGTACTTTCAGGTTCATACCTAACTTATGGAAGGTCTTCTGGCCTCCTTTGTGAGTTTTCAGAAAAGAAAGTCACTTAACACAAAAATGGTCTGGCAGAACTGAAGTCTGACAGACAAGAGGAATGTTATTTTAACCCAGAATTATGCCAACTGTGAGCTCAGTTCGACAACCCCTGGAGGGATCTGTTCACATCAAGTCAAATTGCAAAACTGAGGCAGAGTATTCTTTACTATGAAATGAGACTAAAAATTATTTAGACAGATATTCTGGTTCATAGACTGACTAATTCACTCTCTGTCTTGTCCTCAATCTTCCACTAGCTATCATCTGGGAATTGCACAATCCACCACCAGGCAGTGAGTCATATTTGGTAGTAATTAGGATGTCATTCATCCTGAACATACTTTTTACAACATGCTTTTCCATTTTCTGAAACCATAAGAACATACTCATTTTTGTATTGATTTTTATTTTAAAAAAAATCGTTTCATAACACGTTTTATTATTTTAGCATTTCATGTACTAAATTGTACAAGTATTGTTAATGTATGCTTACATTTTCACTTCTTTTGCATTTCCTTCAATGATTTGTTTAGAACTGCTTTTGAGGTGTGTGATAATGGCAGGGGGAGTCTCTTCTGGTGGAACTACATATATTCTGGGAGAAAATGTATTTATGGATTTTAGAATTCTTGAATTTTTACATCAGTTTATGAATATTGATCTTCCTTGAAAATAACTCTGTTTAATGCCATAAACCAAATGTAGTTTGAAACTTTTGGGGCATGTACTTTCAATGGGTAGGTAAGATTTGACTGGGAAATTACCATATTTTGTGTGAATATTCATACAGTCCACTATTAGCTATTCATGAACAGCTTAATCCAGGCTTCAAAGCTGCAGTGCCATGGAGAATCATATGTGTTTCAATAACCTTCATTTGGGACTGCTAAAATTACTGTTATTGGTGCTTCTAACCTGGTCTGCCAGCCCTCTTACCTCTCCCTTGGTGTTTTCTACTCTTAAAAATAGTCCATTCTGCACAGGTCCTACCAAGAGTTCCGTCCTCATGCTTCATGCACATGTTCAATCCAGACTCTTCTGTCTGACAAGACTTTACCATCCTCCATGTCTGAAGGTTCCTGATTGTCCCAAAACTCTCACAGGCAGCAAAGAAATGACTGTGTGATCGACTCCTTAATTCACATGTATTTCCACCCAGACAAGAATCATCTTTAAAGTTGTACTTTTGTACAGTTAGGACCAGAATATCCATTTTTAATTTCACAGATAAGAAAAAAGACTGTAAGATTCTAATATCAGAAGCTGTGAATGTATATGCTCACACCAGATCTCTGACATACTTCTAAACAAGCTATTATTTTTGTTTTCCATAGCCCGTCAGTCAGGAGCATCACTATCAGAAAGAAATGAGCCCACTTTCCCATTCCAGCCCACGGTAGGATTCCATTTATAGCCCAGGCAGTAAAGATTCAGTTAGAGTGTTCTGAATATTAAATGTGACACTCTTTGATTTAATCTTCAATCTCTTTTCAATTGCAACCTCCTCTCAGAGGGCTTTATTGCTCGTTTTAGTCATTGTCTACAGTATGTCTGAGCTGTCCGGGAACACAGAGCTGAATTCTGCATGTTTTGGATGTACCACTGTGTATTTAAAGTATCTGACACAGGCCTTGCTCCTACATCTGCTTTGATGTGTGATTCAGCAAATCGTCCTCATCTCACATACATACACTCTCATCTATTTCTTTCTCCCTCTCTCCCTCTCTGCTTTGAAGGCTTAGAACTAGAATTCTGTATGTGACTGTAGGTGTCAGGGAATCAATTTGTTCCAAAAGATTTTAATGCTACTTATTAAGAAAGGGTTTTTTTTCAATACATAACCCAGTTAGGAGAGGGGGTTACAACACTCTGGGAGAGAGCAAAGGGATCCTGTCTACAGCATATTTTGTCTGTCAGGTTTTTAGCTTGATCTGTTTTGTTTGGAATCAGCAACAAAATCCCTGTGACTTTAATGTGAGGTGAGATGACAAGGGGAGAAGGTGGCTAGGGAAAATTAATCACATTGGGACTGTTGAGACAATCAAGATTAATTGTCCAGTTTCAGAACTGCTTTGTCCCTATGAAACTCTAACATCACTTTGTCAATTTTTTAACTGCCTGAACAAGAGGTGCACTAATTTTTAAAAGCAGTCCTATTTCACTTTCACTTGGGTGTCATTAATGTGGATTTTGCTTGTCCAAGTTTTAACTGGATGACGTATGTGTGTTGGGGGCAGGGGTAGGAGGAGACGACATTTCAGATACAACTTCTTTATATTTTACCAACAATCTGAAATGTTTTATGAGAGCTCACTGTCAGTTGTGCAGGATAATATGCGTTTCTCCTCACACAGATGTTTTCAGCCACTTGTCTCACTTGCCATCCATATTTTTATAGATTCAAAATCTTCTGATTAGATTTTTTGAAGTGAACAATATGAAACTTTCTGTGCAAGTTCACCCAGATGCATCAGTTATTGCAACGCACAGCCATATATTTCCAATATATTACTGAAGTTAAAGAATAATCCTGGATTCCTGTTCCCTTTCACATGTAAATCAAGGTACTTATGTTTGTCTAGAAGACCTCTCTGCCTTGGGTAATGGTTGTCCAAAGAACCATCTCCTTGTGAGTTGTTGAATGGATGAAGTGGACAGAGATAATTGACTATAGTCCACAGAGTACAACAGGAGGTACCTTGAGACAGAACTCTGGACTCTTTATTCCAAAATTGATTTTATACTTCTGATTACATTAGAATAGCCTATATTTAAGTGCAAGCGACATTGTTTGTCTTCTTTTTGCTCATACATTGGTTAAGTCAAGTTTTATTAAGTTATTTTTATGCATCTGCTAAAGCAATTTGGTACTTGGTATATTTTATGTACTGAAAAAACAAATAAACATTATCTGTAAAAATAAAGTGTTTCACCGTATCAAGTTAATATAATCAACAATGAAAACTTGTATTTCCATATAATAAAATTTAAAACAAAATAGTATAATTTATGACTTTGTTCTTATGCTATTTTAATCCAGTACACACAGTAGACTTAAATTTCCCTAGAAATCATTTTCGAGAAATGCAGGTGGTATTCATAAAATACCTGACTTGCAAGTGCCTCGTAAATTCAGTAGCCCTTGTGAACTGCCAGAAAAGCATTATTGGGCTGTAAATACAGAAGATGACAAAATTATGAGGTCAGTTTGCATCATGATATAAAAACTGGAGATGATGTGACTCGAATACCATTATTCACATCGTTACCTTTCATTTAGAATGGAAAACTCTGTAATGTTTTTCACAGAGGATGTGTACCTAAATAAGGGGAAAATAAAATTAATGGTAATTCTATAACTTAGTTCCTAAACTGTTTTTAAAGGCAATTTTAACAAATCCTGCATAAGCAACTAGAAAATGTCTAAAACTTTGTAAGCCTACTATAGCTTTGTAGGGAACACATGGAATATTTGAAAAATTGATACAGCCCCTTTAGGTGTGTGAGTGTAAATGCTGTGGTCTGAAGACAGTTACATGGTGCATTTACTGAATGAACAAATAGTTTGTTGTAAAGAAGGGTAAAGAATGGGTCTTGAGTAATTTTAAAAAGTGTAGTAGTGATATTTTCTGGGAAATGAAAAGAGACCAATGTGGAAGCTATTGTCCAGTAAATGTAGGTTCTGTCCATAATAAGATAAAAGGAAAAGCCAGGACAGAAAGCCTGTGAAGGTAATGGAAATTCAGTCAATAAAAAGACTCAGCTCGTCTCATTGTCCGTTGGTTCCTCTGGGTAAAGGTCATAAGTCTGCCAAGAATATTGCTCCTGCCATCCCAATCACCTCACCTCGTGCTGCTCTGCAAGGCAGAGAACCAGTTAATGAACAGGGACAGCTGAGTGCAGGGGCTGCAGAGCCAGAAGAGAGGTGATGTGCAGTGTTCCAGCCCTGGCCGTGCAATTCCCACAACTGATGTGCTGCGTGGTCCTGGCAGAACTCGGGAATTGCTTTCTTCTCTCCAAATAGGGAGCTGTAACTATCTGTGTTGCTTCTTCCTCCAGTACAAGGACTAGAATTTGCTATATAACCAGCATCAATAGATTTTGTCCTCCAAACTATTTGTGTGTCACAGAAGGTTTGGAAGTTTCACTAAAGGAAATCCTGGAAGATAGTAAGAGTTCTAGAATTTCAGCCATACTGAGCTGTGAAATGCAGAGCTGCTCTCTGAAAAAGATCACTTCAACCTAGTTTATTAATAGACTTTTATAAACTTCTACAGATGCTCTCCAGAAAATTTATTTCTGATAAAAGCTGGTTTTTCTGCCTTAGAAAAGGTTTCAATTTATTAGAAAAACCCTATCTTTATAAACTTTGCCTCACTAGATCCTGTCTTGGCATCCTACTCAACTCTTCCCAAACTACCAAATAAAATTTGCTCCTCTTGTTCAAACAGTTGTTCCCCAGCAACGGCACTAAAGTAGGGCACAAATATTTCAGCATTTAACTGAGTATCCTTTCACAAGAAGTATATTTTACTTAAATAATTTCATGCCAAATGTACATGGCCAAATTTTCAGTTAAGTTTTACCCAGATGTTTCTTTTTCAGTTTCTTTTGTCTAAAATCAGTGGATAAGGCCCACAACCTCTGACAAATTATTAAGAGCTACTGACCTCCCTTCATGTGGCCTTGGTATGAGCTGACTAAAGCAGGTTGTCTTGTCATTGTAACCTGCATTTGTTATGTTAGACTGATTGGGATGTCATCATTATTCTTTCCTCTACAATCAAAAAAAAACCAAAAAACTAAACAACACAATCAACCCAAAGAAAAGTAAATAACATTTTCATCCCTTTTGTGGTAAACGTTACAGATTTGAGATTTGTCACCACAAAATGTTTCATTGATATGGAGAGTGACATGTTTGAGGGGGACAATAACTTTTTTAAAAAGTTGTTGGTTTTACCTTAAGGAAAAAAACAGAACTCAAATCCTCAGTTCCTACTTTATCCACCAATGTGATTTTCTTATTTTTGTAATGATATGCATGCACAGCACTTCAGATAATGAATCATGAACTGCATAAACATGTACCCTTAACCAAAAGTATTTTTTAATTATATTCAAACTTGATGACTGGTAAAATTTAGGCATGTTATTTATAAATATAAATTATATGTAAATATAATGAACACCTCTTTCTGTGCATTCTGCCCACTCTATAGGTTTTTGGGAATAAATTTTTTCTCTCTCTTTCTTTCAAATTTTCTTCTAGAGAAATCTTTTTTTAGAACCTATTATTACCATATATATTGCCTTTATCATGGTACCTGAAATTTGCATAATTTGCATAATATCAGTGGTTCCAGCATAAAAACACATCAGCTGTAAACTTTCAAATATTAGAAGTACCCTCAGCTTTGAGACTACCATTCAAGTACTCTCATCCATCCCAGATGAAAACTAAACATTCCAATAGCTGGTGCATGTGTTATTATACCGTTGAGAGATTCTGTAAAATTAAACTCACCTATGAAATGGTGCAGTAAAAGAGGGATTGTAGCTATAACACTTATTTGCACTACACCAGCACCTCTCCCTCATGCAGGGTGTGAAATTCAGGCACAAGAGGCCTCTGTATTTCCATGCAAAGGTTTGAATAGCAGAATAACTTAGTTAAGAAGCACATTTAAAGGCTGAATTTTTCAAACAAAGAAGCATATTTATTCTTATGATTCATTATAGGATCAAGGTCATCCAACCCCATTACTTCTGCAAAACAGACAATATTACATTATGAAGTAGTATAAAATTACACAACAGTTGTCAAAGTAAGTGAACAAGAACAATGTATCACAAAATGTACTTTAGTTTTCATTTTACTTGTTCAGTTACTTACCCACAAAATAGAGTAATTTGCAGTAGATCTCCAGTCGTTAATCTGAATTAGCGAAGTTCTGCTGCATTTGTCAGGCAATAATGTGCATGAAAAAGAACATGACAAAAGAAGCAAACGGCACAGGAACCATCTAATTGAACAGGTTACATTTTTTTAATCATGATGGTAAAAAGCTTAGCTGCAGAAAGGTTATGAAGAACCAAGTGGCTAACATGTTAAAGCTTGTTAAAATAATCCAAAAATGGCTTTTCCTTGTATGGGAATCTAAGAACATGGAAACATGGCAGCATACGCACTAAGGATTGAAGTATAAAACATGGCAAATACTTTCAAACCTGCTGTTACATCCGTGTCAATATAAGGTAGTCTATTTTTTTTTCTTTTTTTTTTTTTTAGCTTCAGGACTTAGCGAGAATAATTTTATTGGTCACACACTTTTTCTGGATATTCACAGGCCATTCAAACAAAGGCCATGCTTATAAGTAGAGATGGAGAATACACAGTAAAAGATCTTATGTCTCAGATATGTCAGATTGAAAGGACGAGATCCCTGTTCCCAGACTGTTACAATCTCTCTTTCCGTGCTCAGCTGAACTGTTGCTGTGGCCCTTTACCCGTGTGGCTTTTTCCAAGGCATCTCCAGTGTTTATGGATGACAGGTTGCTCTGGTCCAGCCACAAGTCAGCACCCAAGGTCTTAGTCCATCTTCTGAAAACTCTGAGAGCCTTGGGAACTGCACACAACAGTCAGATGCTGTTGGCAGCTGGTTACGGAAAAAGGAATTCCTTTAATTGCAACAAGACTTCTTAGTCACTAGATTCAGGTGCTTCCTGAACTGGTAGAACAGTAAAATATAATTTTTCTTAAATTTTTATTTAATTATTAAAAATGTTTTTAAAGTAAGTACATCCTACCCAACAGACACTTCATTAAATGTGCAAATCCACTGGATTCACTGATCAATAAATATCTAATGTAGTTACTAGAATTTACTTGCTTAGATAAGATTAACACAATGGAATTTTGACACACCTTTGCAAATTCATTACTTCCAATTTATACAGGTGATCTTCTGATAAATGAATCACAGCTAGCAAGGAAGAAAGAGCTAGTACTTTACTCAGATGTTAAAACACTGGTTTTTCTCTACTAGTGCCATTTTTATTGCTAGTGAATATCAAGACTATAATCTAGCCACCAAGCTAACATGGTGATGATCTAAAGGTTCAGTCTTTAAGTAAAATTAATGTCCCTTCCATTTAACAGAAGCTATGATAGAAATTTCATGTATTTAACTACAAAACATCAACCAAATAGCAATATATTAATTACTAAGCTTTAAACCTCCAAATTCAGGGCATTTGTATTTTTAGATGTAGATGACTGTGTATGGTTTTAATAACCTACACAAAGTTATCATTTCAACTTTGATAATGAAGGAAAAACTGGAAAGCATTAACAGGTCAGATTTTCAGCAAATAGCAGTCAGCATGATTATAGTGTACATACCTGTAGTAGCACCTAACCTTATCTAAATATCTTGTTTAGTAAGTAGAATTCACATCTCCTTTGTTATCCTTGAATCCAATCTAGCACCCCTAAAACAGTTCATTTAGAGATTTAAGACTTTAAGAGCAGATTCAAGTGTTCACTGCACAGTTGCACTTGTACTTTTTATGATCTCATGTTACTAACTCATGAACAATTAAATTATTTCGCTTTTAAGGAGGTCCCTGCCTCCATTAGAAGTGCAGTGTTTGGCAAAATGGACTTGCTGAAGTGGTTTAGAGGAAGGAAAAAGGCATTTTCTAAATATGCTTGTGATTTTCTCAATCTTAGTGCTAGGAAAAAAAGAAAGTTCCAGGAAGGCATAGAGTAAATGAAGATATTATGTATTAGGGATGGAATGAATCTGTCACTTTGACGGATTGTGAGGCAAAGAACAGATTAACAGATTACTCATAGTCAGAATGCAGCTCACTGTGAAAAATGTGCAGGAAATGATAAGTGTTGCTTTGTGCTGATTTAATGATATCTTGAAACTACAGTAGCACTCCAGGAAAATAACATAATTTAAGCTCATGGCTTGCTTTTTTTTAAATCATCAATGTATTGCCAGATTTCCCTTAAATACTTTTCGAAATAGAACTTTCAATTCATGCAAAGTCATGGGAAGATATATATTTATGTTATTTTTCAGGATTTTTGTTAAAATATGCATTCAAAAACCCTTGATTTTTATGTATAAGTATACTCTATATTCTTTTGGTAGTATATCTTCTGCTTCTGTGAACTCACTCAGTTTTTCATTTAAAAGATGCTGGTTTTCCCACCTGGAACTGAGTAGCACTGAACAGTTATTGATGTGTAAATTAATACTGAATTTGTCTTATTTTATGGAATTTTTATGTAAAAACTTACAGATTTTCAAGAACTTGAATTGTTTAAAGCATTTCAGATACAATAATGGACAACAGTCATATGTAGTGGCAGGATAATTATTACCGTCATATGTAGTGGCAGGACCTGAAATTAGTTTCAACATATTTTCAAATAATAATTGCATTTTGTACATACGTCAAACAAGTCTCATTATTAATAGCCTACAAAAGTCCTTGTTTCACTACTGAAGCTGTTACTGAGGAGTTTACTTCTATGGAGGTATTTCTATTATAAAATAAACCCAAACCTCCCATTATGCATACAGGATTAACATATGACAAAGCAGAAACAGAATAGGTGTGTGTAGGCAATTTGGCTTAAATTAATGAAGTTACACATGTGCCTGAAGCTGACCAGACATGGAAATAATTGAAAATTCACATCTTTTAATCCAGAGGAGCCTAACCAGCAACTCATGCTCCAAAAAGAGTTGTATCAGGGAATAGATGAGGGGTCTTACAAAGCCACGTGGCTTTTTGTTAATTTATCTAAGAACTGAGATAGTCTCTGCTAGACTTTCTTAAATAGATATAATTAAAATTAAAAACAGGAGTAAAATAAGTCTCTATCTTAGCAGAGCTGAACCATACTTTAGGTGTGAGCTGGCACTCTGCCTTCAGTGCATCATGGTAAGATATCACTTATGCACTTTGAGCATTTGCAGCAGGATTTGCTTCATGTAGTATTAAATATTGCTAATACAGCAGAAGTATGCACTGAGATTTAAGTTGATAGCTGCACAAGATGTCAGGAATTGGTCCTTTTTTTTGTTAAAATATTTTTACACTTGATTCATACATTGACATTTTCTGGCCTTCCACAGTTAGTCCAATAATCCACTGTAATAACACAGTTCAGTGAATGTGCTCCTCTTACTTCACCCAGGCACAAGTCCATTCTCCTCTCGAGTGCATAAAAATTCACTAAGTAGATGCAGTTAAATACGATCTTTTGTGGTTTTAGTGATTGTACCCTTCAGTGCTGTCAATCTGATGTGTTCATAATGATACAAAACTAATGCTGGTTTTTCATTCCCTGATTTGATATAATGGAGCCCTTGCCTTGCATGTTTGCAGTATATTACAAGGCTGAACAAATAATTTTGGAATAGATTGTTGGACAAAACCGTACTAAAACTTTGAAGCATTTAAATTTTTTTAATAAAGCGGATTAAATGATCCCATTGATTTAAGTAACACAAATTAAACGTGATCCAAAAGAAATGCAATAAAGTATGCTATCTCAAGTCAGTGCAATATTAAAAATCATTATACTAAGTGATTTGACATTTTCTCAGTCTCCCAGTCTGCAAAAGTATCTGTGAAAAAAATCAAAGTATCAAAGGTGTTCATTAAGATTTCAGTGAAAAACTTCTGATTCTAAGGATTTCTGTTGATGGTAATAATTTTAATACATTGTCATTGACAAGTGCTACTTAATAAAGCATGACTAATTTTCTCAACAGACTTTGCTGATGGAGGCCTTTTTTCTGCAAAATTAAACATACTGTCATAAAACTGAAAATTATGTTCATAAGTCCAAAAGATTCGTTTGCTTTCCATCACTGTTCAGCTGTCACGTGATATTTTACTATATGACCACTATTATCTGAAAGTGTTTTTAAAGAATTTTTAAGCAATATTTTTTGAGAAAAATATAATGAGATTATATAACATTTGCGTTATGGCATTTTGGTTTGGAGAATAGCTTTCAGAATAATGAAGAATTTCAGTGCAAGCACTAAAGGTACATGATTCTGTTGAGTGTGTGTGGAACCTGGTCTGAGCCTTCCTACGATGCAGCTCAAAATGTCAAAAGACAATATTTGGCATTCCACACTGTTATCAGGAAGCTCTAGATAGTTCATTGCACATTGATGGTATTGATTACAGCTGGAGGCATTGACAGCATAAACAGAGTGGTTTTAATTAGTCAGAATGTGTGATTAGCTCTTCTGTTTTAATGAGATAAACTAGCTTCTTTAATAAGTTTGTCTTTATTTGTTCAGAATAAAACCACAATAAACATGAACACAGGCCACAGTCCTGTTTCTCAGAATATTGCCAGTTGCCTCCATGCTAGTCCTTGGCCTTTTGTCAAGGTCTAACACATTTTTCAGGACGCTTTTTTAAAATTCACTGAAACCCTCTGTCCCACACAACACATGCTTTAGTTGCTTCCTAAAAGCAAGTGCAGATTTTACTGTGGAAAGTTTGTTGAGACCGCTCAGCTGCAGCATCTGTCGGAATTCCTGCTGTAAACCCACTCCTCAGAAGTTTATCCATCACTTTGACCAGGAAGATTTCAGCATTCATGAGATTTTTCCTAAAATTTCTCTTCAAGATTTTTGTAAGTTAATTTAGACTTTGCTAACTAACTTACAGAAGTAGTAAACCAGTTTTTAATATATATTGTGTAAAATGTTTTATCCTTGAAAGTAATACTAAGTCAACAATGAAACCCTAATCCTGTAATGTTTTGATTACAGGTCTTGGTGGGAGGGGGTTGAATAGCAAAACTATTTGTTTTTCTTGGACATTGAGAGAAAAAAACATGAACTGAATTAAGACTGTCTTAATAGGAAATATTAAACTTTCCAACATACCTCTGTTGCTTCTGTCATTGGCAAAAACTTCTTTGCCTCCTTATAGAACCATCAAAATCATTAGATCTTACACTTGCACCTCCTAGAAAAAGTAATTATTCATCTACCGAGTCAGATACATCAAAATAAATATGAATGTGAAACTGAACAACACCTTTATATAATATTTGACTCCAATAAATGAAGGACAAAATCAAAGATAAAATCACCCAGCTACTCAAAAAATCATCCTATCTCTGATTTCTCAGACTTAATATTTCATGCAGATCTTCCAGATATGAGACTTCAAACTAAAATTCATCAATTTCCTGAGTAATAGAAACTATTAATATAGCACAAATACTTGTTTAACAACATATTATTACCTCGTTCCCTCATTGTTTTCTAAATGAATTGCCTCTTTCTTTTCCATTGGAGGTAATTACCTTATTGTCCTTCTTTCCTTCTTGCTAACATCCTCTCTGCTTTGCAGGTAGCATTTTATTTAGGAATTCCCTGATAGCATGTTTTATATGAAAAACACGAATCTTTTCGGTTTGTGCCAGACTGGTAGAACTGCATATGTACTCTAAAGATTTTATATTTTGTAACTGTGTTTGTTGGTCTGACTAAGATAATTCTTTTGAGAAGCGAGCACTGTCTTTCTCCTTGCACTTTTGCTTCAGCAGTTGTCCCAGCAGAAATATTCTAGTTCTTCTCTGGCTCTCAAGCATTGCTGACTTTTGCAAAAGCTCTAGTGAATGTGGAAGGAAAGGTAGCTTGGGAAGCAGAGGTGTAGATTAGCACTCACAGAACTTCCTTACCTTCTCTAAATTTGCTGCAGTTTCTCGGAGAGATCACCTTTGCCTTTGCTGACTTTGTGTTTCAGGGCAGTTGTAGAGAATCAGGTTGGTGCTGCTGCTTTGTGCTGTCAGCCCACATCCTCTGAGGACGGTCAGATCCTCGTGTTTATGGTGGCTGATTTTGAGGCAGATCAAACCACACATGCAAGAGACAGGAATGGAAAATATATTCTGCCATGCTAGAGGGTATCAGCCTGCATTTAACTGTTATTCCTAAAAACTTCTGAAGCTTTGGTGTAGACAAAGAGCCTTTGTCTACAAGGGATTCAGGGAATGCAGGTGTGGTGAGCAATGACCGCTGACAATGAGAAGTCTAGGCAAGCTTGTGGCTGTGTGGGTTGGTCGTACCCACTCCCACTGGCCTTGGCTGAGCAGCAGAAGAGAAGGATTGCCTCTGAAGTTGGCCATATATGTGAAAATAATAGGACGCTGTAAGAAAATTTTAAAGTATGTTTTTTACATTTTGTCATGATGGAAAATTCAATATCTCTTCCTTTAAATCTGCCATACTGCTTGCTGGATTTCTACACCAACAGTTCTGTTTCCTGAGGCGGAAAATTAGTTTTTTCCATTTTGACTGCAAACAGATAGGTGGTTGTCCCCAGATTCAACCCAGATTATGCACACATGCCAACAGGAGATGATGTAGAATCAATAACAAGTCCAGAAGTAGCAGAAAAACTAACAGGAAAAAAAAAAAGCAGTCAGCATATTTTAGCAATTGTGCCAGATGACTGAGCCTTGCCAGATTTCTCTGACAGAAGCAACTTGTACATGAGATCATGAAGGCTTTTCAGAAAATAGAAGTGTATTACCTATTTCCTTGGTGTTGGACAATCAAGTTGAGACAATTACAGTCTGGAATGTAAAGAAATCTGCCAAGCTTTGGAAAAATTTATCCCTTTTAGACAAAGCCATGGATGTTGAAGTTACCTCCACAGCTCTGGCTAATCTCCCTGGCCTGTAGCACAAGTTCACATGCATAATGCTTTTGTGCCAGCTGTTGGAGCAGCCAGACATAAGTTGAATCAATCCCAAACCAAGTTTAATTTACTCTTTAGAGCTGCACTGCTCCAATCAGCATGAAGCAAACCTATGGGAATTTATCCCTTTCCATACCTGTTGCCTTGCAGTGAAATAGGTTGGTCAAAAATGATGGATCTGGTTCTATCAAAATGAGGTGATGCATTGAGGTCCCTCAAATTCTTTGTTCAAGTGTTGACTTGCAGTTTTTCAGTCTAGTTAATGATGCTGTGGAGGCTTTAATGTGTTATAGCTCTTTACTGCTGGAGAGGAGAGATGGGAACTTAAGGAAACATCAGCTATGCACAGTGTGCAGAGATTAATTTCATGTGTGAAAAGAGTAACAAGACCTGGTCACCTGAACAAAGAATGTCTTTGTGACTTGGATGTGTCCTTCCAGGGCAGTCTTTGTCTGACTGATAGTATAATATGAGTGACTTTGTCACTGCACTGCAGTTTGCAATACAAAACCGTGACAACAATAACAATAAAAAGAGCTGTTCTGTTTTCCTTTTTCTGAGCTGTAACAATCAAAGACAGTGTTTCATAAAGTGGGGTATGTGAAAGGAACACTGAACTTTGTGTGACTGTATGATAGCATGAAAATTATTTTTAGAAGTTATCACACCAGTGTCCAGGAGAGACATAATTTGTCCATGAATCTCTCCTCTATGGTGAAGATCCCATCAAAATCTTTTTCATACAGAAGTAAAATACATACAGGACACCTGTGATAAGAGTCCTCTATATTGTCTTGCCAGTAGGTAGAATCGTGTTATGTTCAATAACAAATTTTTATTTATTCCATACAACATTTTATAGCAGTAAGAAATGGCTATAAAGAATTAATTATAATGTATTTGCCTAAGAATGTTTTTTGCCCCACATCAACAACGTTCAGACTCAATCCAGTGTTTCCTCTTCAGAAAAGTTTTAGTGGCATCCATTTCCTGTCTAAGCTCAGCTCTAACTCAGCACCCACCCAGGCAGGGAATGTTACACCACGTTCTGTGTCACCCATTGCAGGGGCACCGAGCACTGCCAAGTCAGTGGTGACCAAACCAAACCAAACACATCCTGTGGTTGTCTTTGAGCCTCTTTCCTTAGAGGGGGTAAAGACTTTTAATCGAATTGACTCCCACAGGTTGTTCATTCCAAGCGTTTATTCCTCAGAAAAAGACTCTGATGAGTCCTGTAGGATATCCTTTCCAAGGATAACTCTGTGTGTTACGGATCACGCCTCCTGTACACCCTGTGCTGAGAGCCACAGCAGCTGAAATCTGAAATCAAACCTGACTTCAACCACAGATTTTAATGTGAACAGAACAGGTGAAAAGCCTAAGGAAGGAAGAAAGCCTTAACATTTAATAATTATGTTAACTGCAAAGTTTATTTTTATAATAATAAAATCCAGCTTGATTTTGTTTCAGAAGACTTGACAACCTGCGATTTCTTTTGATTTTTTTTTCTTTAATAATCAAAATAATTAGAAAAAATAGGAACACAAACTGTGCTTTTATGAATGATGTTTTGATTTGTATTTTTCAGGGACTGGTTAAATATATTCAGTCCTCCCATCATTCCTGGAAGCCAACAACTAGAAAAGCACACTAAATCTTCAACAAAACAGAGTACTCAAGGTAGAAATTTATGAAGACAATGAAAAGAACCTGGGTAGAAAGACATTTCTAAATGTTCTTTCTGTAGTGCTGGTACTGCCTTCTCATACTTTTCTATCCTACTACTTTTTGTAGTTATTAATTTATTAATAACTACTGTTTGTTAATCTCAGCTCAACGTTTTCCATGGAGTATTATTTGCCTCTGCCAGAAGAATAACATGCAGTTGCTGTTTCCTGATGTTCTGGCTCTATACAGATTAACTCATAAAAAATGCATCTTATTTGTTAAAAGTAAGGAATTTATGCTAATGGGAATGGCAAACCTACATAAGAAAGAACACAAAGACTAAATATTCTTATTCAGAGGCACGATTATACTTGCATAAGAGATACTTCTCTTAGGAAGAAAAATTGCAGATTTAGCTTTAAATGAAATCTTAGTGTGATTTCCCGAGGACTGTTGTCACCAGAGTTACAGGCTTTTGCTTATTAATGGTGTTTGCTTAGAGAACGGTAAAGACCTTAACTGAAACTGGAAAGTCAACAACAGAATAAAGAAAATACATTGTTTTCCTCAAATGCCCTTTTTTCTTATCAGTTATCTTAGGAAAAAGGGTAGAATCATCATCATAGAGTATCATCAAATGGTTTGGGTTGAGAGGGACCTTGGAGTCCAGCTCCAAGCCCCGTGCCATGGGCAGGGACACCTTCCCCTCAACCAGGCTGCTCAAGGCTGCGTCCAACCTGGCCTTGGACACTTCCAGGGTAGACATTTACATTTTTCTTCAGGTCTCAGGAATTCACTGGGAGCTGTCATAAATCTGACCCCTGTATTTCGGCTGTCCGAGGGGTAAAGATGTCTCAGTGATTTACTGTCTAAAATAAATTATGCCCCTCAAATTGGGAACATTTTCATAGACACAGATTTGTAATTGTTTGTGACAGCAAAATACAATTTTTCTGTCAGGAGGGGACCTTGCTTTGAAGAATCAAGTGATATGTTGTGTTAAGGGTCCTATATAAGCCAAACAGAATTGAACAGTCATCCTTGAGCTATCGGCACATTGGATAAAAATTCATGAAAGGTCCCAGAGGACCTTTTTCATTAGTATTATGAAATCCAAGGCTTGTTGCAGTAAACCTATAATTTTTGTAAATTTTAATTGTGTTGTTATCTTTAAAAAGCTTTTAAAAAGAAGTATATTTGGGAATATGTATTTCTCCTGTTATCCACACTAGAATTTCCAAACTGTTTTGTGAATTGTTCCTAAACTCATTTTCCTTTAAGCTGAAATATTTTACATCATGTGCTTGTGATTGCACATTTGGAGAAGAGAAATTGTCTATATACCATAGCTTTTTCTTTTGGCTTCTTATTTTTGTACGTTCATTCAGTCAAATTCTGACTGATGTATATGTAGGATGTTTGTAATTTTGATAACTTCATACTGAAACTTTTCTATCTCCAGATACTCAAAAAAACCCGCTGTAATGAAGCAATCATTCTCCAAGAAATAAGAGAGAACAACAAAGCCATTCCATGACCTTCCCTCCCCAAACAGGACAGTTTGGATTTTTTCTGAGCTGCTGGACACCCTTCTCTATGAAAGTAGCCAAGAAGCTGCAGTGGTGTGTGATAAAGGCCTGTCAGATTAGATCATCCCCATCAAACATTAGAATCTGTCTTTTCCTAAATACCTTGCTTTAAAAAAAAATCCTGATGGACCATGGTAACTAGATGGTTTGGAGTGCCATTTTTGAAGGAGGTGCTAAATAAATTGTGTCCTGTGATATATCTCGAGGACTTTGTGAAAAACTTTTTTTTCATCAGTCACTTCACTCAAGGTCAGTAATTTGTGTGGCAAAAGAGCTGGTTCATTACTGATGGTTATATACCAGATATGAACAACAAACTGAATGCTCAAATCCAGTCCAGAAAATTCTGCTGCTCTGCTTAGCCTCACCTTTTTTTGATTTTTTAATATCACATTAGAAAATTACTTAATTCTCATGTTGGGAAGTATGCCAAGATTATTTTCTCTGTCTGTGCAGTTTTCCAGTGTTCCAAGTATCACAGGATAACAAAAGCATATTATCAGCACTGAAAATCTGCAATGAGTCATAATGTACTCAAGATAGGAATTTTATCTAAAAGTATCCTTAAAGAAAAATAGTATAGCATTAGTAAATTAATAAAGATTTGTCAATTCTTAAGTTTCAGAAAAATCTTTAAGTTGAGGCTTAACTTTGGGGAAAAAGGTGATTCCCTTCTAAGAAAGCATTTCACTCTGTATATCCTTTTTAACATTTGCACCATCCATTAGTTAAATGCTGAGATACAATGAGAAGTAGTCTTCTATTCAACAGGTTTCCCAATACAATGAGAGGAAAATTTAGACTCATAACTATGATAAATTTCCATAGGTTTTTCCACTATTGGGCACTGATATTTCTGAGGTATAGACAATTTCATTTATCTTGACATAACAACAAAATCTCCACAGTAGGTGACAGTGACAGAGCCACAAATTCTCTGGAACTTACTTTATGGTATCTTGGTCTTAAGACCAAGTGATAAGGTTATAAAAACTCTAGGAACCACACAGTCTTCTTTTTTGGGCTGCTGACAGTGTTCATATGGTCACCCTGCAGTACATAATTACAGTATAGATTTGAGCACTATAGTTCAGTGTTGAAGGACCATCTTGGAGAAAATATCAGCAGTGTTCTTTCCAGCACACCATCTGCTGACAGCTGATCCAGTGCACTTCACTTCCATCAGCATCAGAATATGATCCATGTATCTTAAAGTGACATTTGCTACAAGATGTTTTCTAAGATTAAAACCTAGAATATGATAAAAATATATTTCTGTGAAAAGGGAAATAATTTAGTTCTCCAGACTGTGTTGACTATGTAAACACTGTTGACATAATCCAGATAACAACACAGATATTTGTACATCCCTTTCCAAGTTCAGAAGAAGCTGCCACATGCCTGCCCTGTTCTTTATTATCTGGGTTGACACATCTTGGTCAAGTCTTTTTCCAGAAAAATGATAGCTCCCCTGATTTCAGTGGGACAGCATTTCATTTAATATAACAGGTATTTACAGGTACTAGCTACCTTCAGTCTTCTTTCAGCTCAACAAAAAACACTCATCCTTCTGTAATGTATATCACAGACCTCAGTTTTCATTTAAAATCAAGTTATTTTCTCACCTAAAATACCGTTTAATTTTTTTTGTGATTTAAGAACAAAAGCTTTAATTTTTCTTTCACCATGAGATGCAGATTAAACTGCCAAGAAGTTTTCTCATGCAATTCTGAGCAGCTTCAACCCCAAAAGTGCGGGTGGTGGCAACATGAACAATTACAGAAATTTTCTTTGAAAATAACCTGTTTATCAGTCAATTTGGCCACAAGCACTTCTTTCCTTTGTATGGTCAGGTTGCCCAGAATGTACCACTTGAAAGAAGAAAGACACCTTCTAACACAACCATTACATACTATTGGAGTCTTTTAGAAGAATATCACTTAATTTAAGTAGTACTTCTATTTAGGAAGAAAAACCACAATGAGGTTTTCATATGTCTGCTCAGAACTGAATACTCCATGCTGCCATTGGAAATTTGTTGCAACACCTAGAAATGTCTTATGATGCATTTGGGGGTCTTGTAAGCTGCTAAAAGAAAGAAGCCTGACTTTAAAAACAAGATAGGTCTAGAAAACTAAGTTCTCCTTTTGATCATATGAAAATACATGCAGGGAATTATTGATATAAAGGTATACATCCAGCTAGTCCTGAATGCAATATAACTCTGATTTGGTATGAATTCAAGGCACACAGGGAAAGAGATATACCTCTGATGGGTCTGAAGAATTTCTTATTCCTAACTCAAACCAGGGAGTATATTGAGTGGTCAGTTCCAAGGTAAAAAGAGAGAGACATTTAAGCTTAGAGGAGAAAAGAGAATAATTTTGAAGCGAAGCATAGTGACTGAAAAGGCAAATAATAAAAGGAAGAATGCAGTGGAAATAACAGCATGGTTTCAGGTGAAATTGTAAGGCTGTGTGAGGGAGTGAGGCATGAACATCATTTGCTTGTGTACTGTGATCTGAAATGGAGAAAAAGACATTCAGTTCTTCACCTTCTTTCTGCACTGCAGCACTTTTCCCAAGAGCTGGCCAAACAAAATATCCCAGTTAACCTCATTTAGTTTCCTAGGCCTGATGAAGCACCCACAGCAGGGAGGGAAACAATTTGGCTTTATCTTCTTATCTTTGGTTACAGTGAAAGACAGTTTCTGTCTGATGGTATTTGTTACATGCTACTGAGGAAACAAAAATGAAATCTCTTCTAAAAGGATGAAGTGCACACTTCTGAATGCATCAAATGCACCAACCTACTTTCTGGTCTCCAGATAATATAACCTATATATTGCTGTGTGATCCTGGCTGTAAACAGACTCTGAGCATTGTGAAACCATTGCTGTTTGCATAACAGGCCATTACATATCCTGGAGCGCCAGGGCATGCAAAGCACTCGGTATTAGCAGGCTGAGGATGGGATGAACATTTATGATGAAATTCAAGACACAGATTGCATTCAACTGTGAATTATCTCCCATCCAAAAGCTGTAGATCATATGACTTAGATTCAGCTTATATGAAAGACAGACAGGTTCAGAAAAGAAGCTATAATATATAAAGCATCTGTAAGAAAAGCCTGTAGGGCTTTATCAGTGTATTTTAGACTAAAGATTCATTTCTGTCACCTGAAAACTTTCTTGCATTTTATATAACTTTAGACAAGCTAGATTTAAAATTTTTATTGTCTGGAAGAATCTTTTTTCCTCTCTGATATGGAAAGATCTTTTGTACAGATTTACCTATCCTGGATATTTAGGTGACATATTAGGTGACATGACAGCCAAATTCTTTCATTCTTACAGGCCTTAAGTATGCACGGACCATCTTTGTTCAGGCTAAAAAATTATTAAGAAGGTTATTGAGGAAAATACCACTTAAGAATACTTTGATCCACTATTAGTAAAAGTACTTCTGGTGAACTGCTCCATTGGACTTTGAAAAGTCCAGTTGTTAAGCGAACTCCAGCTGACCTCATTTCACCTCAGTTAAGTACTAGTCTTCAGAAATATAATAAAAATGTGAATTGCTGTTATCTTTAAGGCAACAATTCAGAAGTCAGAAGATTATACATTTGAAAGAAAAAAATCTCACATCTGCCAGAAAGATATTTCCGTGTTATTGTTTGAGGGAATAAGAGTGATTTATTCTTACTTTTTCCAGTTCACACAGGTGAAGATCACCTCAGTGCTGAAGACAATGAGGAAGTTTTGACTCTTTTGTATGATCCATGTCTGAACTGTTACTTTGACCCGAATTCTGAGAAATACTATGAATTGGCATAGTCAGAACATCAGAGGATATTATTTTGTATTCATAGTATCTTCTAACTTCTTGCGAAATCTGACTGAGCCAGATAACTTACTATATAACTTAAATTAAACTATAGTTTTGCAACCAAATTAATATATTTGGCAAACAGTGTCTTATTTTATAGCTTTGTATTAAATTGTAATGCAGTGTAAAATCACATAGCATAAAAGTTCCTTGTGTCTAAGACAGTTATTTGTTTGTCTAATTTATTTCCAATATTCACAGCTTCCATATGAAAACAAAGGAAGCTGAATCAAGAAGGTTGGTGGTGTTTATGTGTAAATTATGGTTTTACTCAAATAAAAAAGACATGACTTGTTTACTGTGTATTTTTAATTGGTGTGAGATGCTGAGGATATCAGCTGCCATTGGCTTTACTGCTGTAACAACACAGGGCTGAAGAGCAGTGAGGGATTGGTCCAGCTCTCAAAAACTGGAGTCTTGTTTCAGGTAAGGCAAGGAGGTGTCTTTGTGATTCATGTGGCAAGCTGTGCTCGGAGGGCAGGCCCAACATGTTTGTAAGAGTTTCTCCATTACCCCTTGCAATAAAATAATGCAATTCATTTAACACATCTGTATTGGGTTTCAGCGCAGTTTCCAGTGAGGTTCCTAAAGTTCCAACTGAGAGTTTTAAATTGCCTGCATCACTGTGCATTTTGCTTTTATGGTATGTAAAATAACTCTACTGATCACAGAGAAAGAATACAGATAAAAAACAAACCATATGTAGCATTTGAAAATGAAATCATTATATAAAATTAATCAAATACCATGCATGTATTTTATTTGTTTCATTTATTCATGGATTTATTACTGTGCATGGATACTGTGCACTGTACTTGCTCTAAAATCCAGTTAACCTGACTGATGTTTCTGGCTGCTATTCGGCTCCGAGCTGTGCTCGACATTCCCAGCCCCAGAGCAAGTGCAGTGCTGCTTGCCAAGAGCATCCCCCAACCACCAGGACACTTGTCTAAAGGGGAAATAAATCACGAAAACATCAGCTGCCAGGTACAGGAGAAAAGGTGTTGCTTAAGACCTGTCCATGACACAGGAAGTCCAAGGAGTTTTGTTTTAATGGAGTTGAGTCAGTGGAACAGCTTTGGAGTCCACCCGTTCAGTACATAACACTTTCCTGGAGACAGCTGAAGGGAATGTGAAAGTTGCATGACAAAAGTGATCTACAGGCATTTCTGGTGATTCTTGTTCTAAGTTTCTGCTTGATTATATCCAGTGCTATCCCACTGTAATTATTTTCAAGCTGACTACTCAGTGAATTTTTAAGAATAATGTATTTGAATGTCATAAAGCGAGCTTAGTAAGCTCACTGCAAGTGATTTAAAATTATATGCCTGTAAATTATATGTAATTGTGGATCCCAGTTAATGAATATCCTAGAATCAATTGAAAATGCAGTTGTTAATAGTGGCTTGGCATAAGATCAGATTGTGTATTTGGCTCTGCGGCAGGTACAAACATATCATCACAAATTGATTCAAGGAAGAGTAGCACTGAAATCCACAGGAAGATAGATACTGCACTGAGATAATTTACCTACCCTGCCTTAGCCAGAAAGATTTGTACCTGTTCTTGCTAATGCCATAATCAGTTTAAAAGTTCAATGAAATCATAATTTTGACTTTCAAAAATCAGATGCTGGCTTGTACATGCTTGTGCATATCTAGCCGTTTTAGCATCGTTTAGTGATCAGGACCACACTCCCTCTGTCTGTGGCAAGGGTATTTAAAATACGTTATTAATTTTCTTTCATAGCCCCATGTCTCACAGGAGAAGCTGGGTGTTCCAGGGCACCACTGTGAGTCCAGACTGGGTCCCTGATGCATCTGAGACAGCCACTCTCTTGGGAGAAAAGAACCCAACTAAATATTGGCTGCAAACTGGTGTCAGAGGGATTGTCTGCCTGTCTGGGTGGATGTGCTTGTCCTGGCTTCACAGCAGGCAGTCACTAACCTGTCACATACAGAAGTGCCCCAGTAGGCATCCAAAGCTTGGACAAAAGGGAGTCCTTGGAGACTCCAGGCTCTTATCCCCACCTCTAATGACATAAGGAGTCAGGTGAATAGTGACAGTAGGTTCAGGGTGAGTGTTGTTCCCAGTTCATAGTCAAGTACAAATAGGATCTGTTTCCTTGTCATTAGCACAGTAGTATTTTATAGGTAAGCAGTTGTAACCTGCTTTTCAAAATCAGCAGTTTGGGATCCTTGCCCTTTGTGTTCTAGTTAGCAGCTTTATGTCTTCAGCATCCGTGGGGATTGATTGCCGTGATGCTGTGAACAACACCTCTGGCTTGAGCAGCACCAGAGGCTCACAAGGGCTCTGAGTTTTGCTCACAATGTTTTTCTTAATCATCATCCTGTGAACCTCAAACTAAAGCACTGCTGACACGCAGCAGGTGCTTTGTTGAGCCAATTTGTCAAAGCCAGCAGTTAGGGCAAGTGATGGGGAACACAGAGATTTGCTCTTAGCAGTCATGTGCAATGTTTGAGCCCATGAGAATCACAGAGTTCTCACTAGAGCATGCTTTCCAACAGGTAAAAATACCCGTGTCTGGGCATGAAGTTTCAGGTTAATGAAACTGCAGGGATTTATTTCTAAAAACCCAGCATGAGTTATGATTTTTGGGAACAGAAATTTTGAAATGCAGTAAATTTTAGTAAGGCTTCATTAATGTTCCTTGGATCTGCATTAAAAATAGAGGAATTGAAGTTAGCTTGGTAGAGATGCTGGAGTCAGCAGATCACAAGTCAACCAATTGGTCTCTCAGGTCTTTCTATGTTCCTTACACATGTGAGAAGTGACTGATATCTCTGCTTTGTTTCTGCTTGCTAAAAAACACAGTCAACCAGCTTTCAGATAGTTCAGAAGGAAGAAGAAATCTTTAAAACACATTTTATTGCCTTAAAACACAGCCCAGAGCAGTGTGTTTCTATGTTGCTGGAATGATTCTCCTCATTTCTCATTCTTTTTGTCTTAGGTCCATCTACCAGGGTTTTCTCCAAAGTCCAGCCTAATTACCAGGTTTCAGCTTCCAGGTGTGCGTGGAGAGCAGCAGCACTGAGGTGCAGGTCACTGACCACCTGGTACCCTGTGCACCCACGTGGACTCCTCCAAGCAGCTCTAGGACTTCATAATCTTGCAGTGCTGTACCCAAGGGTTGTCTGTACCTGAGCCTCATTATGCCAGACAAAGAACACACTCTGTCCTAAGGAGCTTACAGTAAGAAATCAATATTGATTTTTCTCCTCTGCTGCCTGGATTACTAGGTGAGAAAATATGAAAAGTCATGCTTTATTATTCACATATTCTTCAGCCATAAAGCATTCTGTTCAGAGGCACATCCTCTAAACACTGAGTCAAGTAGCAAGGATACACAGGCTGGAAAATCTTTGAAAGTAATTTTGCATAATGCATTTCGTATTGAATTTATTTTTCCATGGTATTTCTTTTTTTCAAAAAAGAGCTTAATTTTTTAAAGCAATGGCTACATGTAAAATGAAAAGACAATCCAGTCTGTCTTTCCTACACGGTATTGCTTATAATCACTGCTTTTATCATGGTTACTATAGAAACTTGGCATCCTTATCTGCCACCTTTCTTGGCACCTTGAAAAAAACTATTTAAATTGAGTTCCCTGATAAACTGAAAGCTTGGCTTCACGATACCCATGGGAATACGTAAGTGTAACAACAATATTTGTCATTTCTTCTTATTTGGTGTTTAACTTGCTCATTAGCAGCTGTACTGGCATTTCTGACTGTGATGTTTGGGGATCCTGCTGCAGGCGGCGTCACCAGCGCAAATGCAGAAGTCCTGGATGAAACCCAGGAAGAGCCGTGAGCTCCCAAGGGCTCACATGCAGCAGCCCAGGATGCAAAGACCTGAGCAGGATTTTGCTCTTATCACACCACTCTGAAAGCAGTTCTGTTTCCAAGTTTGACAGTTTTCAAGCGCACAAATAATCTGTGGGCATTAAACTACAAGGTAAGAGTGATTATGAAGGTTCCTGTGGTAAATCAGTGGTGAATCAACAGCTTTGTGATGCTTTTAATCCCTTTCCAAGTATGTGCCATCCAGTCTGCATGGCAGATGAGAGTGGACTTGGGCTGGGGATGCTGAGGAGCTGAGAGACATTTTTGGAGGTGAGTACAAGGCCAATGCAAACACCAGGTGTCCCAGCTGAGCACGGCTCCCCAGCAGTTTCACCTTTTTTTTGTTCTAAGGGCACCAGAATTATGCTTGTAACAAAGGTTGTTTTTCTAGTTCTGTCAGAACGTGGCCCAGATAGGTCCCTCTGCTTACACAGCCCCTGACTGGTGTCCTTCAAGATCTCTGCACAGAAATCCCCTCAGCACTGAAGAGAACGGAGATGTCAACACCTGAACAGCTGCTTTTGGCTCCTGGCATCGGGCACAATGGTCCAGCCTGGGCTGCAGGGGGGCAGAACATTCTGCTAAAGCCAGAGCATTTGGTGATCCATCCCTGCAGCTGTGGCATCTTCAGCAGATCCTGAGGTTTTAATTTGTTATCATGTTTTTTCACTGGGAGTTCTGAAGGACAGGTTTGAAAGATTACAGAAACAGGTTACAAAACAGCAGAAGAAAAATGCTATCAAGAGCCATTAAATAAAATACAATTTTACTTCTGCATTGTGGCTGGAGTGCTCCTGGGGACTTGACACTGTGTTCTCATCCCAATCCTCACAGGTATCCTCACCTGGCCACTGCCAGAGAAAAGGTTCAGGCTATGCCAATAGTGTGTCCTCTGCACTGACCCATAGAGCTGGAGTAAAATACTTTTCATGAAGAAACTCAGCTAGGCTCCCAGTACAAACTGCTAGTATACTTCAAAAGATGTTTACATTACACTGCTTAGGGGGGTTTTCAGGGAAAAAGTTTATTATTGGATGATTGTGCATTTTATCTGCATGGGAGACCGAAAAACCTGAGGTCACAGAAATTACTGACGTCGTTTTAGAGCACTGCATATTTATTAGACCATCTGCTGCTGCAGCACTCAAGGCAGAAACCTTCATACAGGCAATCTATTCACAGCTACTGTTTTACCACCTGATGTGCAAAATATCAAAGCTCTGGATGCATTTATTATGGCACTGAGTAATTTTCTAATGAATACATAAAGCTCAGGAAACATCCCGTGCAAGAGTTTCCTGTACATTAGGCTACTGTTTTCTCACTGGGGCTTGAGAGAGGCCTCTGAGGAGGAATACCATTGTGTCAATGCTCTGAAAGGTTAGTAGGGTAAAACTGAATCATTCCAACTGTGTGCAGGCACAGCCCTGCATGGGGCTGCCCATCACACTGCTGGGATTGAGCAGAGGAAAACAGGGATGGACGGGGCCATGTGGGAGGTTCTGGACACCCATGAAGGGCTCCTGCCATCCTCAGCAAACTGCTGCTGCTCTGCAGTGCCACACAGTTCCCTCAATGCATCAAAGGTGCCCAGGGTGCCCAGTGCCAGTGTTGCCCTTCTCTGAGGCGATACCGAAGGGGCCAGAGCTAAACACTTACTGTGAGACCCCCAGATAGGAGCCCAGGGCATCACGTCCTGAGCAGCAACGACAGATGTTATATGAGGGACGTGTTTCACACAAGCAAGAGACCCTTCCCCTCTGCACACTTAGAGCCAGGCTGGGACTCTACACTCAGCCCAATGCAAAACATGAAGAATTCTCCACCTCTGTCAGAAACAGCTTCATCCTGCCCATGGGTGTCAGCCATGGCAGCCGGCTGGGGGTAGTGAGGGCCCGGCAGCTCATCGTGCCATTGATACGTTACAGGGCCCTGACCACTTGCTCTGCATTACACCTCTATAAATCCTCACGTGCCAATAGAAGGAAGTGTCTGATCAGGCTGTAAGGTGCTCCAAGGACTCATCTTTTACTGGTATCTCCAGTTAACTTCCAGCTTATGAGCAAACCAACACACGGCAGGTGCTGAGACACCCGAGAGAAGCGTGTCAGCTCACATGGATCCATCATCCCATCTCCTGCTCCCATTTGCCCTCCAGAGCCACCTGAGAGCTACACACACACAGACAGAAGGTATTTAAGGTATTTATACCTTCCTCCAAGTGAAACTGGGGGCTCGATATCACTTTGTGCGCTCATCATATTGAAGGTAATCGTGGGAACACTTTGCCACTGTTACAGGTTAATGGTGCATTGTTTAAATGGGAATGAGATATTTGCAGTCCAATTTACAGCTGGAGCTGTAGCACTGAGTGCCAGGCAGAGTCCTGGCGCTGGAGCACAGTGCTGCTGCCATTGCTCGTGGCAGGGAGCTGCACCCAGCCCAGGGGTGGCTGGTGGCCCAGGGGAGCTGCTGCCCCAGCCCCGCTCCCTGGGACATGCTTTTCTCCACCTTGGGCTCTGCTGGCTCAGACCCCATCCATGTGCACCCTACAGCCCAGAAAATCTTGGCAACAGACATTCGTAGGGCCCTGCATAAAGAATCCATGTGAAATAAGGATAAGGGTGCTAATTCATGAATTTGCTTTCCCTTGCTGGTCCTCTGACACCTCCAGCTCTGCAGCCCTCTCAGCAATAAACTCAGTGCCAGGAGATTAAAACGTACAACTACGTGACACCTTATAAACCACATAAATATGAACTGGCAAGGCCCTGTAACAATGAAGGATTTTGCACAAAATGTTCAGGCACTAATTCAGTCTCAAGGCTCTCTTTCCACTGCAGTGGGTATGCAGTACCATTATGAAACCCTGACTGAATTATAACCCTTTATTCTTCTAAGGCACCTTTTTTTTCTGTCTTCAACAAGGTTTTATTTTGACCCAATCATGAAAATAAGGAGCATAAGAAATACAAATTCAGTTAATGATAGATTTGTTTTCCCTGGAAAAACGTGTGATATGCTAGGAAAACACCTATTAACTTGTAGGTTATTTTAAAGCTAATGGATAATTATTATTCTGTGGAATTTTTTTTCCCAGTGAAGAGTTTAGTTTGCTGAATGGTCCCTTTCCATTTGCAGCACTGATGTTTCTCTTTCCCTGCATGAACACATTATCAGATGTTATTGGAACAAATGGCTATGCTTTTGGCTTTGAATTTTTCTTCCACATTTTTGACAATTGTTTTTTATATCTTGCATAAATCACTGTAACACTTGATAAAGTAAAGCAGATTCAATGCCTGTGAATAGTTAAGACACTGTTTCTCCTTTATGCAATAGCCTGTAACTATATTTTAAAGCAGTTAAAGTCTTTTATCAAGCACATTTGCACATTTTTGTAGCTGGATCACTGAGCACACTCTAACAGCTCTTAAGAGCCCTCTCACACTGTCATGTAAATCCTTCTTAACTCATGGGTTATTGACCACAGTGGTTCTGGATGAGCATCTGATGCCAGTCCCCTCACTGGGCAGGGTGACATCTGCACCACATCACCACAGAAATTCCTGAAGTTCCTCTTGAAAAACCAATCCAGGTGTTGCAGATCATCACTGATTCCATAAGGAAACCAACCTGGAGGGCTGACACCATTTTTAGTGGGTTGATGAGTGGAATAGCCCATGGCCAAGCAGACAGGAGCCCTTTGATCCTGGTGGAAAAAGCTCATGGAAAAGCTCCAAACAAGTGCGGGACAAGGGAGCAGGAGCACCCCGTCCCCACAAGGGTCAGTCCTGGGAGGGCAGGAGGTGACACTGAGCACTTGGGGACATTTGTGACTGTACCCAGCTCGATGGCACCTAAATCTGCAAACCTCCTGTGTATCCCAAATAGCAACACCCAGGACAGCATTTGGTCAGTGCCATCTGCAGTCAGTGTGGGTGGAAGGGGGTTATTTTGCTCCTTTTATGAGCTGATTTATGACTTGTTTACTTGTATGTCTCACCCACACTGCTAATGTTGTAATTAAACCTTGTTAAACTGCTCAGGCCCCCCTCAGGCATGTGTTGTAACATATTTTTTCCCCTTAGAACCATAATTATTGTATAGGGGGGAGAAAAAACCTGGGTGGTGAGGAAGGGTGTCAGGCCAGCTTGGTTATAATAAATACCTATTTAGCAGGCAGAGGATGTTTAGTCCTAAATCAGATTGTGTATTAAAAGTGGAAATTGCTGAGACTGGTGTTTACCTGTGAAACCAAAACTACTTCATGAAGAAAATAACTATAGATGCAGGCTCTCTAAGAAAGCAGTTGTGAGCCTTTATTAAATAGTTAAAACCAAGATGCTGCTGTGAAGCACAGCATCAGCACATTGTGCGTGGGTTGGCTGGGAGGGGCTGTGAGCTGTGTGTTGTACATACCCCACAGAGCTCTATCCCACACTTTTCCAGTGCACTGCAATGTTTTCTAGGACATAACAACTCCCATGAAATAATATTAAAGCAGGTGAAACAGGGCACAAGGGAGATGTTTTATTACAGAAAAGGCTGATGAGTTCAGGGAATTATTAGGGGGGAAAAAATGAAATTTAAATTAATAATAGTCATTTATTACCTGTAACAAGACAGCAAACACCCTAATGAGGGAGTACAGAGGCATAGGGCTCACCATGGCTGCGGTGCCTGTTCCACAGAAGCCCTTCCCCAACTCTAAAGCAGCTTTGACTCAGTTTAACTCAGTGCTGGCTTTACTCAGGGACTCCTCTTCTGAAGCAGACTGGGCAGTCACTGCCAGGAGAGTCTCTCTAGATGCGCTTCTCTACAGCTAGGGGAGTGTGAATGCAGCTGGGAGAACACTGGGGTGCTCTGGGAGCTGCTTGGCCGCACGTGCGGCACCAGAGAGGTGTTGGTGGCCGGGTGGCAGCTGAGAGATGGCAGCAGAAAGCCCCAAATGCCCTGCAAAGGCTTTTTCCGGGCCAGGGAGCTGCGTACTGTCACCCAAACCTGCTGTGGACACAGAGCCAGGAACAGGGTGGTCCTTTCCTGTAACTCTCCTCCAGCGCCGCATCACAAGACGGCTCTTCCAGGAACGGTTCCCTCATGCTGGAGCTTTACAGCTGAGGCACGCTGGAAGCTCACCAACAACTGCTTGGATCTGCACTATTTTTAGTCAGTCCTGTCCAAAAGGAAAGTCTTTCCTGAAATAGGTGTTCCTCCTGGACAAGTGGCTTAGCAGGGAATCTGGCAGAGTCACTTGAAGGACAAAGGTGCTGAAGAGCCGCAGGTCTGGTCTGAAGCTGGTGCTGCACTTGTTGTGTGTCCAGCAGCGTCGGGGCAAACACCACCTCTCCCCAGCACACATCACTGGTGTGCCAGGGCAGCAGGTATTGACCAGTGGGACAGTCTTCAAAATTAGGTTATTTGGGAAGGAATTGCTGAGGTGTTCAGAACAGCAGCTCAGGCACCGTGAGGGGTTTGGGTTTCATGGGCTGGAGAAATATGAGTGGTTTTAGTCTGGATTAACACTTTCCCTTTCCAAGGATGGCAGGGCTGTGGTGAGGGATCCTGGGTAGCCCAAAGGCCTTGACTCTTGCCTGCACTCTGACTCTTCACCTCAGGAACTACACCATGCTCCATGCAGCTCCTGGATGGATCCTCAGTGACTGTTGGAGGTGGGAACAAAAGGAGAAAAAAAAGAGTTGGATTCTTCTTATGGACCTGCATGAAAAAAATTCTTTATAGTTTTTCAGGCAATTAGCCAGTGGTACCAGATGGCACATGGAATCATTCCTAAAAATGAACAGGTCGCCATGCTGCCCTGTGTAGAAGTTGATGGATATTAAAGTCATGTAGTTTTGAAGGAAGTACAGACAGAAGTGCAAGGAGCTTTCACCCAGCTTGGCTCAGCTATTGTGTCTGTGTGTGTGTGTGTGTGTGTGTTCATTAAAGGGAGTCATTAGTTCTGTTATCAGTTCTCTTGAGTCAAACACAGGAGTCCGGCTGTAAGGACTCTCACCAATGGCAAGTTTTTGGATGCTCTAGAAGTGCCATTTATTGATGTGAGAACAGCATCATGCATTGCCACAGTCATGAGGGAATCTCTGTGACATGTGTTACACAAATGCCCCTCATTTTTGGCCAGCCTGGCTTGAAAAGCTCTGGAGGAATTTGCATTTTTGCAAATTTTACCATTTCCTTTGGTAGCAGCAGCCATTCACTCTGGGGCCAAATTGGCTGTGAACTGCATCGTGGCTGAACATCCTCTTGAGTACAGCAAAGGAAAACATAAACTATTGAAATAGAGCAGACAGAAGAAAGACTTTTCACCTTCTAAAACCATAATGCTTGAGCTGTTGGTACATTGCCACCGTGAGGGACGCTGGGTCAGGGCCCCAGCACAGGGTTTCACGTTCTCTCAGGCATCTCCTTTGGAAAGTGAGGAAGGCAACTCCAGCCTCTCACTCATCAAATCCCTCAGCCTACTTGTCTCAGCCGAGAGTAAAGGCTAAATAAACACATCTAAACAACCGAAAAGCACGTCAACATCCAACTTCAAAATAAAATGCAGTGAAGTGTGAAATTATACCTTTTATTCCATAAATCTTCAGCAACCGGCACAGTTCCATAGCTTGTATCATGCTTTAATACTGGCAGAACTTAACACACCATGCAAAACCCATAAGGTAATTACATTTCATCTCAACAAAGCAACAAAATCCCAGCTCATTCAACCCCCTCCATCTGAGGAAGGATTATAGACAATTCAAAGCATGTTGATTTTTCCTGGTGATAAATCCAAAGCAGGTCACCAATGAAATGGGAGTGTGGGTTCCCAAGGCAGCTGATTTACAGGGAAAAATAGAGATGTTATTTGGTGTCCTTCAAGGAAGTGTCATCCTGCTTTCTGAATCTTCCTGAGGTTTATCCTCCACCTAAAAGAAGCTTAAAATGTAAAACTTAAACTTGAACAGACCATTTTGGCACTTGGCAATTGCCCCTGTGCAGGTTGTTTACGTGTTTCACGGCAGATTCCTATCCAGCTTTTAAAGAGTTTTTTAATTTTGCAATAAATGAGGTTGTATGAGTGAGGATAAAGATGATGATAGAAAACCAGCAGAGGACACTCACAGCCCCACATCTTGTAACACCAACCATCAAGCCCCAGGGGTTTGGGCACTCCAGACCCACAGGCCAGGCTGGAAATATTTGTCATCAGAGCATGTGTTGGCTGCCCTTCTGCCAAACCAAGGGTATCTCTGTATACAACAAACCACAATTAATTTAACTAATTTATCTATTAACTGCCCTCAAATAAAGCCTCCAAACTTTAATTAGACCTTTGTGATTAAATGCAATTAAAACCCTTAAAGCAAGTCAACAAGGACTGCAGGCACTCTCATTCCCAAAGCCAGCACAAAGCTACAAACACACACAGGAAAGGATAACTGAGGGTGAGGACAAAAGCATCTTTCCCACCAGGCACAAAGTACCATGATTTTCTATAATCCCTTACTCAGCCTCTACAACAAGACAAGACCTTGGAAAGGAGAGGGAACACAGTGGCCTCCTGAGGGATGGAGTAAGAGGCTTAAAAGTCCTAAAAGGGGAGAGGAAGGCAGTTGCCTGCCATGATGGGTGTTGTTGCATCAGCTCAAATAATGATGATGCCCCTCAGCAGCCCTGGCAGTGATGGGGTTCAGTGATGACACAGACACAAGGGAAACTTGCTAGAACACTTTTTTTTTCTTAATTCATTTCTCGTGCCTGTGATAAATGTTGTCTGTGATAAATGTTGCACAGTCATGGGAAACATGGTGGGGAAAAGCCATGGCAGCTTTCCAGCACTTGGTGCTGTTGTGTAAAACTCAAGGCAGACAATGCAGAAATAACTTCCACAAGCCTTTCCACACTTTTTCAGCTGATACACCTCATGAATGTAGCTCAGTTCCCAGTTCCTTCCAAAAAAACCAAAGACTTGCAGTGGTGCATGCAATTGTGTTGAGTCTTGTGCATGGAGGTGTCAGAGGGAAACCATCATGATTACCAAGACAGAGTGACACTGATCAGTGGCAGCACAGAGGATTAAATTGTGCTAAGAATCACCTGAACACAGAGTGGTCTTGGTGAAAGACATAAAATTTGATGGGAAATTTTTATATCAAAAACTTCACAACCTTTTTAGGGGATGATGAGCAGTGGAAGATCAAAATGAGGCAAAATACTGCAAGGTGAGCACTAGACAGTTTGCACAGGGCAAAGAATTTGGTAATGTTATCATCCATTATGATGAAATAGGAAGACAAAACTAGAAAGAGCTATGAGAAACCAGGAAATGTCATTGGGGTGGGGGACAGCAAGGAGGTCAGTAGCAAGCAAGGAACAAAATCAGATTTCTAAATATAAACCCCATCCAGGTCCCTTGTTCCAGCTGTGGTCATTTCTCTTGCCCTTTAGACTTTTTGAAAAGCTGATACTAAGCTGTAACTTGAACAACCCCAAATCATCCCTGCTAATGGCACCTGTATTCAGATTTATATTCTGTAGTGAGCTGGAGTAGGAGAGTTGCAATAGGCACCCTGCGGCTCCCCAGCCACCGCGGCTCAGAGTGTGCACGGCGCCAGGAAAAACCCAGCAGGTGCAGGAGAGTTCCCTGAGTTATTTCCTATTCTCTGTCTGGCAATAAAGACACAGCTACACCGGGTGGTAATTCTTAGCAGATGGTGACTTTTTAAAGTTGATTGCTGTATAAATGATACTTTCTGAGTTTGTTCCTTTTAATTCAGATTCTCAGTAGTGTGTTCAAATGTCAGAGAGCATCATATTTCTATCTTTTATTTCCTTTGTGAGCAGAAATCTTCTTTAAGAAGTCTAGGAATTACAGCTTGGGAGAGGAGATAGACTCCCTCGATAAAAGTGATCTACTTTACAAATGTTACAAAATACAATAAAAACAGGAGATGCAAAAAGCCCCACTGGCTTTGTTCTCAGTGGAGAGTTTGAATTTCTATTGCAGTTTTAAAGAGACATTTTGTCTGCACTGTAATGTTTTACTGGATCTGTGAGGTCCATTAGCAGCAAAAAAGCAGGATTTCCTCTGCTGGCAGCACAGGGAGGGTGGGGAGCAGGGGTGGAAGACCTCTAAGTAATGTACTACTGCAGGTAAATAATAACAGGACTGATGAATGAAGACCTTATTTACCCCCCAGATGCCCTGCAGCCTCAAGCTGGGCTGGCCGTGTGCCAGACCCCCATATCCTGCTCTGCTGTAACCAATCAGCAGGTCTGGCTGGCCCCGTGTGCAGGGCTGTGATGTGCTCCTTCAAATATTTGCTTTTCAACGACACAGACACGCCAGAACTGGCCACAAACAAACACCCCGCTGACCTGGCACTAAGGCCTGTCACCTCATGACGTGAGTACTCTGAAAAAAATGGAGGTGACAAATAGATGAAGCACCTGTGTGATTTGCACTACTGTGGACCCCGTGCCACCACGAGACAGCCCCTGCCCGTGTCCCCAGCTTGGGAAAGATGTACCAGAATAGGTGCCACTGTGGCGAACTGGGGACATTCAAAGGGCTCTGGTACAGTCACTCATCTGCCCTCTGTACTTCACCTCCCCTCAGAGTCTGTGTCTCAGCCCATTTATTTATTGCACCTCATTGGCAAAAAAGGAAAGACATCCCCTGGCCAGAGGGAAATGTCCCAATTAAAGAGCAAACGATGCAGTAAAACAGCAGAGCATTCTTGAGAGCCGCGGTAAAAGCGGCCACCTCTTGTCCTCAATTTATGCTGCTCCCATCACCCTGGGCATTATATTTGTGCTGACAAGGATCAGTTTAACCCCTGCCTGCAATCTAATAAAAAGCTGGCATGGTGCAAGCATGCATAATCTTTCTTCAGTGTCCTAGAATGGATGCAATAAAAAACTGCTGCTGCTGCTCGATGGCCACAGCCACTGCCTGGAATAAATAACTCCCTGTCCAACACCAGCAGTGGGAAGTGCTTTGGACCAGAGGCTTTTTGGACCCTCATCTCTTTATAGAACTTTATAATCATAGGGTTGTTTAGGTTGGAAAAAACCTTTAAGATCATCGAGTCCAACTGTTCCACCAGCACTGCCCAGTTCACCACTAAACCATGACCCAAGAGCCACATCTACATGTCTTTTAAATCCCTCCAGTGACTCATCCACCTCCCTGGGCAGCCTGTTCCAATGCTTGACAGCCTTTTTGGTGAAGAACTTGTTCCTAATATCCAATCTAGAACTCCCTTGGTGCAGCTTGAGTTCACCTCCTCTTGTCCTGTCACTCGTTACTTGGGAGAAGAGACCAATCCCCACCCAGCTACAACCTCCTCTCAGGGAGTTGTAGGGAGCAGTAAGGATCTCCCTGAGTCTCCTTTCCTCTGGGCTGAGCCCCCCAGTTCCAGCTTAACACCCCAGCACATCTGTGAGTGCAGCACGTGCCCGGTGGCAGTCACTCACCATCCCTCAGCATATACTAGGGCCAAAGCAAAAGGAAAAGTCCCAAGGGCCTTGCCATCAATAAACAACAGATTCTTTCCCCTCTCATCACTAATTGACCTAGCCAGCACAGCAGAGCTGGCATTACGCTCTGCTACCCTTTGTAATGAAATCACTGCCTGTGCGCAAGAAACAAATTTAACGATATGATACTAATAGGGTTAGAAATTTCCCATGCAAATATTAATAATTTATATCTACATTCATTTTTTTTAATACTGCTTGCAGTCTGTAGCAAGGAAGTGCTGAGGTCTACCAGCCTCTCCCACAGATCATGTCTGGTGCAGGCGTTACCCAGCTGGAGACAGAGGCCCCCAACATGATTTCACCGGAGGTTCAAATTAGCTTTTGGAAATCATGTCCTGGCCTATTTCAAAAAAGAGACAATGCTTAAACAGGAGCACTGCTTGCATGGACCAACCGGCAACAGGAGATGGACGTCGAGCCTTGGTGCTGCCCAGGCCCCTTCCCACAGACATCTTTGCAAAATCTGCACCAAGAGCCAGGGCTGCTGATGCCTCTGCAACAACCCCGGGTGAAATGAGCTGTGTCCCAGCTGTTACAGAACCCAGCGGCATCTTGAGGCAGCTGGCAGCAAAAGGAGCAGCCTTTGGGCTGCAAAGTCAGAGGGATTTAGGGACAGAGGAGGGAGGGGAAAGGGACTGCATTTTATTTCAGAAGTAGGGAGGGATTTGTGTTGAACGTCCTTTTTTTCAGCAGTAAAAAAGTCTCTGAAAGGAAGGGCAGTGGCTGGGAACCTGCAGGGTTGAAAGAGAAGCTAATTCCCTCGGACAGGCATAATTGCTGCAATTCAGAATGGTAAAAATGTGAAATTAGGAATAATCAATGGCTGTTTATGATCTGTGTCTATACTGTGAATTCAGCTAATATGGAGTAATTACACTGCACTAATTCCCGGTATTTGTCATCGTTCTGTTGCAGAGGAGTCCTGCAAAACAATAAAAGCAGATTGGCTGTGCTGGGCCCACAGACCAGGGGCTTAGCACCGCACGAGCTAATTTCTCGTTTAACAGTAAAAGCGGCTACGAGTTCTCTTGTTTATTTTTCTCTCCCAGCAGCAGAGCCGGCGGTGGACGGTGCGCGGGGCTCGGCGGGCGCAGGATGCGCTACACAACAGCACCCCCAATAGCCGGCACACAGAGCTGCGGGGGACCCGCCGCGACCCAACCCCCTCCCGGCCAAACAGCACCTGCCTCCTCTCGTGGAGCTGCTTCCTCACCTTTCTGTCCGATGTTGTTATATCAGCCCTCCTATAAATCTTTGTCCTCACGCAATTCTTCCCATCCGGCACAAGGTAACCGTAGCGGCGTCTCACCCGGATGCTCGGTCACCCGTGAAACCTTTGGGATGTGTCATCGGTTGGCTGGCATGATTCACTCTTTGGCCAGCGGAACAGTGCTGATTACTGACCTCTGCAAAAGTGGGAGAGGTGAGTACAGGAGCAGGATTGTTTAGTGGAGGGTGAATAACCCCCGGTAGCAGCACAGGTGGGAGGTGTGGGCTGCAGGGACAGCCCTCGCCCGCGCTCATCCCTCGCATGTGGCATGTGGGAAGTGCAGGTGCTGTTATCGCAAGACAAACACAGAAGTTACAGATCGTTTCCTTTCAGAGGTGCTACACTTAACATCTGCAGTATCTCGGCAGGAGCAATCTGAAACCACACACCCCCGATGCTTATCAGTGACCAAACCTTTCCCAAGAGAATGTGTCATGAGTCTATTCCAGTAAGCACACCCCTGAAAAGCAGCATTTCCCGGGCACTGCAGAGCCCGACATGGGATCTTTGGGGGAAACCTCTTCCCAGCGCTGAACTTTCATATCCTGGGAGGGACAGTCCTGCAGCCACTTTCTTGGCACCAGCGTCCCAATGCTCCCCACAACTCACTGAGGGTCAACACACCCAGTGTAGACACATGGAGGGAGGAAGAGGAGGAGGAGGAGAGCAGCTCCTCACTCGCCAGCTTGCTCCTGCTGATCTACCACAGTGCTGATCACAGTGCAGTGAGTTTGCACCACTGATTATTCATTCTCCAGTCTGGCAGCTTTTTGATACCACATCTATTATTTTTTTCTTAATTTCTCTTTTTCTATGTCATGCAGAACCCCCTGGGGAGCCTGCAAATGAGACTTGATGCCATTTCATTGCACTGCACCAGTTAATTATTTGCTGAGTCAAGACTAAGCTGATGCCCCACTCCCAGCACTTCGCACATTCCCTAATGATAGGTGGGATTTAAATGCCTGTTTCTGCTGTGTGCCACAGTGGTTGGGCAAAACCTGGGCTACCACAGGATGCAGAGATGGGACAGGAGGGCTCCCCACACCAGTGTGTGCCACAAGGAAAGCCCACAGTTCCCCATCCTTTCCTGTGGTTTCAGGGAAACATCTTGGATGAAGTGTTCAGTTCTAGAGAGCAGAAGCATTTCACACGAGATTTCGTTGTTGGAGGCTCCCGGCCCTGCTGATGGTTTTTGCTCATTTCCTCTGCAGCAGCAGAAATGCCTCCATCTCCATAGAGGACTTGGCCTCATGTCCCTTGAAGCAGGAGGCAAAACTCATCATGGAACAGGCGTCCCCCAGGGCGTTAAAATCCCCATGCTGTGGGCCTGCTCCTGCAGGGGCAGGAAGCAGGGGGACACAGCAGGGATGAAAGCTGTGCCACTCCAGGGCTTGGGGCACTTTATTATTGAGCCGAGCCAGTTATTGCCAGCAGCTAAACAAACTAATAGGAAGGATATTTCCCCAGAGAGAGAGAAGGCTTTTGATTTAGACTTTGCTGTTTAAGCTCAGACTCTCACCGCAGCTAAAATTTCCTTCCGAGGGCAATAATTATCCCAATGCAGAGCCAAGGAATGTGTTTGCTTTTCTGCTCCCTGTCTGGAAGGGTTTGGTTAAAAGTCTGTGATTTCCCCCGGTGTTCAGCACCCTCTGCACCTCTTGCCCTGCACGGAGGACCAGACCTCGGGGGAAGCAAGAAAAGCTCAGTGCACAGCTTTATACAAAGATCACCCTCAGGTATTAAACTAATTTTCAGGAAGCAGCGTTGGTGCCACAGAGGCTGTGCTCCAGCCCTGTGCAAGCTGCAGTCCCAAAGGCAGCACTGTCGCTGCCAGCCCCACATCTCCTCCACTGGTTCTTTTAAAGCAAATTGCTTTAAAAGCTCCAAGAGAAACCGTTTGGTTCTACTAAGTGATAAGAATGGAAAAGAAAAAAGGAAAGAAAGAATGAGAACACTTTTGTTCTTGGCTGCCAGGTAAACAAGGCTCAACTTTGGAAAAAACATAGAGCCCCTAGTGTTAGGAGTGGTTTCTTCCTTCAGAACCATAATAATAACAATGATAAATGATTAAAAAGAAAACAGCCTAAATCTATATCTCGAGTTAACTCAGGTCTCCTTTAGACTTCAGGACTGCTGCTGGATAAATAAATGCTTATTTGGAAATGGAACTTCCAGCTGCCTGTGAATGAGAGGCAGAGAAGCAGGACCCAGGGCCAGCCCACACACATGCAGCACAGCTAGGGGGAAATCCTGACAGATCAGGTTATTCTGGTTTTACCCCAGTTTGGGGAACGCCACTCCCGGCTTCATGTTCACCTGTTCCCACTGCAGCACCCCCTGTCAGCCCAAGGTGCTGGTTTGGTGAAAGAGCAGAAAATCAGGCTGGTGCCCACCCTGGGAGAGCTTTTCCTCTTCTGACACGCCAAAAAGGCAAGGGCCAAAGTGAAGGAAACCTCCAAAGGAATCGCATGAGCTCGTGGCCGCAGCAATGAGTGTTTTCTCCCTCCCGCGGGCCAGCTGCTCCCAACCGCTGCGGCCACTGCGCCCCGCGGGCTGTGCCCAGCCCCACGCCAGGCACGGAGATAAGGCTTGGGGAGGTGCCATGAGTCACAGAGGGCTGGGCAGGCTGGGCAGCTGCCCCGCCACGCTGCCAAGCACATGGAGCCGCAGCTTCCCGGGATGCCCCAGCGCCCGCACAGCCCGCGGAGAGGGACGGCACGGCCGGGACACTGAGCGGTACGTGGGCTTGTCCCATCCCCGACCGGGGAAATGCGGTTTCTAGAGCATGACTGAAATAATGTGCTCCTGCAGCACTTTTCTTTTGACTTACTGGCAGGTTAAGGGGTTGCATGGGGAAGGTTTTAGTTGTTCTTCCTTCTCGCAGGCTGGAGGTGAGGGGGAAGCCCCAGGCGCGGGCATGCTTTCCCTGGGGTGCAGCTGTGCTGGTGCCGTGGGCAGAACTAAGGACCTCCCTGGGTCAACGGGGAGCTGTGATGTGCTGGAATCAGCTCGGTGACGTGGGGGCCAGATCATCATGGCTATGGATGAATTTGCAGGGAGTTCACTGTGCAAAGTGTGGGGCTCCTCCAAGGTCAGGATGCTGCTCAGGATATCTGAGTTTTCTCTTGCACTGCTGAAAGAGATGGTGTAGGGACCAGCTTTTTAAAGGAAGTAATTCTGTCCAGAATTACTTCTAATTAGGGACAGAATTACTTCCTTTAAAAACTGATGGCATCATCTGAAGTTTTGAGAAACCAGACTAGATGGAAGCGTAGGAGGACTCAAGGTACCAAGTGCTTTCTGGTAGAAAGCAGCAAACACTGGTCAATGGCCCGGATAACTGTGGGCTTGTGCCAGGGCCAGTTTTGCCATAAGATGCCCTCTCCAGCCATTTAGTGGATGCAGCAGCTGGGCAAGCATTTTTATAAGCAAGGAAATTTATAAGCCCTCTAGCAAAAAGCACCATCCTATTGAGCAAAGCAAAGCTCAGTCAGACTGATTCCTTTTGAGACTGAAAATGGCACTGTAGCATCCTCCATTCTCCTGTGGTGATAAACCCTGAACACAGGGTGGATGTGCACCCACCCTGCCAGTCCCTCTTCATGCAACTCCCTGCATTCAGTTGTGCGGGAAAACCCTGGCTTTTGGACGGGTGACTTGGTGGGTGTGGGCATCTGGCAGTCACCCTTTTTGGAGTTGCATCCCCACTGCACCAAAATGATTTTGTTCACAGTCAGGGACCTGTTAGGAGAGAGAGGGACATGCACGGCTCAAAAGCAGGGAAAAAAAGGAAAAAAAGGGGCTGGGGGGGGCAAAAGCAGAAGTTTGTGGGGAAGAGAAGTAAAGTTTTCTTGCAGCACTGCGGGAGAACAGGAACATTCACCTGGTACATCCTGGAAAACCTCCCCGGGAGGGTCTGTTCTTCCCAGCAGCAGTGACTCAGCTCCGCCAAGCGGCACTTCAGGCCAGAGCAGGCTTGGGTGGAGCTTTTGCTTTACAACACCGTGAGCCTCTTTAGCAATATTTGTCCAAGAACTTTCTTGTTCCTGGAATGTTTTTTTAAGCAAGCAAGTTTCAGGTTTATTAGACAAATAACTCTGTTTAACACCTACCACAATTCCTTCTTTTCTCCCTCTCCTGCCAGCTGGTCTCTGGCAGATGCCAGAGCACAGGTGCCTTTTATTCTGGCACAACCCTAGGAAGAGAAAACAAAAATTATCAATGCAAACAATTAAAAAATACTATAATAGAAATCCCAGGACAGAGCCACTCTCTTGTAATGCAATCAGGTTCCAGGAATTTCACCACCCAGGGACTTCACCCAATAAATTTTATCTGGGATTAAGGTGAAGATAAATAGCCCAAAGAAATATATGACTTCCCTAAAGCACTGGCAGTTACTGTTTTATTTTTCCATTTCTCTTCCCCTGCAATGAAATCAATATGTGCAAAGAAGAAACACAACTTTGGTGAAGGGGAGAAGTGTGCATTGGGCCCCAGTGAGGCCAATGTTCACTGTAGCACCAGGGACCAAACAGGGAAGGTTTTGCAAATCCAGTGGAGTTTTGCTCCACTCACTGTGCTCAAATCACAGCCCGGGTCTAAATCTTCACCAGATCCAGGCTCTGCTCATGGCACTTGTGAGGAAGACAACAAGCTCCCAAAGCAAACCAATACCAATTTTGAAGTCTTCACAACTTGCCAAGGGGGATTGTGAAAACTGGCCCCATTTTCTGACCCCATCATCAGATCAGGTTCTAGGATGGGGAGCCAGAAATGGGAAGAGGGTCCCCGTGTTTATAAACTTCATGCTGAAAGAAGTAAAAGCAAAGAGCCTGGTGCCGCCCCTCCAGATCCACCCACAGGCAACGTTTGTCCTCCAAAACCTTTAAACTGTTCTTTTTCAGGTCTGTGTCTCTTATACCAGCTCAGTGAAATGGGCTTGCTCATGCCAGCTCTGACACAAGCTTTAAAATCCATTTCAGAGTAACTGCGTGGAGGGCTGGGGCGTGGGGAAGGGCTTCAGGTATCACAGACCCCCCTGCCACCTCCTGCAGGGACAGATCCCTGCTCACAGCCAGCCTTCCTCTGAGAGGATTAGCTGCAGAGAGAGGGGAGATGCTGCTGGGAAGCCTGTGTGCTCAGCCGATACACAATCAAAAACACATTGTCACAAAATACCTCCCGAGGCTTCCTCTAAAATGCAGAGGGGCCAGTGTCCCGTGGGAAGCTGGTAGCTCCGTGCTGGAGCAGCTTTGGCAGACCGTTCTTGCTGCAGTGTCACAGCAGCTGTGGGCACGGCAGAGGGGTCTCATGGGGAGAAGTGCCGGGCTCCAGAAGCATCAGCTGAAACGTCACCGCAGGCCTGCCTAAACACCCCGGAGAGCGATACTGCAATCCAGCCCAGGGTGTCGGGGAAGCCACGGGGAGCATCTCCTCGGGGCACGGAGGAGGGACCAAGGTCCATCCAGCTCCAGGGCCCAAGGCTGCTCCACGGGTCAATAACACAGCGAGCCCTGGGAGGGGACCCGGAGCAGGGCTGGGCAGGAGGAAAAGCTCTTCTCTCCTTCCTCATGACGCAGCAGCCTGAACTCAACATTCAGCCCAGCCCTGCTACAGCCCACTGCTCCTTCTCTACCCTTCAAACAGGAAAAGCAACTCTCAGCACAGCTTTTTTACAAATTGTCTGTCAAACTTTGCTAAAGGGCTGCTTTAGTTAACATTAGGCTCATTAACTCCGAGCACCCATCTCACAAGTGACAATTTGCGTTGGGCTCCAGCGTGGTTTCCAGGACAGAGGTTCAACAGACTGCAGCCCCGAATTTCAAAGGTAGGAGTGGTCCCAGCCCCTGGGGGAGCCCAGTGTGTGGGGTGGCAGTGCCTGTCCCATCGGTCAGGGTGGCAGCGGGACAGAGGGCGGCAGATGGACTCTCCCGGCTAGGAAACAGTTCACGCTCCAAATTACAACCACACCCTGTCCACAGGGTGAAGACGCTCCAGGATTTGGCCAAGTGGAAGTATTTCTGGGTTTAAGTCAAGTGTCCACAAAGCTGGCTGCTCTCCTCAGCACAGTGGTGCTGCCCTTCTTCCCTTCTCCTTTGGATTTTAAGAAAGACAAGCTTGTTCCCAGAGATTCCCCTGGCTGGGCAAGACCAGATCACAGCTTGTCCTCAGACAGCATTTTGCAGTCCCTAATATTTGAAATCTACTTTGCATCATCCCAGAAGGGAATGCAGGAAAGCTGTGATTGAAAGTGTCGACCTCATTGCTATCAGCAGAGCAGAAAAGGCTGGTCCGTTACCAAGAACAGGGCATGAACCAGGAGCGCAGGGGCAGCAGACACAGGGAGGGGTTCTGAAGCTCCAGAAGGAAGCGAGCTCGGTCAGTGCAGCCTGCTCCGGGACTTAATCAGGGTGGGACCGAGCAATTGTGCATCGTAAGAATTTGTACATCTTTGATGACGTCCTCGCTATTGCAAATATGACTAAACATAGCAATTATCTTCTCATCCAGAATCTGCCTGGCTTTGGTGGGTTACAGGCACTCTTTAAGGCATTGCCTTCTTTCCTCAGGGTGACGCGTGACTGTCGGCCCCTCCCAGCTGTGCTCTCTCTGCCCACCACCATGCGGGTAACAGGTAAGAAGAGACACATAGTTACTTTTCTCTGTCTGTTTTTCTACGGTTCTTTGTGCCTCCTTCTCATTTACATGACTCCTTCCAAGCCCAGCAACCCTGCCTTTCCCCTGCCAGGGATATGGGAAAGGGCCTTTGTACAAGCATCAGGTTTTTACCAGATTTGTGTAGATTTCAGCCTGTTGTATTTTTCCCAGCGAAACCTCCTGTGGCTGGGAAGAGATGGCTATTGAGATGTTCCTGGTTCCATAAGAGCCATTCAGCTGCAATAAAAGTACATTTTTCTACTCTCTTTCCATGCAGGACTGGAACGTTTTGCTCTGATGAGCGCTGCTTTAAAGCCAAATGCCAATCACAGTTGTATCAGCAGCTGCTCGGCTGTAGCTAGTGACTAATTGGGGGATAGCAGCCTTCCCAGCACTGGGAACATAAGAAATATTTGGATTTACATAGCTTTCTGAGTAATTATCAGATTTACTTAACATAGAGCGAAATATGAATAGTGCCTCCCAGTAGAGCAGTAATGCCTATCTGAGCATCACCACATACTCTAGAGATGGTAATTAAGAGATCAGAATCCATTTGGAGAGTGAGGGATTGTTAGCTGCCTTTCCACACCACGCAAGCACTGGCTGTGACCCTGTGCCTGGTAACCTTGGGACACACGGATCAAATCCCAAGAAACCAGAGGGATGATCCGGTGCCTGCCCCGCGCTGCAGCTGCTGCTCTCACCCAGCTCCTCTCCCACGCCTGGCAGGTGTGATCCGGTACATGGCGCTGCTCGTCACCCTGCTGGGCATGTGGTTCATCACGCAGACGTACTTCCACCGCAGCCGGAAAGCCATCAGCCTGCGGAGCTGGCTCGGTGAGGCACCAACAGGCTCCGGAGGGATCCAGAGGGATCCAGAGGGATCCAGAGGGAGGGTGCGAGAGGTTCCATCGCGAGCTAGCCCCCAGAGCTGGAATAGTTGCCCTGACCACTTGTATTTGCAGTCTCTGGCCGAGGCTGCACCACAGTGTGGTGGGAAGCTGCACTGGAGTGGGTGGGTCCAGGGGTGCCTGCAATCATGGGAAGCAGTTTAGGAGAGCTGGTGCCTGAACAGCTGCTCCTGGCTTGGGGAAGAGCCAGCAGCTCTCCAGGGTGTCTAATCCTCCTACTTGATACCCACAGGTGCCACGAACAAGCCCAGCAGTGAGTATCGCTCTCAACTTCATCTCCATCACACAGCTCCGCTCCAGGGTTCAGGGGGATGGTGGAAGCATGAGAGATGCCTTCAAGAGCCCCTTCCCTGAGGCAAAAATCCCACTCTCCCAAACATGGGGGATTTTGCTACTGCACACAGCAATGGGGTCTTTGGCGGGTCCCTGCCCTGGCCAAGAGTGGGGAAGCTCTGGGCAGAAAAGCCCCAAGGGGCTTGCCTTGGACACCAGCTCCAAATGCTCCCAGCACACACCATCGTCACACCTGGAGCAGCACCTAGCCTTGGCACCATAAACCTCAAACAAGAAGCTGGTCTCAGCCCCAGGACAAGTTTCCTTCATGCAAGAAGTTGGTCCAGGCGTTGCCCCCTTAGTGGGCCACTGTACCCACGTGCCAGCCCCACTCCGCCCTCAGGGACACAGCCAGTGTCTCCCCATGGGCCAAAGCCATGACTTTCAGCTCCACTCTTCCCTCGCAGGTGAGAAGCTGCCCCAGCACAAGTGTGGGAACCAGAAGAGCTGCCCTCAGAATTATTTTGCCTTCAAGATCATCAGTGGTGCTGCAAATGTGGTGGGACCCTCGATCTGCTTTGAAGACTTGGTGTAAGCAGCACATGGCAGGGACGAGGCAGCCGTGGCTGGCCTGGCCTGGCCTTCAAGAGGACAAGTTTGGCCTCTGCCAAGTGCATCAATGGCCATTGCAGTGTATTTGCAGTTAAAAAAATTTAAAATAGATTTCTTTGCTACCACTTCTGGTATTTTGCCATCTGCAGCCACCTTGCCCCACCACAGTTTCACTGGCATGAGCATCTCCAGGACACCCCTGCACTCACTGGTGCTCTCTGCTTTCCTTTCCAGCCTCATGAGCAGCGTGAAAAACAACATTGGCAGAGGCCTGAACATTGCACTGGTGAATGGTGAGTCGGGCAGGCACTGGCCCCCTTCTCCCCACTGCCAGGGGTTCTTCCTTCCCCAGGAGAGCACAGGCCACTGGAGACCCCCGTCCAGGCACTGTGGCTGAGCCAAAGGCACATCCATCTGGTGTTGCATGGGGAGCACAGCCACAATTATGGTTGCAAGCACTGCCAGTGAGAAGGGAACAAACCTGCCTGGCTCACGCACAACCAGCTCCACAAACTCCTCCAAGCAGCACAGTCACCATCGCAGCAGAAACAACACACTGAGAGAAGAGCAAAGCATTTTGCAAGGAACCCCAGGCTCATGGCCAGGCAAAGCCTAGAGCCACCTGAGTGCAAACTCACTGTGCTCTGTTTTCAATTTTAACCTTTCAGGAACAACTGGGCAGCTCCTGAAAACCGACACCTTCGACATGTACTCTGGAGGTAAGCACAGCCACTCTGCTCCTTAGTGGTTCCCAGCCAGGGCTCACACCAGCACTGCTGGCTGCTGGCTACTTCAGCTGCTTCTCTCTCATGTATTTAATGATAAAGTCGAGTGGACTTGGAGCAGACTTGCCAGCCTGGGTGGTAAAAGCCCAGCTTTCACTGAGGCCATCAAGCCTGGAGTCCTCACAATGCTTCCACATCCAAGATTGGCTTCTCGCTCTTTTTACATGCGTGTAATAGCCTGGAAAACATGATTTCACTAACCTGAATAAACCAAGGCACTTGAGACTTGAGAAAGGTACTTTCTGAGATCAGGTAGTTAAATTAATCCTGATACTTTGCAACCTGTAACTCAGTTTTTGAATGCTGGTGGTGGCTGAGCAGCAGCTCATTCCCCTGCCTTTCGTAGCAGGATAAATGAAGGAGCTCAGGGAGACATAGTTCCCTCAATCACTCCTTGGGTTTTCAACCTATTTTTGGTAACTCTGGAATTTTAAGGAGAATCACCAATATAGTGAGATTTCCAGCCAAATTCGCGAGTGAGATGCTCAGTGGGAGAGGCACTGGGAAGAAGGCAGCAGTCAGCTCATGTGCCACTAGATGGGGCATTGGATTCAAGCATCCCACAGATGCGGGACGAGGAATAATTCCCCTAATACAACCAGAGGCATGATGGCAGGGAAGGCAGCTCTGCGGCTGAGCAGGTTCATTTCTTGTGTTGGGAAGTAAATTCACACAACTAGATTTCAGAGTTAGAAAGCAAAGTTTAGGAGGAAATTGTTGTACCAAGAGGAGGACATCAGTCCTGTGCACTGCAGGAGAGGCCAGGTGGGAACACAGGATGGGGAATGCATCATTTGGGAGTCCACCCTTCCCCCAAGCCCATGGCCCCAGATCCTGGCTAGCACCAGCACAGTCAGGTTATTTCCCACTAACCCAGAGGAGGCTCCCTCAGCTACCATGCAGAAGTACCTGCTAAATCCTTTCTTCTCTCCCTAAATCTTTTGTCTCCCAGACGTTACCAAACTGCAAACCTTTCTCCAAGGGATCAAGCGTGGCACCCTCGTGCTGACAGCAAGCTACGATGATGCTGCCACAAAGTGAGTTCGCCCAGGGGAGCAACACCAGGCTCCCCAAAACTACACAGCTGGGGGAGCTGGACACGCTGCTGCCACAAACAGAGAGGGTAGAGGAGGGGACACCCACCTGGCACCACACTGACCCCTTCTTACCCTCTTTCAGGATGAATGACAAAGTACGGGCACATTTCACGGAGCTGGGCAGCAGCCACGTGGGCAAGCTGGGCTTCCGGGACAACTGGGTCTTCTTGGGAGCCAAAGGGCTGACGAACAAGAGCCCCTTTGAAAAGGTACATGGCCCTCCCCTGCCACCAGCTCTGCAGGTTCCATCCTCTTCATGGCACCTCCCAAGCTGCATCTCACCTACCTGTCTGCAGAAGACAAGGACCAGATCCTCCACGTCAAACCGAGCTGCAACTTTTGCCACGTTGCAAACTTGCACTGTTCCAACCTCCTCATTCATCTTCTCTCTCTCTTTTTTCCTGCAGCACATTAAAAATGATAAAGAGACAAATAAATACGAAGGCTGGCCTGAGCTGTTGGAGATGGAGGGCTGTGCCCCCAGGAAGATGGACTAGCATCGAGCTCCAGCCTGCCATGGAGGGCAGCTTCACCAGTCACACAGGGACACCAGCACTATCGTGGGGACTCCAGCCTCTCCACTGCCAGGTCACAGAGTCCAACAGCTGCTGCCTGCTCACGGGAACTGGCTGTTTCACAGCAGGAGCTGTACAAGTGCCTGCAGAGCCTGAGCAAACACATGGCCAGGTTGCAGCCAAGCCATCCTTATCTATGGGTCATTTTGGGGTATTTTATATGCTTAAACTAAAAACTTTGTAGAAGGTTTTATAAATTTCTTAAATGAGATTTCTAATTATGAAACACTACCTTCTCACTTCCATTTTCAAGCATAATCAACACTTTCCCCCACAGGCAGAGCATGCCAGGTCCTCTGCCACCAGTCGAGCATCACCATCACCCATCCCACAGCCCTGCACACAGGAGCTCCCACCCCTCCCCACATGGCACAGGGTAAAGTCATCCCTGGGGATGCTCAGATTTTGGTGGTTTCCCCTTGGAGCTCTTGCCACTGTCCTACAGTCTCTTGCAGCCCCAATAAGGCCAGAAGTCCACAGGGATCGCATGCAGCAATGTAGGTTAATATTTGCAGACCAAAGTATCATGCCTGGGTGTTACGAACCGGTTTAAACCCAGAAGAGCAAAGAAAATTAAGTCTCTGTGTATAAAATTGAAAGAACTTTGAAGGTTCAAAATATTCCCAAAAACGAGATAAAAACCAAACGAGATAAAATGTTGATGCCAAAAAATTGATATATTTTTATTTAATAGTAAGAGAGGCAAAGGGAAATAAAGTGAAAAGTAGAGATAAGTTAGAAAAGGCTAAGTTTACTTTAAAAAGCATAGGATAGGTCACCACCACTTGTTGCTGCTGAGACAGGGTGGGGAGAGCGGAGCAGTTTTTGCCCTTTTTTTTTCTCCCTGCTGTTTGAAGCGTGTTATCTGCCTTCCCCGATCTGTGGAGCAGTTGGGCTGGAATGCGGCGGCCCGATCTCCGAGATGCCGGCGCGGTGCCCGGCGCCGCAGCCGAGCCTCGGTGCACTAGCGCTGCTCTCACCGCGGGACGCGGGAGCGGGCCGGGGGCTCCGCAGCGCGCTCCTGCTTTCGGTCCAGGGCTGCAGGATCGGAGGGTTCTCCCCAGGCGGGCGGCACCGGCTCCAAGAGGCCTCAGGGTGTCTCTCAGCAGGCGATGCTGGAGGGGGCCGGGGGAAGGCAAAGGTCAGGGATTCTGCCCCTCGCTTTCCCCTCCGCATTTTGCACTGGTTTTGCCTTCCTTTTTATGGGCCTCAAAGCAGGCTCCTCACGGTCCATCCCACCCGTAGTTTTCAGGTGTTCAAGAGTGATTATGATAAGCGCACACAATGAAGAAGGATTTTTGAAGCCATTCTCTTATTATCAGGTTCTTACACTGGGTTAAATCCAAGCTAAATCCTCTGTGACACATCCTCATCAAAGGCCAGGATAGTGCCAGGCATGTGCCAACCTTGCTTTGCCCTCAGAGAGGGATGGATGGATGGATGGATGGATGGATGGATGGATGGATGGATGGATGGATGTGCAGGTTTCTTGGGCAGCTGAAGTTGTGCAGCACAACCAATAGGTGGGAGCCTTTTACCGGTAGAGCCGGAGCCAGCGTCACTCTGGAGCGATCCAGTGCACCCGGGCTGGCACCCACTGGGGTCAGCCACACACCGGGAGCTGCACCCCAACCTGTGGCCAGCCGACACCACCGGGAGAGGCAAGATCCCTGCCCAAAGGCGGGCAGGAAAGCCCCACAGTCCTCCTAGAGCAGTCCCTACGCTGCTGCCCAACACCGAGCAGGTCCTGGGGAGCATCTACCCCCTGCTCCTGTCCAGATACATCAGCCAAGCAGCGTCTGTTCCCAGCATCTGTTCCCAGCCCCTCCCTGAGCCCCGGCACTGCTGGGATCAGATGAGCTTCACCGGTGACGGCCGGGCTTATCTGTCATCAGAGACAGGGATGCATTTGCATCATGTACAGACTTTCATTTCCGATGATTGCATCTGGTTTTTCCCCATTCTCTGAAGCAGACCAGCAGTTTTGCAGAACATGAGGGTGGAGTGTTTCTCCTGGAGCATTTGGAGCTGCACGGGATAACAGACTGTCCTGCATAGCCTTCTCTGCTGCCAACAGCCCCAGCACAGCTCCTAACAGGCAGTTCACAGGGTTATCCGAGCCCTCGGGTCAGCCCAGGGGAGCAGAAGTGAGGAGCATGAGCAGGATAAGGCCAGGAAAGGACACAGCCTGCCCTGTGCTGGCCACCTGAAGGATGAAACCCTGGATCCAAAACTCAACACCACCAATCAACTGGTTTTCCCTAAACAAGGAAAAATCCCCACATAAACTGTGTAACACCTGTAAGAACTTCCAAAGGTAGAACTGAAATAAAACCCCAAAACAGCCATCACAGAGGAATCCCTGAAGAGATGTAGTATTTTATCCCATCTTATCCTCCCACGCTCTTAGCACACAACCTGATGGCACTGAGGGAAACCTCTGCCATAAATCGATCCCTAAATCTGCTGCACCAACAGCGGTTAATCCCAAGCGCTGAATCATCCCTACCCGTGGCAGCAGCGAGAAATAACACAACAAGCAGACACAGCAGCCCCGCCGAGCTGCCAGCATAAATATGCCAACTATTTTAAGCCCCTCAAAGGATCTAGATTCACTCATAAACCAAACTGAAAACAGCCCAAGAGCTGTAAAGGCTGCTCCACAGGGTAAACCAGAGCACAGCATCAACTACAGCCCCGAAAACAACCAGCCCCATTCAGCCGCAGGAAACTCTTCCTACCCCTTCGCAATGCACATTAGAAATCTGGTTTAAAGCCAAAATAAAGGAAATTTATGTTCCAGCACACTACAAGCAGTTAAAACTACCTCTGAATCCATCACAGAGCAGTTACTAAGGTACATCACTATTTTCAGGAAATACGGAGAGCTAGAAATGTAACTCCTGTGCAGGGACCTACAGTAGCAGCTAGTGTTTTGAAGAGCCATTCTTGCCAAAATCACTGTGTCCGAATAAATAAATTAGAGTTCTTTTAAATATCCAGACACCGAGAGGCAGGGAATAAATATGGATTCATGAGTCAAATTGAACTTGCTAATTTCTTCTAAAGGATCTGAAAAGGACAGTGGATGCAGGGACAGCAATCTCCAAATGAGGTTTTGCAGTGCCTTGGCATTTTGAAAGCTGTATTACTGCAGGGACAGGCACCTACCTGGCTGGTTTGCGCTGTGCCGCATCCCCAGAGTCTTCACCAAACACAAGCCTGACCTGCCCCAGCTCCCAGGATGCAGCTTCAGGTAACCTGGGCTCACCTGGGGTCACAGCAGGCACCAACGCTGCAACAGCAAACAGGCAGCCTGGGGTGTTTGCAGGAGAAAAGTTTGCAAAATCCAATGCTGCAACAGGAGCCAAGAGCCAGGATGCAGACGGGCAGCAGAGGGATAACCTTTCTTTATTTTGGGGGGGTTCATTTGGGCAAAGCACCAAAGGAGTATCTAGGAAAGATGCCACAAGCAAGGACCTGCAGGTGCCGGGCTGCAGCTGGGCGAATCCGCATCCTGTGACATCTTGCCCTGTCAAGTGCAATTACTGTAATCTTCCACAGCCTCTCAAAATACGGATCCCGGCTTAGAAACCGGGCATCCACAGCATGAAAGCTGCCTTTGTGCCCAGGCAGAGCCTGGGTGCGAGCCAGCCGTTAGGTGCATGAAGAAAATGAGTTCTCCACGTGCTGGAAGAAGGGAGGAAAAGCAAGCTTTCCCACCCGACCCCGCCACAGACGGGCTGGATTTCACCCACGTCTCCCCACAGCAGCCGCCGAGGGCCCGGGAGCAGCAGGGCCGCCTGTCCCCCCTGGAGTAACGGGGCCGTGACCGCAGGGAGCCGGCCGGTCCCGCAGCCCAGAGAGCGCAGCACAGCCAGCACATCCGACCATGGGGGCGTCTCACGGGAAAAAGGTAACGGGGCGGTTTTCCTCAGGGCTGTGGTGGTGAGATGGGATGGAGAAGGCACCATCTGCTCACGTGCTGCTTGTTTTGCCCCGCGCGTGCTAAGGCGGCTGATGGCAGAGAGGGATTAGAGGGAAGGGACCCGCTCCTGGGTGTGGGTGCCACTCATCAGGGCCGGATTAAGTAATTCCCCCTAATGGGCTCAGCATCGGGGCCTGCCAGGGCTTTCAGGACACCAAGGAGGGGATCAGAGCTTTGCGAGCATTGCATTAGGACAGACAAAGTTGGGTTCTCCAGGGAGAAATGTCAGAGTTGTTCTGAATGCATCCAGCAGCCTCTGGGATGTCTCCTGTAGATGCAGTGCAGAGCAAGCCCTGAGTATTTCTTGGCCTGGGAACTGGTGCCAGCTCCCTCCCAGGACAGGCAGGAGCTGGGCCAGGTCCCACAGCACCAACATCTATCCCTCTCCTCCAAATCCCCTGGGGAGAGCAGTCAAACAGCTCCAAATGGAAATAGTTTCATGGAGTCAGAGCCCTGCAGAGGAGGCTAGAGATGGTTGTGCTGAGGATGTTGTTGGATGTCATTTTGCTTCCATGGCTGATGACATCAGTGCCTAGAGATGCATCATCCCTGCTCAGTTGCAATGCCGTGACTGGAATTAGGCTTCCACAGCTCATCTCCCAGCTCTAAAAGAAACACATTTGTGCAGCACACAAAGTCAGTAACTTCTACTGGAATGGGGACAGCAGTGACCTTTGCCCCAGCAGGGACCCTTCATGCTCATCCGAGCATGATCGTGGCCTTCAGAGGGATGGGCACCTCCAAACCAAGTGCCTTTCAGAATTTTGCAAACTTGCTGGACTTTCTTCCAAAACTAGAGCTAGACACTCTTGCAGGGCAAATGTGAAAAAGCAACCCACTGGCCAGTGTGACCAACACCCAGAAGGAAAATCAGAGCTAAAGAGGGACTAATAAGCATTTATCTATTTTTCTGGATTTCTGACAAGTGCCAGGTACAGGAGGTGCTGCTCCCATCCAGCCCAGTGCTGCTCCAACACCCATCCCAGGTACCAATGCCACGCTGGCTCCAGCACACACAGGAGCCGTGGTTGTTCCTGTGGCTCAGGGCTACAACACACCCAGGAGGAGCCATGCTCTGCCCACAGCTAATCCCCAGGCCCCTGCTCACGCGGCCGTGACCTTCAGGCCCCGGCACATTTGTAGAGGCATTACTGGAAGCAGGGAAATAAGCTGGTTAGGTCAGGCTTGGCTCAGTGCCACCCAGTTAAGCCCTGCTGCATACAAAGCAGCCCATGCCAGCCTCCTGACCAGCAGACCAGACTGCTTTTGGACAGCTTTCCCCACTGTTCCCTCTCTCTGAAACACCACGATCCCACCGCAGCCCAGCACTGAATGGCCTGACTTTGAAACACTGCCGGGAGCTCGGGCTCTCCAGCTTCCTGGCAGCTCCTAAAAGCTGAGACAGTTTTACTTTCATGGGTACCAAAAGGTCAGAGATGTCACTCCCATTTCAGCCTCTCAAATGTTGCCTGGGTTGACAAAAGCCTGTGCCACTGCCCAGCTGGCACCAAGCAGGGATGTCTGACTGGCAGCTCCTGGGTCAGTGCTTTACCCTTAGGCTGATGCTGATGGGAGATGAAAACAAGACAACTCTTTCTGCTGCCTTTCCAGGGTGGGCATGAACAGCAGGATCCAGCTCTCCTGAAGAGCAGGATGAGTCCAGGTGACAGGCAGGAAAGCTCCCCTTCCCCAAGGCCTTGCAGAACCAGCACAGCTCAGGGCACAGGGACCTGCCAAGCCTGAACCCCTCTATCAGCAACAGCCCAGAGAGGACCCACAGGGAGCACAGCGCAGGGCTCAGCACCCCTCGCCAGCACTGCCTGCATTAGCAGTCTCAGCTGCACCTCTTTTAAGCTTAGTCCAGAACAGCACTCCAAGGGGATTACAGTAGTGGATTGTGGAGTGCAAGGCAATCCCCAGCTCCACAACAAAAGGGACCGGAAAGGCTGCCAGCGTGGCTCCAAGGACATTTTTATTTTAAAAGGCTGCATCTAGTCCCAAAAAACCTGTTCTCGTATCACCAGTGTTCTGTGGGCCCAAGCCAAAGCAGGGCTCCAGCAAGACACAGACCCTTCCTGGGGCACCCTTCTCTTGAAGGGAAGGCAAGGACTTTGCCACAGGCTGGTTCATGGATACTGCAGAGCTGGTGCTGATTCTCTGATGAGCTGGTGATGATTCCCTGCTGGTTCCTCCGCTCTGCAGGGCTTCAGCCCCACTGGTGTGGCTGACATCCCTCTAACCTCAGCAAACATCCTTCAAATAATCTGCAAGCACAGCCTTGCCAGCAACAGATCCCCAGGGTGCCAGGGCAGATGCTCCAGACCCTCTGGCAGTGGAGGACGTTGTTCCCAGGCACCTGCACTTCTCCACTTCTTTTCTCCATGTTTTCTCAAGGCAGAGTTTGCATAGTGGCTGTTTCCCCAGGGAAAGTTCTCTGTCCCCAAATTCCCAAGAGTGTCAGTTTACACTAATGTCAGATGAGCCCGGATTAGCCCTGCTGCAGAGCAGGGAGCTTTGCTCTGTGGCTGGTTTAGAACAACAAGAGGCAGCACGCCAGTGCCAGGGAGAGAGGCTCTGCTTGTTCAGGCAAACCACAGTACCTGGCTGCCCATGCTGAAAACGGGGCTTTGAGAACATCCTTTAAAACCCCTCTATCTGAGCGGGATGGGACAAGCATTTCTGGGAGCTGCTGGTGGGATTTCCCCACAAGCACGACTTGCCCCCCAAGTGAGGGATCCCCCACAGTCTGGCCAGAGAAGAGTTTTAGCTTGTGCCACAGAAAGACAAAGAGGTCTGAAACAACCATCACCTTGTGACATCCCAAGGAAGACCCAGAGTCCAGCAGCCCCTCTGGCCTGGAGGAAATATTGCTCCAAGGCAGTGAGCTGGCACACCTCTGCTCCATCACGCTCCACAGAGCAGCAGGCACAGTGGGATTTTCCTGGCTCTCCCTGACGAGTATCTCCGAAAGCTGGTAGCCAGTGTCCCTGCCAGCTCTTTGAAAGTGTCCCTGTGCCTGGGCAGCACAAGATCCCTCTGAGGGACCCCTCTGCTCCGACACTGCAGCCCTGGCTGTGCCCCCTCATCAGCCAGGGCTCCAGGGCTGTTCCACTGTCAGCAAGAGGGGCTGCAGGCACCAGGGCCTCTGAGCAGAACAAGTCCCACTGACAGTCACAGAAAGCCAACGGCTGTTTGGTGACACTGGCCCCGGGAGCAAATCCAAAAACCAGGTGGCAAGCAGGAGCCACAATGTCTCCGTGTCCTTGAGCATTGCACTTCTTGGGGAGAAGAGTTTGCATGTGCTGCCTGCAACAAGCCTTGTTTAGAGGGGCAGAGATGAGAGCTGCAGAGGCACACCAGTAAAGTCCCAAAGTGTCTCAGGAGTGGGAACGTTAGTGACAAAAAAGCTCGTTTCTGGGCAAAAATAACACACACCCAGAAAATAACAGCTCTGCATCACGAGACAGCAAACATCTCTAAATCCTCTCATCTGTCTGACATAGCACAGTCCAGAGCAGGAGAGCTGGGCCAGGGCTAGTCCCAAAACCTCTAAGCCCTCTAAGGTGACTTTAAGGTGGCTTTATCCTGCCTCTTGCCTTCCTCTTCCTCAATCCTTTAAAGTCCCACAGGTGATGACATATGGAGACTCCAAGTAGAGACACTGCTCTGGGCTTTTGTAACTTTTAAAGTAAATAACATGCTGCAGCATCCCAGCCTTCGGAAGCCAAACTCATTACAGTGGGGCTGCTCCAGCTCCTAGAATGAAATCACAGCTTTACTTCTTACTTCTCCATCCCAAGCACCCAGACAGCACCTCCAACACCTAACAATAATCCACTCTCTGCCTCCAAACAGGCTGACATTTTGGTCCTGAGAGAGCTCAAATGGGCTCAGTGAGACAGGGAACTAACTTGGACACAGCTAGCCCAGATTGAAACTGTGTCTTCATGCACGATAGGCGGCACAAGGGTTTGATCCATGGGTGAGGGTGCTGGGCAGGACACAGAGGAGTGTGCTGCCAGCCCCTCCAAGGCAAGGTCAGAGGTTATCCAGCACCAGCCAATGCTGCCTGCAGCACTGGGGTCGCAACGGAGTCACGGAGAGGGCTCAGACTAAAGGGAGGTGCACGATGTGCTCATGAGGAGACCAAGAACAACAATGCATGGGAAATGCTGAAGCTGCTGGCTCTGGGATGGCTCAGCAGTCCTCAAATAAAAATGGATTAAAGTAATTAAAGGCTTCGCTGGTTCACTCTGCTCCTGGGGGGGCTTCAGTGGCATCTGCTGCCTCCTCCTGAACCCCGCATTAACAGGGATGCTTCATGTCTTCCTTCGCTGCCTCCTCCATTTGCAGCTCATGGTGGCATTTGCAGCCTGGCAGGTGGCATCTCATCCCAGATAAGAGCCAAACCTCCTCCCTTTCAGTCCCTTCCTTTGGTGTCTCCTCCGCACAGGACCCAGCTGGCACACGCTGCCCGCAGGGATCAGACCACCCCGCTCTGCTTTGACCGTTTGCTACCAGCAGTGCCTGAGGCTGATGGGGCATTTCTGCCCTCACTTTTCACAAACTCCATTTTTCCAAGGTAAGGACCAATTCAAGTGACCTGACCCTCTTTACCTACCCCGGGCAGGTAAAGAGCCCAACAAGGCAGTGTCATAAGAGCAAATTTCTGATGGCAGCCCTATCCTTGGCCCCTAACATATGGTCCTTAGTTGTGAAATGGAGTGATGATGCCACTGCAGCCTGGCAGCTCTAGGACAGCATGACGCTGTGCCAGAAATAAACACTGTCCCTATTAATCATGTGGCATAAGCCTCACTTTTCCAAAACAACATTCTTCAAGGCACTTTAGAGTGTCTTAATGGTCTCTCTGCAGTGTGACAACAATTCACTCCAAAGCTGTTGGAGCCCTTTTGTGCCAGTGACTGATGTTCTTCCTGTGCAATCAGCAGCATCCCCAGAAATAGTGGAGCAGTCTTTCATATCAGCAGTGGTATCACACCTCCAGCACAGGGCAAGAATAAGCTCCTGAGACAGGTAAAAAATGGTTTATCCATTATAGCAACAACTTAACTGCTGCTGACAACATTGAGGTGGGCGATACAGGTATTTCCAACAGTGAACGGGGCTACAATTTGGCTTTGCCCTGGTATGCAGAGGTGATGTGTGCTCTGCACTTTGCAAGGGACCAGATTAAAAAGCACTGAACTGCAAGCAAGGATTTCCTTAGGGACCAAGGCAGAACAGCAGGTCCATCAGTGTGTGCACTGCCCTGCTTTGTGCCAAGAGCCTCTTCATGCTCTTCTCAGTGGGATGCCAGGCTTCACAGTCAGCTTGAATGCTGACAAATGAGCCTTGTGCACCGGCTGCCGTGGGGCTGAGCCCTGCCACTGATTGCTCTCATTAATCTGCAGGAAATTTTCTGCTGAGGTCTGGTGTGTCGCATTCCACCTCCCCAGCCGTGCGCCGGCAGCAGCCAGGGAGCAGCGTTTGTTCAGCCATGGTGGGAAGTTCCACGGGGCTCCCTGCCCCAGGGCTGGCAGCTCCAGCAAGCCTCCATCCCCATGCTGCTGCCTCCCTGCTTTAGTTGGGGTTTTTGTCCTTTTTTCTTGACAGGCAGTGAAATGGCACTCGATTTGCCAGCTTTCACACCACAGGAGGGCTGTGCTTGCCTTCTGGGCCATAGAGATTTTAGGAGAGGGAATGGCATTGGTGAAAAAGACAGGCAGGGGTCAGCACAGCACTCATCTGTGTCAAATTGTGTGTTCTTTATGAATAAAATAACACCAAGCACTATCTGAAGCATTTACAATTTTCTACTCGACTAGGCAGTGAAGTGGCCACCTGGCTGGTGCTCCCAGAGACTGGCACAGGAGCTGAGGAGTGTCAGCCTGACCCCATAGCCAGATCCCCTTCTGTAAGCTTAAATTTACAAATTCCTGTGGTCAAAAAAAATCCCTGAGGCTACTGGCTGCTCTCGTGAGAGTGGCCACACGCATCTGCCCTCAGCTCACTTCGACCCAAGAAAAGCTGCAGACTTGTAGAGGTCAAATGACCAGTAATGAAATCTTACACCAATAACTTGATATTTCTTAGAGTCCTTTGCAATATGATAGTGAAATCAGCGATGGTTGTGGCCAGGGACCAGGAGTAACACAAGCTCAGCTTCATTTGAAAACCCGGCTCCCTCCGGGCAGGTGTGCAGGGACAGGGAGCGATGGGGCTGGGCTGAGGCACGCACTGGATGCTGTGGTGGTTCCGAGACCCCTCCCCATGACAAGGGCAGCGCCGTGGCAGCAGATTTCATAGCTGCTGGCCCAGGAATGCTGGGATGTGCCTGGACACCGACTCCTGGGTGCCTGCCAGTCCCGATTGCAAAACCTGCCAATATAACTGTGCCCCATAATGAGCTGGGAGCACAGGAATGTGCATAGTCAAGCTCCCTGCCAAGGAGTAACCCTCCCAAACCCGGCATTGCTCTGCCTCTGCAAGAGACAGGAACATGCAGTTTCTCACAACAATCCTGAGAGCAGCTTCATCGTGACCACCACCAGGAAGGCAGAGCCCAGTCTTCCAGCTCCAGAGGAAGCAGGGTGTTATATTGCCTTTCCTTACATAGCCCTCAAGAAATTTTGGAAATTCTTCCAAACTGCAGTACTTCCTTTGGCCAATGCCTTCAGGGAATTAGCAGCAGTATGAGGCATTGGGTTGTGCTGCTGATTTTCTCTGTGTTTCTCCTTACCAAGAACACGGTGTCATCCCAGCAAACATGTGCCCCAGCTTGCTGAATCAAATAAGCCTCAGCACCTCACAGGGCAGGACTTTGCAGCAAAACAATCAAGCTGACAGATTTTTGTGCATTGACATCACAGATGGGTAAAAGTCTTACTAATCCTCCAAAGTTCCTTCCAGTGGATGATTTCATTGATGTCTCTGGATCAGTCCCAGCTGCTGCAAATGAGCACAGATAGATGAAAATTCAGCAATAACACAGGAGATTTGGGCAACAGCTCAGATGGCATCTCAGCCTCCAGGGGCATATACGAGATGTTTTCATACAGAGCACTGAGAACAGCAAAAGGTATTTGGGGCTAATCAAAAGTAATAGTAGAGAACAGTTTAGTTAACCGCTAAATCATGTGTTTTGTGGCTTCAACATAAACGGAAATGCTGGCTTTGATCTCCCAGCCATCAGTGAACCTTGTTCCAGGTCATGACAACTCCTTTAAAGTCTCTGGGTTCAGCAATAAGACTGTTTTAATCAATGGATGCGTTCATTCACTGAACACCAATGTCAGCAGCTGCTACAGCACCTTAGGGACAAAGTACCTTTCTCTGAGTCCATCTACTCCTAAACAGGTTGAGCAACTTCTAACCCTGCTAATGGTGTCTCCCTCCCAAACCAGACCTGTGGGAGAGTCACATCAGCCTGAGTGGCATTTAGCCCACTTTTATACCTCTTTATCACCCTGATCTGATTGCAGCAATTTCTTACCTAATTCATTAGCTCAGACTTTGGCTACAGTGCAATACAGATGCTCTGATCCTGCACCTTAATGGCACCTGTACTGATCTGAACCTGCCCGAAGCCATTCTCATCACCCTTTCCATGGCTCACGCTCTGACCATGCTGATGGCTCTTTTCCCTGCTTTTGTCAGAGCACAAACAGAGTCCAAAATTACTGTCAGTTGTGCTACAAGTAAACATTACAGCACCCACACGTGGGACAAATAACACTGATTAATGGTTTATACAAGGTGGCTGGCTTTGAGCTCCAGTAGGAGCATTGCACTCCCGCAGTGGGGAGCCAGGGAGGAGGATAGTGATTACAGCTGGTGGTTCAAAGCAGCCCATGCCTGTGATACTGCCTCCAGACATTGGCTGCAGGAGCTCTTTGCTGTGCGTCCAAGTCAAGGCCGGGAACAGTCCTACCCAGACACAGTGATGCCCAGGACATCTGGGAGTAACACAGAACAGTGCATGTAAAGCATGGAACTACTTACTATTTATACCTTGTGTTGCTTTGTGGGATTTAACCCACTTAATTACCAGGCTAATTCCAGCTGGAGCAGTGGGTGTCCTCACTGACATGGTCAAAGCAGGATGGGGATCCCAGGCAGGAGGAGCTTGCCTGCAGGTTGGAAGTGGCCTCTGCTCCCATCAGCAGTGTCTCCAGGACTGTCCTGCTCAGCTGCAGAGGGGCATAGTGTTAAATATCTGATATTAGATTTTATTACTACTTCTTACTCCTGGCAAGATGCAGTCACACTGCACACAGAAGTGGTTTTCACATGGAAATAGAAGAGTTTGGGAAACAGCAGGCATTTTCTGCCCATTTACTGCAACACAATCTCTCCATCGGAGCCCTCACTGTGACAAATTAAGCCCTCTGACTCCAGTAGTACCTGTCCCCCAGCTGGCTGGGGACAGAGTGCCATAACCTTCTTTGTCCCATAGGGAGCAGGCAAAAGTCTCCATCACCTGGGCAATCATTAACTGCCCCGGAGAGTCGGGGAGGTGCAAGGAGAAGCTGTCCTGCTCTGCAAATGCATAAATGGCTCAAGTGGAGATTAGCAGGAGTGTGTAACCAGCCAACCTGTGCCAAGAGGTGACATGGTACCAGGGACCCAGCATGGTCTGACCAGCCCACACATCCCCTGCCTTTGGCTTTGCCACCACCAAGGTCACCACCACAGTGCAAGCAGCATGACTTCTGAGGCTGTACCGGGATTGCACGGAGTTTGTGCTGGGAGCTGGTGCCACAGGGTGGGAGAGAAGGCTAGGCAGCACGGCCAGTCCCTACCACCACAAGCAGCACCTCAGCCCACATCAAGCATTAACCCAGGAGAGCAAATGTTTAACCAGCCTCCAGGACGTCCCTGCAGCAGGAGGTGAAACATTGTCTGCCTTTGAGTCCAGCCTCAGGTGACTTCAGCAGAGTAAAGTTTTGCCTGCAGATTGGGAGCCTGACATGACTGGCAGTGATGCTGCCATCCCAACCCCATGCTGAGAGTGGAGATTTAATAAAGATCCAGGCTGGCAGACCCGGCAGAGCTGTCTGCTCTGTCACTCACAGCTGCACCCAGGCTCCTCGGCAGGCAGACAGCGTTATCTCACTGTCACTGCACTCACATCAGCCGGTGGCATTGCACATCCAGGGAGAACCAGTGTTGGTGTTGGGAACTCGCTCAACACGTCTGGGGTTTTTAATACACAGGAGACATGTCCACACAGGAAAGCTCCTGGTGCCACAGCAATTGGCTAAAGAGATGACAGCCAGCAGCCAACATCAGCAGCTAAAAGTCTGTGTAATGAACAGCCCTGGTAAAAAGAACCCAGCTGTGGGCTCCTCCAGAACCATTTTCCCCTTCTCAGTACTCATTAATAACCACACAGCCACCCACCAGTGACACTCCAGGTACACATTCAGTACAGCATTATTTTCTCTTTACATGCACATTCAATGAGAAAACCATGTCATTCCCCCATCACAGCAGAAGCCAAGTCCCAAGGGATAAGCCCTCTGTGCCATACACGTCAGAGAGCTGTACCAGAGCTGTTCCAGAGCTTCCCCAGAGCCATGCCAGAACTGCCTGGGTCCTCTGCCAGCTGCTGACTCAGGGACACCCCGGGCTCGCTCCTTTGGGGCGATACCTCCAGAGAAGACCCCCCTGCAGAGCCCTGCAGCATTCACAGCAACATGGGGCCCTATCGTGTACAGGAGATGCAATGGGGATGCTGGAATGAGCACCCCATGTCACCTTCTCCTAGGACATGAAGCCACTTCCTGAGACACACAGGACAGCTGGTGAATGACGCAACTCCTTGTCTGCAGGAGCCACTCCAGATAAATCTCACCCAGCAATCAACCACCCTCACAAAGTAACCTTCCGGGAGCTACAGGGGCAACACAAAGGCTTTTTGTTAATCTCAAGAGCACAGGGGGAGATTGCTTACTAATTTAGATAGCAAAGAGAACTGTTTTCCAATGAGCTCCCAGAAAAAGAGCTTTGCCATAAAAAGTCCTTTGGTTCAGGAGAGCACCCCATAAACCCACTTCCTCCTCCTCTCTGCAGGAGAGGAGCCCAGATGTACAGCTAGTCAGGCACCAGGGTGCATCAGAAATATATCCAGAAACTTTAGCTGGCCTTTTTCTGATTTATTTTACTCAGTCAGAATTAAGTGTTGATGGATCATAGACCTTTTCCATTCCCACATCCACCAGCCATAACCACACTTACTCAGGAACTCAAAACAGGTTTGGATCGATGCTCTTTTCCCCCTTTGACACATCTCCAGTGAACTCACAGACCTGAAACTTGTTCAAAGGTGGCCCAAGGAGAATAGCACAGATGTGCATCCATTTCCTTTTCCATTCAACTTGAGCCAAATGGTATTTTCGGAGTGTGCAATGAGCAGCCAGGCCATGGGACAGTGCGTGATGTGAGAGGAGTCTGCTGGGCCACAAAAATCTTGTGGGGCACACATGGGCTGTGAGGTCACAGCTTGAGCAGAAAAACTGCACAACCTCCCCACTTAAAGGCTTCTCCTTTGCCACAGCCTTGGTTTAGGTGCCAAAGCTGTGTGAGGTCTTCCAAACCTTGCCTGTGAGTAATCCACGGCTGGACAGGTCGGGCTGACCATGCTCACAAGCACACGGACACACACACTGGAATGAGGACCAGCCTGCCTCTCCTCTCCTGCATGTGAGGCCCCATGTCAATTAAACTGAACAGCTCCTGGTCAGGAGGTTAAAAATAATAATAATTTTTTTAGTCTCTGGCAGCAAAGGACTGGCAAATTCTCCTATGTTTCATCTCCAGTAATAGAGCAATACCTGTACAGTCTTTTCCCATTTCTCTCTTGTCTTTTCTTCCAGAAAGAATATTCCCTTCAGTCCAAGGGTCTGAGTGGAAGCAAGAAGCCAGGGAGTGGCAGTTCAGGTGAGTGCCGACAGCCCATGCTGACCCTCAAAGAGCTTTAGAAGCAAACTGGGAGGGACTGGGGCTTCTGCTCACACCTGGTGCTGCTGAGCCCTTGGCTGGGAAACATGGCTGGGATGGGGGAAAATGTTGGGATGTGGAGAGGTGGAAACTGTGGAAAGGTGAAAGTAAGTGAAAGAGCACCCCTATGTCCATAAGAACCTGGCTTCTTTCTCCAGTCCTTCACAGGGCCAGGAGTGTCAGGCCATGACATGGCCTGGACCATGCACCCTTGGGTGCTGCAGAGTGTGAAGGTGACTGGGTACCCCCGTGGTGCCCCTCAGCTTTCCCTATCCTCTTCCTCTGTGTGGAAATGGTTTTGCTTCATCCCTGACCCTCTTGGGACTGGGACACTGACCATCTGCAGGTTGGCGCTGGGCAACTTGGGCAGAACTGGACAACAGAACACACTGAAGAGCCAAAAGGAGTTGCCGGAGTGATTTAACCCCTTCTCCTCCTCCACCTCTGCAGCCTTTGGTTTCCCAGGCTGTGGCAGTTCAGGGACAGCCAACATGGTACCTTCCAGCCACAGTGATGATGGGGACGAGAAGCCCAGCTCAGGCAGGGGCTGCATCTCAGCAGCAGATGACCTGGGGCAGCGATGCTGTGGCATCACACAAGCTCTGATGCCACCAGGACACCCGTGGCCCCGTGTAGGGGCTGCTTCTCCCTCTCGCATCCCTTACCCCCGGGGTGCAGCAGCTGCTCCCCCTGGGCCATGCAGCAGTTGGTGGATGACAGGGTGTTGCAACATGCCAGGGAATAATCACGATAGCTCGAGCGGTTGCCCTGGTGCCGGCTTGGCTGTTGCAGTGGTTGCTAAAGAGAGTGGGCGTGCGGCTTCCTCTGGGGCGATCTGATTTCTCCAGGAGCATGGTTAAGGCACGTTGAGGAGAAATCGTCCTCCGTGGAGCAGAGACACGACCTCTCCACCAGCAGCACTGGCTGTGCCGAGCAGGCAGCTCGGGTGCCTGGGCACGCACAGAGCTGTTTGCTCTGGGGAGAAGAAGCGATTAGCTTGTTCATCTATCCTGGGAAAACATCATCTGGCGACAAAGAGCAAAGGGAAGAAGAAGTTTTCAGGGCGGCAGAGGGACGTTTGGCACCAGCACTGAAGAGCAAGCAAGGCCGCCGGCTGCTGCCAGCTGATCTCCAGCCCTCAGTGAGGTCTGTGGGGTGGCAGGAGCAGCACGGAGGGAGCGCCGGTGCAGCAGCCACCTCCACGTGACGTTCTGTCCCTGCTGCCACTGCAGAGACCTGGCAGGAGCCAGGCAGCTTTGCTGCACCGGCCAAAAGTCACAGAGGCGCGAGTGCAGCCAGGCGGCGGCGGCAGCCTCAGCCCCACCGCCCCATGTCGTGGGGCACAGGGCAGCACCTGCCCCTCGGGCTCCCCAGGGCCTCGCTGCGGAAATCAGGTAAGCCCAGGGCCCCCCACACTGCCCCGGGGGATCCCCGCTTCTCCGGTGCTCCCTTCTGCGGGGACGGGCTGCTCGATCCCGTGGGATTGCTCTGCGCTGCATACACAGGTGACTTGGGACCCGCTTTTAATTTTATTTGCGATATCATGTTACTTTAATACTTCAGCAGCTGGTTGACAAGCTGCCCCTCTGCTTCTGCCCTTCCATATCCCGCAAGAAATTCCCTTAGAATACCCATCCTGCAATTCAAACCTTCTTGGAGAGGCACTGGGCTGGATAGAGGGTTAAGGCAATCCCTACAAATCAACATGGGCGGATATTTTCTGTATTCAACAAAATACCTTTGAACTAACTTTAAGCATTCATTACTGATTGATGTGCATCTCTGTCATTGGCAAGCAAATGTGCAGAGCAAATATTTGGTGGAATATTAAAACTAAGTTTATGATTGTCGAGAAGGACTGCTAAGCATCTGTCACTGTCTAAAAAACTAAACCAGTGCTCCACATGCTGCTTGTAGAAGGCATGGGACGTCTTGGTGATTGCTAACAGACTGATATTCCAGCCTTGCTATCTTTGCTTATCACAGTCCAAGGTAATTAAATAAAATGATTAACCAGCACTCTCAGTCCTGCCTGCCAGCAGAGAGGCACTTGCTGCTGCCTGACAGTACAAGCATTTCCAACTGGTAACTTCTACACTCCAGACAGCTCAGCAAGCCTCAAACCTGGTGGGATTTCTCTCTTCTAAATCCATGTGCATGAATGCAAAGTTCAGCGGGTGACTATGGTGACGTCCAGAGTCCTTTACCTTTGGGGAGATGGCAGGTGGTGCCGCGAGAGCAGCCCGGGCTGAGCGCAGCACCTGCTCTGTGCTCCCTTAGGCGGGTGCAGTGCTGCTGCAAAGGGGGGCCAGCCCTGGGGCTGCAGTGCTGGCACGGGGCTCAGCAAGGGTAAGCAGGGCTGGGGTCACTGGACAGACTGGGGAGACTGGCTGTACTAGTGAGAGAACGCTGGCTGTACTGGAGGGGAGCACTGGCTGTACAGGTGAGCAGCCCATCCCCAGCATGGGATCAGCAGAGTCACAGAGCTAGGAACAGTGGTGACACGTGGCAGCAGTGTGGGAGCTGCAGGGATGTGTCCCCCAGCTGTGTTTTACATTTCCATTAGGGTTTTCTCTGCCTTTCTCACCTCGTGACCCCGTGGGGTTTATTTCTGACCGTCAGGGCTGAGTGAAGGCAAGGGGACCTGGGGTGTGAGTGCTTGCTGCCCTGAGGCAGCCACTTGATAGCTGGGAACTGCTTCCCACAGCAGCCACATCGAGTTACACTCACCCTATTGCATTATAAATACCAGAATTAGCCTTGCTTAATTGTTTAAAACTATAGATTAAAAGCAGACAAAGGCTCTTTGACTCCTTCCCAGAGCACACATATCATTTATCAGAGGTACGGTCGCCTGGTGACAAGCACGGGGGAGCGTGCCAGGTCCATCGGTATGAGGTGCTCCCGAGCTGCTGGCACAGCTGGAACCAGAGGAGAGGAAAATCACGGTGAGGATGGGAGCTGGTGCCATCTCACCCAGGGAGGGTAATGTTTAGCATCTGCCAATCTTTGGGCTCACATTATTACTATTATTTATTGTTATTATCATTATTAATGTCATCATCATCCATCAGCAGGACAGTAAGCCACAGCAGTCATTAGGCTAATGTGAATTACAGGTATTTTGTTCCAGGTTGTTGTAACAGCAGCACACAGATTAGGGGGGTGATAAGGCACATTTTGAGGGCTCAGCTGTCAGGACTCACCCACCAAAGGGCGTCCAGGCACTGCGAGCCTCCCCATCAAGCAGCACCCACATCTGACTCACCAAAATTGGCACCTGGGTGCCTCCCTCTGCCCTGAACCCACCAACCATGCACAAAGGGGCTTCCTAAAGCAAGTGCCTGACCTTGAGGTCAAACCTCTTGTCCTCCTGGCAGCTGATCCTCTGCAATGCAGGTGCACACCTGAAAGCTGCTGTCATCAGACAAAGCTTTGGGGCTTTCAGAGACTGACATGCAATTCTTTCCCATTTTGCCGACCCCAGGTATTCTGTATTTCCAAAATAAAGTTAATTAACACTAGAAAAATCATGCAAATTAGCAAGTGTCATCAATTGAAGAATCCAAAGACAAACTTTCAGGTTCATTCTTTGTAGGACTTAACATACAGCATGACCTTTTCTGCCATTACTCTCTCACAAGAAAAGCTGCAGAGCCAAACTCAAGCTGCACTTCAGACACTGGAAATTCGTTGACAGAAAGTTCATTCTCTAAAATGAAAAAAAAAAAAAATTAAGTTCTGGTTAACAGGGAGAAGCATGCAAGTGCTTAAAAGTAACAGAGGCCAGTTTAAAGATCCCACACACCTCCACCTGCGCATGCAAACTGTTGCAGGGAGTGAGAACAGGCCCTGCTCCTCTCAGCCTTCCCAAGAGGGGTGTGAGAGACAGTACTCTCACCCTGATGAAAGGAGGGCTCCTCAGGGACTGGATGTTATTGGGGTCTGTAGCCCAGAAAAGAGATGGTTTCCCCCCATAATTGCAGTTAAAAGTGTCAGAAACCTGCATTACCCCCCAGGCTCAGGTTACTTGTGTAAATAGCTTTAAACTCGCTCTGCTGGCCCACACTGATGTGTTGGTTTTGCAGCCGCCTGACTTGCAGGACGTGTATGACCAGCTGCTGTCAGCAGCCCTTCATTAATCCCTTGGTTTTTTAAAAAAGACACATTCATGAATAAATCCCAGGCATCCAGAAAACCAGTGGTTCTTCCCTGTAACCACAGTTTTAAGAGATCATTTCTGCTCAGGAAGTGGTCTCTTAGATCAGTGGTTTTACAAACCCAGATCCAGGGCTCTGACCCTGGACATCCTGAGGGTTTTGCCCAGTCTTATTCCTTCTACCAAGTAACAGGGTCTCACAAGGTTACAGACAGCAATGTCCTCTGAGTACAGATCCCATTCCCAAAATAATGCCTTCTGACTGTTTTTACATGGGTGGCATTTCACAAAGGCCCATTATCTGCCCAGAAATGGATGCCAATACAATATTTTTAACAAAAGCAGTTTGGTCATCATCTGGCCCTATTGACAAAACTCTTCTGAGATGCTCTAGTTGGAAAATCAGTTCTCAAATGACACGGACAGCAGAAATAAAACACTGTGAACTACATTTGCCTTCTAGATTTCAGCTAAAGTTGAACACTGACCTGTGCTGCAGAAGGCAGCATTGACAGCTTTGCGGTGTAAGGATGCAGGTGGCATGGAAAAGGGCTGAGGGATGTGCGGGGGAAAAACGAGATGTCACAGGGGGCAGGATGTCAAGGAGACCTTGGCAAAACCCAAGTCGGGCATTTCACATAAAAATCTGCAAAAAGCAGCTGCTGTCCTGCTGCTCCCTCCGTTCTCCTCTACAGGTGCAGGTTGACAGGTGCTGGGCAGGACCCCAGACCTCCACTCTACAGCTTTCTAAATCCAACAGCTATGGATTAACTTCATTTCCAACCGATTTAGTTTTCCCCCTTGTAAAGAACAGCCGTAGCCATGTAGGCAGCCGTAAGCAGAGCTGCATCCCTCAGGTTACCTGCCCTTTCCAGGACTGTTAATCCCTTTAATATTTCTGGGGATTATTTCCATCCCGACAGGACGGTAGCAGGCTGCCAGCAGCAGTGCACAGTCCTGACGCAGAGGGGCTCACAGGGCAATCCACCACCAGCAGACAAGTTGCTTAATCCTACATAAATGCTCTGTGAAGGGCATCTCCTCCTTGCGAGGGAAAACCAAAAAGCAGCAGCAGCCAAAGGAAGCATAGCCCAGCTCCAGCCATGGCCAAATTCTCATGACCAATGCCTGTCCTTGGGCATGAGCCAGTCCTCTCCCTCCTCCTCTTCCTCCTCCTCTCCAAGAGCAGGCTAAAACCCTTCTCCTTGTTCTGGGGGGCTGCACAAAGGCCACTCAGCACCCCAAGCAGCACACCCTATTTTACACTCCTAGCAGAGCATATTTAATATATATTTGCAGGATTCATGCTTTCAAAAGCATTTAATGCTGCACCGAAGCTGCCTGATAACCTGTTTCCCAAAAAGATTGTAGCTGAGCATAATCAGATGTGGAAACAATTTGTCCCAGGATTGCAGAGTGATGATTTTGTTGCAGCTCTCCCAGGAACTGGGGGATTTATAAGTATTTCCAGGTGGTCGAGCAGGAATTTGGGCTTTGCTTTAGGTCAGAACAGAACAAGATATTAAAATGTCATTTTTCTGCTCCAGTCAGTCCCACACCCTGGGGCAGGAGGGTGGCTGGTCTCTGGGCCATGTCAAAGATGCTGAAAATTCCCTGTGTGGTCTCCTGGAAAACTAATAGAGACTGGAGGCTCATTTCACAGTATGGTTGAGAGAGGAGATAACTCCATGTGTGAAGTCCAAGTAACTGTCAGGGGCCCTGGCATCCTCATCCTGGCAGTCTTGCTTTTTACTAACAGAAAAGCAGCTGGAAACACACCTTCCCTAAAAAGCCTCGAGCTTCTAGAGATGAGGAAAGGGAAAATACTTAAAAGCGAGCAAAAGCCTGAATGTGTTGAAGCAGAGTTACTATTATAAGCAACACTCCAAAGCAGACCTATTTAAAAGGTCACACTGTCTTCCTCAGTAGAGCAGAGGATATTAACATCCACATGTATTTTTTTTGTTTTATCTTGCCAAGAACAAAATAAAAATGTCCAACACCTTTTGCTGATTTATGATGGTGGCCAGGGAGGTGCCGGAGCAGAGCCTTGTTCATTGATCTGCAGCTGAATCATGCAAAAACAGACATCTTGCTGTAAATTCACTGTAGGGACCTGGCTTGATTTACACCTCCAGCACCATAAACGATGACAAAAAGCAGCCTGATAGCACTCGGTCTCCGTTACACGGACATGCATTACCTCAGGTCTCGGAGATGATAGATCTACTCCCCAACAAACATTTTGCACCAGGTCCTATCTGCCAACCTGCAGGAGAAAGGATGCCCCATCCTTACCCCCATCATAACCCCAAGCTGTGTTCCAGACATCTCAGTATTTTTATATTCTCATTTTTCTTTTTCTGCTCAGTGCAAATGAAGACATTCCTTGAATTGTTCCAGGCTGAAGGCTTCTGAAGGTTTGAAGTGCTGTTCCTGTAGAGCGGTTCAAGGCTCCTTCCAGTCCCAGTCAGGGCTTTGACTCTGTCCCCAGGGCAGCAGTACAGACACCCACGGGAAGCCAAACCCTTGAGCTGGGTTTCTGCACACCCCTAGGCACATCTAGTGCCATGAAAACCAAGCACAGAGGTACCTGCTGTGTCCTGGCCCCCACAGTTTACTGAGGCAAATTGCACTACTCATGAGGACTTTCACACGCTGCTTTAACAGAACCCGGCCAGAAAAGCTTCCAGTCCATTTCAGTTCCTCCCACTCCTTCCTTCCAAGTTTTTTTCTTAATTTGTACTAGCTTAAGGGAAAAGTTCCCCATCTGCCTTCAGTAAATGGGTTGATAAATTGGCGTTTCTTTGCAAGCCTCAGTCATGCAACTTTAGATTGCTGCAGTCTGGAAATAACCACATTAGCCCGTCCAAAACCTCCAGGCTCACCACGCTGCTCCCTCAAAATGCTGCATAAGACAGAAGGGGGGCCCTTCCCTGATCATCCTGGGTGTCTGGGGAAACACCACAAGCCCAGACTGAAGGACTGGATGACACCATTCTATGGGGTGTGCATTGCTCGGTGTTAGACCTATGTGGATATAGGGAAAGCCTGCCCAAGCAAATCTCCCAGGATCTGGGTCTTGGGATAGGGAAGAAGAGACTCCCACTCCAGAGATGGGAAAGGAAAACCATACTTCATGGAGGCAGGGGAAAACAGTATTTAATAAATAACAGTGCTGCACCAGTGTCCCAAGAGCTAGCACAGCTTAGCAACAGGACCCAAGAGCTAATTGGTCCAGAGAAAAATACCAGTCACTTGAGTTTCAGCCATTTACACACTCGGGTTGGTCCTTGAGGCTTGGTTGGCTGCATAATCCTTCCACGCTCGCTACTCACTGCATTATCCCCTGGCAGAGCACATCAGGTGGATTTAAGGTAGACAAATCCAAGATGGACATGTCCCAGCCCTTCTCCAGACATGCATCAGGATCCGGTACCTACACACAAGCAAGTTGGGCATCTGTGTCACTGGAGGCAGCTCTGGACTAAACAGGAACAGCGGGAAAGGGCAGTGGGATGACATGGTGACATTGAGCCTAGTCTATTAACATACCTTCCAAAAACAGTGTTTCCATTAAAAACACCTGGCATTTTATTGAAGCTACTCCATGGAGAGACCTTTTTGTTTGAAAAATGAAGACAGAGCTTTGCCATTTGAAATAGGAGTTCAACCATTTCATTCATGCCAAAACAAACCTTTGCTTTTGTACCTTCCTTCCTTCCTTGTCTTTTCTCTGCCTCTTCTGTGAAAAAAAGAAAAAAAAATGAAGTACAAGAAAAAAAATGAAGTAATTTTACCCCAGTGAAAATCTGATATGTTTTCTCATTGTTCAAAACCTGGCTTTCATCTAACAAAAATTAGCCATGAAATTGTACTGCCTTAACCCTTGGCTGTTGTTCAGTCCCTGCATCGAAATGGAGGGCAAGGCTGAGCTCCCAGTTTCAGCCTGGGGAGTCCAGCCCTGCAAGGGTTTGAGTCAGCCTGGCACTTGCCACCAAACATCAAACCACACCACCTTCCCTTCTGCCAGCAGTGATGTGTGATCCTAGAGGAAAATAATGTGATACAAAAAAATCACTGGTTCCAGCTTCCAAGCGCCCTTTAAATATGTACCAAACTATTCACCCCAATTACACTCCTGTAATGGGCTCTGATTTGTTTTCCTTTGTTCCCAAAGCAGTAGGGCACTGGCCACATTAACGTTCGATGAGAAGTTGTTTGATATTGAATCTTTTCTTCAGCAGTATTATTCCTTACACAATTCTGTTTGATTGCAATCCACTTCACATTTTTAAGTGCTTACTGACTATGAAAGAATGAGCTAGCCTGGTTTCTCTTGGCTTTTTTATTGATTTCTCTTTTTAAAAGGTTTTATTCCTTTTATACATGAGATTGAAATAAGAGAAAAAGGCGACATTACTGAAAAACTGTTTTTCTTCCAGCTCCATCAACCCATGTAACTTCACAGCAGGCTTCAAAAAACACTGTAATAATGAGACACTTAAAAACATGAAGCTGCCTACACCCTTTTCCTGGGACTTTTTTGGTTCTTACTGGTAAACTTCCAAATTGTTCAAGTGAATAGTCAGGAATAAATTGCTCTTTCTGAGCCCCTGATTAGACCATACACTGAATAATTGAAGGCAGACCTACTGTGCTCCTCATTTAAAGACACAGCCCACCACATGCAGTTTGTCTTATAACTTGTGCTTTGCACTCACTTTGTATAGGAGTTTTTGTAAAGAGAAAATGTAAACGACTTGGAAAACACCAACAGTGAGCATGCCTCGTGGTTTGCCTGAAATCCAAGCTGCCACCCCTTCCAAAACAGTGGGCTCTTGTTCTTACACCCAGAACATATAAATTACTGCAGCATGATCACAGACTGCATGGGCGAAGGATGCTTTTCTTGGCACTGGATTCGATCCTGATGAATAGGTCAGCAGGATATCAGAAAAATCTTTCCTTGACAAGAGGTTTCAGATACATCAGGACTTCCTCAGGCTGGTGTTTCAGAAGCCCCTTAAATCCCACAGGATCCCCTTGTGCTATGGGACCAACAGCCTCATCCAGAATGCCCAAAGCAGCAGCTCAACACAGTCTATATCCATATCTGCTTCCAGTTTTAGTTAGACTTATCTTGCATTAATTAATCCTTGGCACTAAATTCTGCAGCAACTGAAGCGAGTGGCTGGCAAGTAATTTAAGTGATCTAATTAATATGTGTCTCATCAACAATGCAAAGGGAGTATGGTTTAAAACTCCTAAAAAACCCACAGCAGCACATGAAGGCACGTGCACTCAGACACTGACATGGGCATCGAGCAGCCACGACAAGCACCAGCTCCTCTCCTCTGTCTTGCCCAGGGTCTCACACCAAGCAGAATGAGACTTCTCAAGCAAACACCTCATTTTTTCTTCCAGCATCAATGTACACGGAAATACAGCGAGAGCGACCAGATGGTGGGAATATCCTGACTCACCCAGACTACATAGATGGAAACCCAGACCTCATCAAACCTAAAAAGCTCCTAAATCCTGTAAAAGCCTCGAAGAGCCACCAAGAGCTGCACAGGGAGCTGCTGATGAACCACAAAAGGTAAGAGGAGGTTGCAGCCTGCCACTGGAGCAGTCCAAGAGGTGCTGAGCCGTCAGAGCTCAGGAGCTGAGGCACAGGTGCCAGTGACAGACTGCAAGCTGGAATGCCACGATAAATCCCCTCACTTGCAAACAAACATAGTATCCTATCCTCTATTGCTGTATTCTTTCCTCTTTTCTCTGATGTGACCATTCCTTTAAAAAAAAATAAAGCAGAACAAAAAGCCCCTGCTCTGCCATCCTGAAGGACTGGCTGGCACTTTTTAGAGCCACAAGCACTGGAAGGTGCAAGGAATCCCTAGAGCCCCTTTTTGGTGTCCCTTGGAGGTTTTCTGGTTTTTCCATCTCCATCACTGATCTGCCAAGTCCCCAGCAATGTACAGCATTCCTGTGCACTTGAAGGCCAGCCCAGAGGTGGGAAGAGCTGCGGGCTGGATGCAGCCATTGAAAGCTGAGGTAGCAGTGGGGTGAGATCATCTGTACAAGAAGACTGCTCACCAACTCCCTAAATATCAAATGGGTAAAGACAGGCTAGAATTCATATTCCTGACTTCCTACCCCATCACCCCAATTTAATTCCTTGGGGGTACAGATACAATATCAGGAAAACCATACCAACGATCAAGAACCTACAACTACATCATTCCATTGTGGCAACTGGCTGAACATCAGTGCAATAAAATCATATTCTGCTCAGAGGCTTTTAAGCACAGCAAGAAATCTGCTGGCTTTATATTGACATTTTCTGAACACCCTGAAATACCCTGACACAATAGCTCTTTGGCTGCCTAATTAAAAGGAGCACAGCCTCTGTTCTAAAGGACTGCAGTCATCACAAGAACCAGACACGTATATTAATTCAGCGAACAATCAAGCCTGCCAGCAGGGTGCATTAATCAATACTGGCACTGGCTAGGCTTGGGTTTGATTTGATTTTCCCAGAATCAGAAGAATTACAGGGACTTTTCTCTGGCATCAAGGCAGATGTCACTGTACCAGCCAGATATTTTTAAAAGTCTCTGGCTTGAGAGTGACCATCTCCTCCCTAGTGATACTGCTCAGTTTAAAGGGTCACCCACCAGCACTGTCTTTCATCTCACAGAACATTTTTCCAGTCTAACCATGAGAGAACAGAGGAACAAGAAACCCCTGCAATGGAAGCAGCAGAGAGGAATGGCAGTGAAGGAGGTGCAGAACCTGCAGCATCAGAGCTGCCCTTCACACTGGCAAACACAAAGTGCATCATCTCTTTGTGTTCCAGTTCTGGGCCTGCCACTGTGTCACATCCACGTGTGCCACCAGGTACTGGCAGGAGACGGCTCCACCGCAGACATCCTGCACCACCTACCCGTGTGGCCCCTCTCAAGCATCAGTTTAAACCTGTTTTGGCTCTGACCTCCCAAGTATTTTTCAGCAAATATGTGAAACAAACTCTACTGCAAAAAGTAATCCATTGTTGCTGGTTTCTTGTCACTCTCAAATCCACCAGTTTTGCTTCCTGCTAAATATTACCATAGAGGGAGAGAGGGGAGAAGGGGAGAGAGAAGGAATTATGACTTGCTCCTGTTTCTGCTTTGGTTGATTTTTCCCCCTCAAGCAGCAGGGAGAAGCAACCGAAATCAGCAGCTTGTGTAACAAAATCCTTATCTTAGTCAACACCTCTGGGCACTAACAACACAGGCTGATTAAATCAAAGAATAGTAACAAATCTACAGGCAACATTGCAAGCTGTGTCTCCAGCAAGCCAAGGCAAGTTTTCCTTCTCTCAGGCCTTGGGAAAAGAAATTTTGCAGCATCCAAGTTGCTTCAAAAACTGTCCTGAAAGCTCTGGGGCCAAGGCTACAGCTGCCTTCACTAATGTTGCTGTGAACTTTGTCCTGTCATAAAGCAACAAAAAGAAATTACAATAGGAAATATCGTTAAAAGTGGTACTGGAAGGATGCAAGTGTTGGGCCTCAGCCATAGCGTGACAGTGCAGAGGTTTGCTGCATCTGGAGAGGATGTTTCCTCTCTCCTGCCTGTCAATTCAGCATCTCCTGATGTGAGGTACCACCTCAGCACCTGCCACCCTGCCAAGAAATCCACAGCCCACAGGGTTTGATGCCTCTACTTTCAAACAACCTTGGCCAAAACCAACCAGCCTTTGGTCAACAGAGACCTCCTGGTGCTGAGGAGGAGCTTTACATGAGCAGCACTGCCCAACCCACTGCACCCTGGGCAAGCCCTTAGCACAGGCATGGGGAGGTGCCCTCCTCCCTCAGCACAGTCCTGTGCCCACAGGAACACCAAACACCACCCATAACTACTCTCATAACTACATCAGGTACAGCAATATCCAAAGTGTGAGGTTTCTGAAATTTGTTCAGGGAACGCCTTCCATCTCTTTACCACACATTTATGCCTCGCTTGCATGGCCCTGCCGTTGTCTCCTCTCCTGTGATCCCACTCCTCACAGAACAGGGGTTCACCTGAGATGCTTCAGGTGGCCAAAGGGGAGTCAGGCACCTGCGCCATCAGCAAACCCTCCGGCTTCCAGGAGAACAGGACAGTTCATTTTGGCCTCTTGATCCAAACTATCCATGTCAGCAGGGGGATCGCCAGCCCTCAGCTCCGAAGCAAAGCTTCAGATGAAGCAAAGCTTCAAAGCTTCAGATGGGATGCGCGGGGAGGGAAGGAGCTGCCAGGACAATTACTGCAGCCCAATGACTACCCCTGCTGGTGGGAAAAAAATCGTCATTATTGCACATGTTCTCAGCGCCGCTGAATCTACACCTGACATCGGTAAAACCAGTAAAAGCAGGAGCCTGCGGAAGGTCCCGTTTCCACACCCGACACAGAAAGCTGTGGTACCCCGGCGCAATGGGATCAGCAGAACTTCCAGCACCACACGTGCCATACCCGAACAGCGACCTGTGCCCACCCTAAGCAGGCAGCCCAAGGCACCATCAAACACCCCCAAACTTTGTGGATGGATTTGTTGGTCAGGGCTGGTTCGTGGATCAGGTCTCCCGTGTTTCCATTTAGGACCAAAACAAGTTCTGGGGTTGCCAGGCTGGCAGTGGTTACACCCCAGGCGTAGATGCTCTGGCCCTCATTTATCTGCTTTTTATCCACAGAGGTTTGGGCGTGGAGAGCAAGCCAGAGCTGCAGCGAGTGCTCGAGCACCGACGGCGAGACCTGCTCATCAAACAGAAGAAGGAAGAGGAAGAGGCAAAGAAATTGCAGTCTCCTTTTGAAAAAGAGCTATTAAAGAGGCACCAGAGGCTGGATCAGGTAGAACTGAGCTTTCAGCCATCCTTGGGTTATCCTAACCATCCGACACATGGCACAGGGGAGATGAGTGGGCTGAGGCTCAACCCAAGGTATAGCACTGCTACCCCTCCATAAAACAGGAGGCAAAGTACATCCTCCACTGCTGCCCCACACAGCTGCGGCACTCTCATCCTCACAGTGGGATCCACCATGTTTATAGCACTTCACTCAGGACCCCCACTACAGACCACTGGCCCTGGTCTCCTCTGCATCACACACAGTGTCCTCGGGGGGTGTTTTTTCAGTTCAAAGCACCCTAAACTGCATGGGGGCTGTTGCAGCACCCACCACAGGAGGGCTCAGGACCCTGCAGTGTGGGGTGAGAGGCTGCAGAAGTGCTGGAAGAAACAGTGCGGCAATCTTACCCAAACTGCTTTCGGGAACATTTCCTGGCATGTACCCCAGCCAAAATTCTGCCTAGGGAAAGCGATAGTCACTGAGCACATGACAGCAGCACAGCCATGCCCCAGGTGCTCTGTGCCTGCCCTCTTACCCAAACCAGTGCAAGCAGTGAGCAGGCTCATTACCCCAAAAACAAAGTCACTGCCTCTCCTACTTGCCAGTATTTGCACTGCAAATGGATGAAAGCAGGTTTTTTGAATTAACTACACAACAACAATGTCTGTCAAGCTGAGATGACTTGAAAATCAAAGACTGGCACTCTCAGAGAACAAGGAATATGAAACAAGGTGGTTTAGGGAAGATCCATAAATACTTCACATATAAAAGTAAGGCAGTACTATGACTTACCTCACCTGAGACAATACCTAATGCTGAGATCTTTCCCAGGATCACAGGCCTCCTTTGCTGCGAAGGATTCAAACCTTTTCCTCCCTCTCCCATGCCAGGTCTGAAGTGAAGTCCTACCCTGCTTTTCTCATGGAGATGTTCCTCCCTGGAGGAAAGAAATTAATGTTTCAGCAGGACAGAAGGAGACTAAGGGTGAACGTAGGTCTGGTGTGATGGCTTGTAAAAAGAGAGCCACAACACGTGCACTACGCACTCATTCATCTTTGGGCAATAATAACTGGACCCAGCAATAACGAAGCCTTCTGTTTTAGCGTAGCTGATGCCCTTTTGTCCTTTCATGTGCACTATGAATTCTTTCTTACAGCTGGAGAAAGAGCAGGAGAAGCAGGAAGACCATGCACCAGAATTCATTAAAGTCAAGGAAAACCTGAGGAGAACATCAACGGTGACGGGGGATGAGAAAGCAGCGTAGCTTCTGCTAAAACCCAACGGGATCCTGCCAAGGCCAGCGCCAACACCCCCACTGAAATCTCTGTACATGGTGGACATTCCCAGCCACGCCATCGGGGCTACTTGCAGTTATTAACACTTGCTCCAGTAGAAGGCACAGAAAAGGTTTTCCCAGACCAGGAGGGAATCACTGCGGAAAAAGTGCAGTATTCACCAAAGTACTCACACAAGTGGATGCAGAGAGAATGGTGTTCTTTTCCTCCCAGACTGTGGGTGCACACTAACCACCAGCTAACTCTTGGTTAACTCTAGAGACACAGCAAATACTTAAAACAGGGAAAAGTCTCTGTAGGAACAGCTTGGGGGACTCCTGCTTCCTCCTGGAGGCAGGTTTGCCAGGCACAAGGGGACAAGAGGGCAGCTGCAGCTCTGGAAAGCCTCCTAGAAACTTGGTAACTAAAAGGGACAACCTGTGTATTACTGAGAACAGCCCAGGTGACCATAATGGCTTTCCCAAGGGTCACTGGCTTTGCACCACCTTGCCAGTCAAGCCTGGCTGAAGCTGTGTGTCTCAGCAGCACACCTGTACTATCATAAAAACCAACCTCTGTGTGCCCTTACCAGTGCAGCACAGGCAGGTGCAGCTATACTTCACAGGCATCTTTAAATGGCATTTCAGCCCTGTTTGAAAGTGGCTTTTTAGGCAGTTCCATGCTCAGGCAGAACATACATTGGGCTGTTCCATCAACACCCCAGGTGGAGGGCAAATGCTCTGTGCAGAAAGCAAAGGCTGGGCGTTCCCAGCACGGGTGTCCATGGAAGTGTGCAGTGACCAGGCAGCAGATCCCTGTGGATGCAGCAGACACACAAACTGCTTCTTGCCCCTGCACTACTAAGCTTCATCCCCTCACCCAGCAGCTGGACCCTGCTACCACAGGGACCCACAAGAAATGCCCTGTGATGGAGACGGGGTGATGTGGCCGTGTCCCACCAGTGCCAGGCTGTCCTGTTAACCACCTTGCACGCAGCTGGTACCTGTAGGCACCAGAGGTTACAGGCCATGTAGGTCCTGATGCAAANTAACCACCTTGCACGCAGCTGGTATCCGTAGACACTACTTGTCAGTGCTTCTCATCCCCTTGTCCACAGGTCAGAGCTGCCTCATTGCAGTTGCCACTTTACACAGCTAAAACTCTTCTTGCCGCTGGTATAGCCAAGCTGAGGTGGAAGGTGCATTTGCACCATGCATGGACAGAGCCTGTCACACTTACAGGGCACCCGTGCCCTGGGATATCCACATCTAGAGCTAGAAGCGTGTTTTCAGGAATATCTCTGCTTCTTTTTTCTCCCATCAACCCTGATACAAAGCCTGAACAGCATAACTCACCGACTGCCTTTGGACACTGGCTCTTGAATGGCCTCAGTGGACCTCGTCAGCTGGGCAGGTAATACCTGGTTAATCAACATGTATTATCCACATCTTCAGTGGATCTATATGTAACTTAAGGGAAACTGGGCATTTTTACATACTTATAAAAAAGTTACTAACCCATTCTCTAGTCTCCTGGTCCAGTGGGATGTTTCATTTCAGAGGCCTGTTGCTTGACCTGGCAGCTTGAGTAAAACACCTGAGCCACATCACGTGTCAAGAGCAGTGATACAGGTATGGCGCTTCTGCGACAGACTGGACTATAAAAGCCCTTAACTCAGCTTCAGTCCTTGAGCACCCCATCTCATGGCACTGTCTCTGCTGTAGTTTTTAAGGCCCTCACTCATATGCTTATTCTAAACATGATTTTATTTCAGAAATCCAGTGCATATTGTCACTATGGGTCAAACAAGATTTGAAAGGATCTATCACGTCCTTTCCAACTGTGAAGCTTTTTATACAGATTATGATTAAAACCATAAGGAAGAAGCAGCATCCAGTATTTTTTCATCGGGAAAACAAAGCCAAATTTCTCCAAGGATAAAAAGGTGTTGCTAAGGATGCTTGTATATAGCTGTAAAGAATGCTGCATGATACTCCATAGATAACATTCGTGTAAGTAACAAGCCAGAATTATTGTGCTGAGGTTCTGTGAGGAGTTATGGCACAGATTAAGTAACCTTGATCAAAGAGCTCAAAAAAATTCAGCAAATTAATTTGTAATTTTGCCACAGATGGAAATGCACTCCAGGAGAGGCAATCTGTCGCTCCATATGCACCAGTGAAATCCGTGTTACCAGCTCACCCAGGCTGGGACAGGGGCATTTATGCAAGTCCTTGGGCGGGAGGCATCCAGTAAGGTCAGCAATGAAGAAGCAGAAAGGATTTTGCTGCTCTTCTTAAGTATTCAAATATTACCTGGAGAGGAAAAATAAACCAAGGTGTCTCCCTTTGATGTGGTGTCCACCAAGCACAGAGAGGGGCTGCACACAGCGCGGTCCATTGCGGCTAAGGGGTGTCCGGGTCATTTCCAGCAGGTGTCCCCAAGGGCGAGGGAGGGCCAGGTCACACTGTCCTAACTCAGGCTGGGCTAGCAGAGTCACAAGAAATCCTCCCAGCAGTGGAGAGACAGCAGAAAGCCCCGACCCAGCTGCCCACCAAGACGCCACGGGCCGTGAGCCGGGACCCGGCGGCAGGGCAGCCAGCATAGGGGGCATCCCGGGGCTCACGGCAGTTCAGGCAGCATCCCGGGGCAGCCGGCACAGGCCGCATCCCGGGGCACACGGCAGCACAGGCAGCAGCCCGGGGCACGCGGCAGCACAGGCAGCATCCCGGGGCAGCCGGCACAGGCCGCATCCCGGGGCACACGGCAGCACAGGCAGCAGCCCGGGGCACGCGGCAGCACAGGCAGCATCCCGGGGCAGCCGGCACAGGCCGCATCCCGGGGCACACGGCAGCACAGGCAGCAGCCCGGGGCACGCGGCAGCACAGGCAGCATCCCGGGGCGCACGGCAGCGCAGACAGAGCTCCGACCCCGGCCAGAGCTCCAGCCCTCGGACATGGCACATGGGAAATGATCCTTTTACTGTGGAAGTGTTGGCTTAAACATCACAGCGTTTTCCAGCACAGCTCTTCTCACCCCTCTGAACAGGTAACCCCCAGCTGGGCTCAGACACAGAGCCCGTACAACTTTCACCCATGCTCTTGTGCTTCACGGAACAGCAGTGAGGAGGTGGCACCCTAAAAACATCAGTGTAGGTATCACCAGGAAGATTTTGGGGTATCTTTGTGTCTCTATTTCTTTTGCATTAATTTTTCCCTATGCCCCTAAAGCACATTCCTGAATAAAACTGGTGTATCCAGAAGATACAGATTATCAGAGTATTGATGGAAGACAATTTTTTGCACTGTGTATGTTGCTTATGTGGTATATAGTCTGTATTCTGTGTTGGTGCTTATACATTTATATAAAACTATATGTCATGCACCTCTACTGAATTAACTCACTGTTTAATGTGGACACTTCTGAAGAAATAAACTAAGTGATGATTGTATATTTTGCTCTTTTCCACAAGGAACTGAAAAAGCTCCAAGGATACAAAGAGACAACAGCCAAATAAACTGAATGAACATAAAAACCAGTGAAGTCTGACACCAATTCCTTTGTTAATGTTGTGTTAACTTGCTCACCAGTGAGCTCTTTTCATCATCTGCACCCAACACTGCATCCAGTGCTTATCCCCAGACATCATCTCAATTTGATGAAAGTATAAGGGCACACAAATTGTGAATCAGGCTTTGTGCACTGAAATTCGAATGTCATTTCTAACTGACTGTGGATGCCCACCTGCCTGGCAGGGTAAAATTCACACAAAGCCAAGGAAACACATCCTTGCATTTAATTTAAACACACATTTTTGAACTGACAAGTAATCCTCACACTAGTGAGCCTATTTCATTATTTTTAAACCTTTTTAAAGCTGCTTTAGCAGCAACCAAAGACCACAGATTTAGTAGATAAGAAAAAGAGATGATGCTTCGCACGTGCAGGTCACACACACCATGGTTCCTGAGAGCCAGGACTAAAACTGAATGCAGTGAAGCAAATGAAAAGGACCTCTCTGTCTCATTAGCAACATCTTTATCAGCACAGATGCCAACATCCCACTCAGAACGAGGCAGAGGTGGTGCTCGGATGCATTCCTCTGACACCAGGTACACTGGGGTTGCCACACTGGGAGGCACTGGTGTTCCTGACCCTCTGCACCCTGTGGCACTGGTGTGGCCAGTCAGCTCCCCACTGGGGGTGAGATCTCATTCGCTAAACCTGTTCTTCAGGTTAGGTTTACAAAACATCTTCCCGCCTCGTTGATGCTTATAATAACAGCTCCCTTGTTACCCTACCATGGCAGGTTGTGTACTTCATTTCCTGGCATAAGCCTTTCAAAGGGACAAATCTTCTCTAGGCCTTTGGTTACACATGAGACCAGGGCACTCACGCAGGACTTTGTGAAATGCTTTATCAACCTTTCCCAGCCCCAAGCAGTGAGGTTTCAATGGGCTGTGCCCCAAAACTCCTGACAGTGATCACACACCTCCTTCCATGCATGGATGCCAATGGCAGTCATTCATTGTGACGGTTCCTTTTCTATGGAAGAGAGGAAGAACCAATCACTTCTGCTCTTTAAAGATAAAAACCTTTTAGCTATGCTCAAACTGCTCCATTGCCTGGAATTTCTCTCACTGCCAGAGTTTTCAATACCAGCTTTGCTCTTTATCCAGGTCATGCTGAGATCTCCTATGCACTCACTCCTGAAGTGCTCCTAGATAATTTGCTGCAGTGAAATTTCTTGTCAAGGAACACTTACATTTTACTGCCTGATTTACTCCTCATGACTTCCTCAGAAATGGCAAGTTCTGGTTTTCTTCCTCAAGCCAGTGGTACCCTCAGACTGGCCCTGGCTAAACATTCCTTCCCAGGAACTCGCTTCTACCTATCCTAGGTATTTCTCCACATTTAGATCATTTCCCAAAATGATCTAAAACTGCCACAGACTGAAAGGTTTTGTGTTGATGAAAGCATATGAAATCTTGAATTGGCCATGATACTGGTGAGATCCAGCCTGCTGAAAATGGGCTAAAATGCAAAATTATCAGCAACATAATAATGAGAGTGTGTTCCAACACCCTACAACCAGGTGCTCTTGTGGGTTTTGTTGGTTCTCATCACAGCCCATGAGATCTCTGGGATTCCACAGGCACTCGGAGATGAGCTGGGTGTGCAGCTCCGGTGGCTCTCCAGCTCAGTCCTCACTAACACAGACTGGCAATGATCTACTCAGGCAGCACCTGAGCCTGCCCAAATATAAACCTGCCTGAACATCAGGCTGCAAAGAGATTCAGGGACAGGCTTTTTCCAATCTGTCATCCCTCACCCTCCCTTCAGGACAGCCAGACCCACTCAATGAATTGCAAACAGCACTCAAAAAGGACAAGGCCAAGCACTTCTGACTCCAGCAGAAGGAAATGTAAGAACAAATGGAGAAATCCCACTGAGCACTTCAGAAGGATGTACTGCCTCCCAGCCACTCATGACCCTGAGTCACTGTGGGATGTGATGCTGTGCAGTACGGACCAGAAACAGCACATCCATAGGGACACCCTGTCGCTCTGGGAGCGTGATGGAGCCACATGGCATCTTTAATCCACCAGAGTGATCCCGAACACACCTTCCACTGCCCGTGAGCCACTCACTGCATTGCAGTTGGCTGCTCTCATTGACTGCTGCTCCTCGTGGCTGCTGGGCTTGGTTCAACAAGCTCAGCTCCAGGCTTACAATTATCATTACCCAAAACTACATCTGATTTCCCAACTTTTGCTTAACTTCCCATGTTAAAGCAAACCTTCCGTAATGTGAATCCCACACATTCCACCTCATTCCCTGACAAAGCAGCTCCCGGCATGGGTCTGCAGCGGCAGCACAGACCCATGGATGAGCTGTGGGCAGGGGGGATCCTCTGCTGGATTGCTCTCCCGGGAGGCTCATCCTGCCGTGATGAGCGGGGTGCGAGGGCTGGGAGCTCCCATCTCCTGCCCACCGGGCACCAGCAGGGACAGATTCAGGACCGCCGGAGGTGAGGGCAGCACATCCCCGTGTCAGGCTCCCTCCGCCCCCCGGCACAATCCCGCATTCCAGACCTGCACCCCCAGCTGCGGGAAGGGCTGAGGGCAGTGTCACGACAGAGCTGGGGAAACCCTGAGCCCGTCAAACCCCCAGGCAAGGAGCAGCGCCAGCCCCAAGGGTGCTGCTCTCCACCCGGAGCAGGCTACGAAAACAATAAACCAAAATTAAAAACACCAGGAGAAGGGCAGGGTGTCGTGACGGAGGTGGAAGTGCACTCTCCAGCGCGCCAGCTGCCTTTAGCGGGATCACAAACAGTCCTGTTTGGAAGCGCAGAGCCTCCTGAGCGCCGGGGGCCGCGGGGTTTTCCTGCCTGCAGAGGTCAGCGCTCGCAGGAGCAGCCGCGGCCCGCGCCGCCGGCCCCGGGGCAAGGTCCCCGCACAGCGCTCGGGAGCCGCGGCCCAGGCAGCGAGGCAGCAGCCGGACGGCTCCGCGGAGGACGCCTGAGACGAGGTACGGGGGGGCTGCGTTTGCACGGAGAGAAGGGAATCGCATTTTCCTCACGCAGCCTCACGGAAGAGGAAGCTGAGGCCGAGGCGCCCCCGGCGCCCAGCCCCGCGCTCCCCGTGACGGCTCAGGGGCAGCGCCGGGTTAGCCCAGCCCTGTGTGCCCGCCGCGCTGCCCCGAGGCTTTTCTCTCTCCAGCAAGACACCTTGGATTAAAGGCCTGAGTATCAGAGAAAGCAGGAATTAATAACGCATTTGCAAGTGGTTTCCAGAGTTTGTATTTCTTGAGGTAATCTGATGTTTGGAAAGGCAGCAGCCTCTTCAAGCGAAAAATCTGATTTATTTTCTACTCACCAGAGCTGTTTGTTTTTACTAGTGTCCTACGACAAGTCTCACTAACATGGGGTTAGGGGTTAATGTAAAGCTGAGCCCCAAGGACAGAGGCAGCACAGGCAGAGCCACCAGTGCCTGTGAGCCCTGGGCCAGAAACTCCCTTAAACATTAGCACATAATTGTGGGATATTCCAGCATGAACTTCTCATAGAATATTGGGGACAGACTGGGAAAAGAAAAATATTTTACGTTTTAAAATGTCATAAAACTTGCAGTTTGAGTTCTTTAAAGTGCCATAAATCTCCGCTGTCCATTGCAATGAGGACAGGATGGTGCCTAAATATTCATGCAACCCTTGTGCAGGTACAACATCTTGGCCAACCTACCAAAACCACTCCTCACTGTGCCAACACCTCCATCAGGCATCCACTGACAGGTGCCAGTGCCAGAGGAGCCCCGTCCCTTTCCAGAGCAGCGCAGCCTCCAGGATGGCTCTGCTGGAGACCAGCAAGTACTCGGAGGGCTCAGTGCTCGGCAGCGTGAACCCCGACCTCGGCAGCGAGAGGCAAACAGCCTCCTTCAGCGTGGAGAAGCTCACGGCCCTGCTGGACGGTGGCACGGAGCAGACACGGATACGGAGGGCAGTGGGTGAGTGACCCTTACGAGGCCCTGGTGGGGGCTGGCACAGGCCGTGCCTGTGTCCTGCTGCTCTGCTCCTCCTTTGCAGCACAGTGGGGTTTGTGCTCCTGGGCATTTGCTTATCCCCCATCTCTTTAAAAAGTGGGAGTGTGGAGCTGAAGTCTTCTCTTCATGTAAATCAATACGACTCCTCCGCAGCCACTCCTGCTGTCTGAAGCTTTTCCTCCTCCCTACTCCCATGCTGTCTCTGGCAAGACTGGTTAAACTGGAATACAAGAACTGAGGGTTGAGCATCCGTGTGCAAGGGAAATGTGTGCAGGGGCTGGTGCTGCTGTGCAGAAATGCACATCACGTGTGAACCACAACCAGCTTCCCTCCTTGGCATGTCAGGCTCATCCAGGTGGGGAATTTCTTGCGTGGGTTGGCTCAACCAGGCTGAGCTGCTCTCACTCATGATGGGTATGCCAAAAAATGACTGTTGCTCAGAAGAAACAGAGGAAAAAAACCCTTTCTGTTGTCTCTGTAACTGCATCCATATTATACACTTACCAAAAGAAAACAGCACAGCCACTGGGATTGCCCTCTTCACAGTGCTGCTGGAGTTCAGTATAACCTTCCACATGAATAGACTCGAGGTTATAAGGGAAAATGGACAAGGGGAGTGTTCAGACTGACACAGAAATAGTGACTCTGAGTTGTTTGCAACAGTGCAATGGGCTGGTAACATCCTGAGCAGGACACACAGCAGGCTCTGGCCATAAGCCACCCTCTGGCTAGTGCAGCCCACCACAGCCCTTACTGCCCTCACAGCAACTGGAGGCAGAGGGATCCTTGGCATCTTCTGCCAGAAGTCGCCTCTCCCACCCTGACCAGGGACGGTGCCTTACCCTTTCCACCATTTCCACTGAACAGACCCCGCTTTCACACCCATTCTGTTCCCTTCCCGCTTCCCCAAACCTGCTGCTTTTCAGAGTTAGATGTGACAGCCATGGGAGCCACAACTGGCAAAACAAAACCTGCCTGCAGGCACCCTAAAAATCACATCATCAGTATCCATGAGTGCAGTCCTGCCTGCTCTTCCCAAGCATGGCTCAAGGCACTGCCTGCACTTCCCCAGCCCCAGGAGAACCAACTGTTCTGTGTTGCTTTGCAGTGGAAGCTATCGAATCCGACCCTGTATTTAGCAGAGAAAATCAGTATTTCCAGACCCAGAATGAGAGGTACGAAGCAGCAGTCAGGAAGGCTGTTCATCTCCATAAAAAGATGCATGAGATGGGATGGACTGAGAATGGACCTGAATATAAGTACATTTACAGGTGATTTCTTTTTTTTTTTTTTTATAAATGTACAACTAATTTTTTGTTAAAAGCTTTGTATGCCAACAAGAATCAGCTTTAGCAAAGGCTGGGAAAGGCCAACAGCTGACAGAATAGGTTTGGATAAAAATGTGGTGCAGGTTTTTACTTTAGCAGCACACTTGGGAAAAGGGAAATTAGTGGTACACAACCGGGAACTTCTCAGAGAGCAGCACATGGGTACAGCGTGATAGATCACAGCAGTTCACAGCCACAACGTGATATTTCCACTTCAACAACCTCCTTACTTGTGCTGCAGCTCTTACACCACCCCTTAGACATTTTTAAATGTATAACCAGAACTGGAAGTGGTGCTGTTTCAGTTACATTACTGACTTCTAAATAAATTAAAGATTACATTTTGTGTATCTAGAAAACACACATTATTAAAGGGGGGAAAAAAACCTCACCTTCGTTTGTAGGTAAATGAGAATAAAATATTTTCACAGTCCTTTCCTTTAAAAGCTCTCTTAATACTTTGTGTGGGGTTGAGCTCCACATTTCAATTGCTTGCCCCTCCTTTTCCCCTTTGCTAAATCAGTTTCTGGCTGGCTGTTGCCCGGGGCACACTGTTTGGTGGGGTCACGTACCCAGTAGGAAGGTGCAAGTTCAGAAGTGTCTCTCAGAAGGGCAGTGCCTGTCCCTTACACAGCACTGCTGACACTCAGAGCCACTTTTTGGCATTTCATAGACTCATAGCACAGTTTGGGTTGGAAAGGACATTTAAAGGTCATCTAGTCTAGCCTTCTGCAATGAGCAAGGACATCTTCAACTAGATCAGGTTGCTCGGAGCCCTGTTCAGCCTGACCTGGAATGTTTGCAGAGAGGGGGCATCCACCAGCTCTCCAGGCAACCTGTGCCACTGTTTCACCACGCTCATTGAAAATTAGTTCTTCATTATGTCTAGTCTGAATCTACCTTCTTTTAGTTTAAAATCATTACCCCTTGCCCGATGGTAGCGGGCCCTGCTAAAAAGTTGTCCCCGTCATATGAAAGATGATAATTTTTTATGCTGAGCTCTTTACCGCCTACAGCGAGCGGAACTAATGAAGGGGGAAATATGCCATCAAGAGCTCTTGGACCTGATCATTATATTCCCATTAAAAAGCAGCTCTCCACTGCTCCCTCAGAACAAAAAAATCCCATCCCTTCTCCCACCCAGGTGTGCTTTTATCAGGCCCCCTGATGCCAAAGGCTGCGGCAGGGCCAGCCCTGTGTTGTCCCATTTGCTGGATTAGGAGCAGAGCTGTCTGGCAGGGCAGCTCTTGCCTGAAGAAACTCCAGGTGAGCACCAAGCTCTTATGACAGAATCCTGGCTCCCAGTGCCGGGCACAGTGAATCACTCACACAATTTAAAACCCAGCTTTTCAAATCGCAGCTAAAGGAACGTTATTTCTGGCCAGGCTGCCAAGGATTCATTAAGTCATTTTCTGTTAATCAAAGCAATTTCCCTTTAACTTCTTTGTTCATATTTCCCCCCCACACTGTTTCAGCATGATTAGTTCTCTCTCAGGGCCAGTATAAGAGAAAGGTCAGAGTCATTTGTTAACAATAGAAGGTATCTATGTGAAAGGAGATGCTCTCTAGAGCACTGCAATAAAGCAATGTCCTAACAGCCACTCAGCTACTGAGAACAGCACAGCCACTTCCTTGCACATGTACCTGTATCTGTGAGGTGATTCAACCATGTTCTGAGGAATCCCAGGAAGAGGGATATAGTCATATTCCTCATGTTTTCTTATTATTTCTCACACATAAAAAAAGCTTAAATAAATTTCTCATTTGCACCATGGAAATCACTGTACCCAAGTTCCCATACACAGCTTCTGGAATAGTGCTTTTTAGGATGTATGCAGATGGTGATGGTGAAGGACCTGACCAGACAATAAACCAGGCGTTACTTGGATGTATTTGAATTTTTCCACAAGAAAATAACATCTCAATTCAGGCCAAATGTCCATAAACCCCAGTATTGTTCACTGACAGCAATGGGCAGCAAACAAACAGCAAAAAGTACAGCAACAAATCCAACATACCATAATATTTCTCCAGAATGGGAATGGGAAGGTTCAGGAGATCCAGGACACAGATACCTACATGTATAATTCAGTCTAATATGCCCCACAGTGAATTGCTAGGGTTTGGGGTTTTTCAAGTAGGGTGCTGTTTTGTTTTTTCTTTTTAGTTCAGCCTCAAAATCTGACTTAAATAATCAAGAAAAAAAATCCTATGAAGTAAAATAAAAATACAAAATGCTCACAGAGCCTCAGGAGCTTTGGAGCTGGGCTGTACTTTTAGCTTAGCATCTGCTACTCAGAACACATAATTCCTCCAAGACTAAGTGAAGTAATGGGCGACCAACACATAAGCAAACTCTGTTGTGAAAGAAGAAACAACAGCAGCTTGGAAGGGCGCTTTTCCTGCAACGCTGTGCTGATGCTGGGTGCTGGGCAAGGTATGACAAGGCAGAAATCAGAAGGCAGCAGGTGGTACTGTCTGGTGACCGCTGCAGTGCCACTGCCTCATTCATCACATGGCTGGAACTTCATCCCCTTGAAAACACCCGTTGTGCCTTCTCTGCAGGGCACTGTCAGGAGATGTCGCGTTCCTCCTTCACCGCGTCTTCATGAGAAGTATTTCAGTGCTGGGCTCTGACAAACAAATTGCCAAGTGGATTCCTCTTGCCACCCAGCACAAGCTCATTGGAAGCTATGCGCAGACTGAACTGGGACACGGTAAGGCTGCAGGGAAAACAGCATTTCTGTATGACAGAAGGCTGCAGCCCAAATTCTCATGGGAATTTGACTCCAAACTGTCCATCCTTGACTGGGACGGGGGTGGTTGGGTTCTCATTCATGGTTCTCCTCAGAAGGGTAAACCACAAAACCCTGATAATACCCACAAGCAGCTTCCCGAGATCCTTCACTCTCTCCATCCCTGTGATACACCAGGAGACAGATACATAGATAGATACATAGATAGATTTTTTTTTTAATTTCTTTCTTTAAAGGCACTTACCTTCAGGGTTTGGAAACGACAGCAGTCTTTGATACTGCAACTCAGGAGTTTATACTGAACACACCGAAGATCTCTGCCATGAAGTGGTGGCCTGGAGACAGTAAGTACCACACAAAATATTTTGGGTTTTGCCTCCTTCAGTTACTCCATCTACCTTGGTTAAGCTCTGTGTTTGAGGGTCCAGGTGCTAGCAGAAGACTTCAATAAGAGATACATGGACAAGCAAGTAAGAGAAAGGAGTTTGTCCAAGTTCAAAGGCCACAAGGGAGCCACCATCATCTACAAAAACCCCTTGGGTTGCAGGCTGAAGAACTTTACTCAGGAAAGCTCTTGCCTCCGCAGGAATAAATCTTCTCTTCTTTGTAAATAATACTCAGACAACCAAAAACTGCAGGGAGGTCATCAGCATACAGGATTCGAGTCATCAGACAGTCTCATCATAAAGGATTCAAGTGTGAAATTCTTGGCTCCCTTCAGGAAGGTATTTCACAGAAAATAACTGAAGTCACTGCAACAGCCACAGCACTTCCCACTCTCAGCATTGCATTAGCTCAAACTGTTTATTTTTTCTCATATTCTGTTACAAAACTGTTAATCTCAGCCTCATGGGCAGCAATAGAGGCAGAATGATGGTGCAGCTTCTGAGAGCTAAGAGCAGGCTGATTCAGGTTTCCAGCACACACCTGTGCTCACCCGGACCTAAGACCCAACACATAATTAGTACTGACCTCTCTTAACTGTGTTTGTGCTGTACCTTGTCTTAAGGGAATGGGGCTGTTTTTCTTCTCACAGTGGGAAGATCAGCAACCCACGCAGTGGTCTTTGCTCAGCTGTACATCCAAGGGAAGTGCTATGGCATCCATCCCTTCATCGTGCAGCTACGCAGCCTTCAGGACCATTCACTCTGCCCAGGTAAAGGACCCCAGACACTGCAGCGCTTGTGCAGGTGCTCTGCCTATTTTGCCCTTAAATGTTTTCTAAAACATTGGGCCCAGGGAGAGTTATAATTGCCAAAACCAAGCCAAGAGGGATACACAAGGTGTAGTTATCATTAACCCTAACCTTTTGATGTGAAGGGAAATTTAACATATCCTCAGCCATATCCAGACCAAGCCCTTGCCATAACCAGAAGCCTGGGCTGCCCTGAGCACCTCTGCGTTAACACCTCAGTTCTGACCCCAGCCAGCACAGATCCATCTGTCAATGGATCATGGAAACAAGCTACTACAAGGCATTCGAATGCCTGTTTCACCCCTCAGGCAGGATCACTCATGCTGAGGAAGAAGCAGAGCTGACTGTGCCCTTCTTTTGAGGTCCCCATCCTGACACAAAATGGGGAGCAAAAAGTTCAAGTGGAAGTAAGCAGGCTATGTTTTCTCCTGCTGCAGGCATAACTGCAGGAGACATCGGTCCCAAAATGAATTTTGAGCACATTGACAACGGCTATCTCCTGCTGAAGAACGTGCGCATCCCCAGGGAGAACATGCTGAGCAAGTTTTGTGAGGTATGTGTGGACTCACATCACAAACTCGCCGTCAGACTCATTCCACAGCTAGAGAGACAGCAGGGACCTGTCTAAATTTGGGACAAAAATCTTCCTTTGAGTGTCAGCAAGTCTCTGAGCTTTTATCAAGGGCAGAAGGTACCTGAATCCTAAATGAAAGTCAGCATCAAGAATTCCACATTCAGGAGCTGGGGATCATGGGGCATGCAGAACCTACCTCTGCCAGAAACAGTAAGAGTTTGTCTCTTCAAATGGATATCTTTCATCCATCATACATAAAAGTATTGTTTGCATTCAGTGAAGGATTTTTGTGTCTATTTTATTCCATGCAATTACACAATTACGGTAGTGCTGAATAAGGCAGCATCTGACAGCCTCTCTCTACTCTAGGTTCGACCAGATGGCACCTATGTAAGACAGGGGTCACAGAAGATTAATTATTTCACCATGACGACAGTGCGCATTTCGCTTATTTCAGACGAGGTTCTGACACCCCTGATGAAGGCTTGCACCATCGCCATCCGATACTCGGTGGTTCGCCGGCAGTCCAAGTTAAAGCCTGGGTAATGCCATGCATCCCGGTGGGAAGGGGCCTGTACACTGTGTTCCCCCACGCTGGTTTGTATTTCTTCTCTTCATCTTATCTTTCAGCCCATCACTGGCTGATTTCCTGGCTCAGACAGGGCATGATAAACATGCTTCCCCATTATTTACATTAACGAGCTTCAGTCAAAGTACAAGAGAATGTTTACAGTTCTTTCCAAGATAAGTTCCATACTTTGAATAGGTCAATGGCTCACACAGGCAGCTTATTCTTTATAACTGGCCTTCCCCTGTAATCCCATAACTCGGCAGAATCCAGACAAAGTGGACAAGTTGCTGAATTCTTATTCCTTAGTGTCCTGCCACTGGATGCAACATTATAATACCTTTCAACATCCAGAAATCCAATATCCACACTTTAAGCACTGAATTGTATTTAGGGTTGAATCCCCATTATTTTTAAAGAGATATGCTAATTTGAATGGATTACAAAGATTTCCATTTAAATCTCCTTTCAAAAGCAGAAAGATCCTAGTTGCCTAGAATGCATAGAGCATCATGTCCAGTTACAATAGGATGTCTCTTCTAGCCATTTCCAGTCAGGCTCATCTCAGCCTCCACCAAAGTCAAATCTTGTGATCTTCCTGTTACCCCAGAAATAGAAACAGGTTCTGGCTCTATGTGCCTTGATGGGATTAGTGTGCACTGTGCACCAGTGTCAACCAAGGCCTCATATTTCTGTAGTTCTGATGTGCCAGGCCAACAAATCCACACAGTCCAAAAAACACGATTTCCCCTAACCTCTTCCTGGCTACAGGCAGGGCCCCTCTAGTTCTGGTTATCCGTGCCTCCCTGGGCAACTGGAGCTACTTCCTTTTTGGTAGAACTTCCTCTCTCAAGGCACACTGGTGAAAACATGGTTTAGCTCAAACACAAACCAAACAGAAGAGCACAGCAGCTGAACTATTGTAATAACCAATTCCATCAATTGAAGCCCTAAATGTACCAAGCACAGCAGAAGTGATAAAGAACATCCAAAAAAAGCTCAGAAAATTCAGACTCAAATATTTTCAGGGAAACATTTCTACACACGGGGCCACAAAGATTCCATTTAAAAAGCCAAAGTTTATCAGGGTGCAATGCCACTGCCTTTCCTGGAACACCCAACAACTTGCTGTCCTTGAAGGCTTCATTCTCTTCCTCTCCTGCAGTCCCTGTTCCCCTCTGTACTGACTGACCACACAGAGTCTTTTCTACACTGTTCGGCTTTTTTGGGTTTGTTTCTCCAATAGCTCAGCAAGCTGGGCAGATTTGCTGCCACACTGTCAGCTCAGTCCTGTTCACACGCTGCTTCTTGGTAATGAAAAATGCCATTTTCATTCTGCAGCAGGTAAAGTAACAGTAGCTATGCCCACGTCCACACTTTCCCTGCTTCATCAGCTGTCTTCCAACAGGGAACAAGAAGCAAAAATCCTTGACTACCAGACTCAGCAAGAGAAACTGCTGCCCCAGCTGGCAGCAGCCTATGCCTTTCATTTCATCAATGACTACCTGCAGCAGCTATTCAACAGGGGGTACAGAGAGATCCAGAGGAAGAACTTTGACATGCTGCCAGAGGTGAGCTGCAGCAGGACTAGCTCACAGAGCACTTCCCTTCTCTAAATGTTAAAGTATTTTAGCAAACTGGACAAGCATTCCTCTCACCACTAGAGAACTGGAGAAAGAGGAAGCACTAAAAGCTCAAATGACATGTCGCAGGTCCGCAACCAGTCAGCAACAGCGTTCACCCTACCACCCCAAACGTTTTGTTTTGGGAGCTATTACAGAGTGAAAAGTCCTTGAAAAGCATGTCCATTGGCTAAAAACCTCGTTCCAAGTAGCTGGTGGCACAAAGTGTTATTACACAACTTCATCTGCAGTGCGCATGCACATACATCTGAGCCAAACCCAAAATGTGACTTTTTAGACAGAATATTTTGCAATTGGGTGCTTAAAATGAACAAAGGTGAACACTCTGAACAAAGGTGGCTAAAGCCATAACTGACTGAGAGAGAAACCCAAAAATGCATAAACTGACCACAGTGTGCCCAGCAGGAGCATGTGCAGCATCCCAGGCAGACACCAAAGGCCAGGCTCAGGGAACTGGGTGCTACCACCGTGCAAAAGGGGACCTGACAGGAATTTCATGCCCAGATATTGCACAAAATCTAAAAAAGGAACTTATTCTGAGGATTCCACCAGTAACATTCTGCTTTTTTCTCTCTTTTATTTTCACAGCTCCATGCATTATCTTCGGGTTTTAAAGCCGTGATCACTCAGCACTCCACTGCAGGAGTGGAGATCTGTCTCCGCGCCTGTGGGGGCCATGGCTACTCCCTGCTGAGTGGACTTCCTTCCTTGTATACCAAAATACTTGCCTCTTGTATTTATGAAGGGGAAAACACCATTTTGCTCCTGCAAACTGCCAGGTAACAATTCAAATGTGTTCATCTAAAGGCCTGCCCCCTCATTTATTCAGCCTTTACCACTTCTTCTCCAAAACCAGTAAAACCAGCTACTCCTTTCTCCCAGCACCTTCTAAAAATACAGCTCAGGACATAAACTATTCATGTCTTCAGTCTAACAAGCATGGAAGCATGTGGGAACTGGATTATCTCTTCTATTTTTGGTTTGGGGATGTATGCAGGTGCTGTTCTGCATAACCTCGTTTTCCTCTTTGTGTGGTAGCACAGCAGAGGTATTGCTGTGAAAGTTTTGTGGTTGGTTTTTTAGGCAACCAATGTAACAACGGTACATTGTAACACAATATTGGTAAAGTGAGGTTGATTCAGAGGAAGCAATCTTGTTGGATACTGAAAGGGGAGTCAAGCTTCAAGAACGTCACTTTCCTTCAAACACGCAGAATGATGATTATCAAGAGTAGATGAAATACAGGATGAAGAAACTACAGCTGCTTGAACTTTTAATAATGTATGTTTTTACTAGAAGGAGAAATCCAGGGCACTTCCCAAGATCAGAGCCACCACATATCTCTGTGCTGCCATGCAGACACTTCTGCACTCATTACTGCTTTTTGCAAGATCAACAGCAAGGTCAAGAGAAATGCTGTACCCTTTTAATTCCAGACCTGGTCAGTCTAGCTCATAGCAGAGGTACCAAAAAACTAAGGGAGTGGGGAATGCTCCTTGTAAACTCTCTCCAAGGGTACTGTGTGTTAACATAATGTGACTGTGTGTTGGGGATCACAGAGGGGAAGACCAAATCACCATTAAAGCTCCAGAGCATTGAGACTCAGGTTGCAAAGCTGATAATGTATCCAATCACCACACTGCTGAGACTGCTAATAGCCACAGCAAGTTTCTGCTGAAAAAATTATCATTGTGGATTGCTGAGGTATTAAATAAGGCAGACAGGCCACCCCGAGACCCACCACAGATCAGCTTATTGTGAGTAACATGCCAAACAAAAGGTCGTTACTTGTTCAAGTCCATGCTGAGCCACTGATGGGATGGGTCACACCTTGCTGCTCCTCACCTGAGCTCATTTTACTTTTTGTATGACTGTTTGCTGCGAGGAGATCACCACCATACCCTGCTCTGACTGTTACTCTCTTCCCAGGTTCCTGATTAAGTGCTTTATGGCAGCCAGTGCTGGCCAGCCTGTGCCACCATCTGTCACTTATCTGGCTGCAGTGAAACACGGGAAGTGTCCAGCCAAGAACAAGTTGGATTTTCTCAGTCCAGATATTTACACTGAGGCCTATCAACACGTGGCAGTCAGGTCAGTACAGAGGACAGGAGACAGGATTTCTGTCTTTGACATCAGAAATGTGTTGAGAGCTCAGCTTCTTCCTTGCTTTAAAGGGAGGTAAAATAACATAAGTTAAACTAGGATTGGCACCATCTGTTCCTGAAAAAGAAAAGGAAGGCTACATAGGATTAACAGCCATGTCAGATGTTCAGTAAGAAGCTTTCACACTCAGAAGTTTTTAAGCCATGTGCTACCAAACAACTACATTTCACAGAGTTGGTTGCACTATTAAAGTAAATCCCAGACCACATCACTGAGTTGCCATCCAGTAAAATCTTTATTGGACCCAGAGCAATTCTATTAGAATGTTAAAATTTCACAAACCTGAGAAAGTGGTGTTTGTTTTCAGTTTACACCATAGCAAGAACAGAGCCTCTCATTCTGTCTGTAGCCTTTCAACTACACATTCAGCAGCTCAACACAAATAAAAATGGTACCATGAGCGGTCTCAGAATTATGTACACAGTTATGGGCTGTATAGGTGTCACCTCTGAAAATCAGGTAAAAAGACAACCCTGCTATCATTGAAACCAGTGTAAGAACAGCCACTCTTCGAAAAGCTTCATCAATGGGAACAGGATTTGAATCTCTGTGTAGAAAAGGAGAAACATAATAGAACAGTAGTCCAGTATTACTGTTTGTTTTGCAAACTCTCCTTACACACACACAACCCAAGAAAAGCTCAGCCAAACCCCTAGTAAACTACCCTGGAAGCTGAGAAGGCAGAAATCCTCCAGTACCAGGGTGGTCTGAGTTCTTCTCACAATTTATACGTAGATTTTGCATAATCTAAGTTCGCTCATACTGAGTGTAGATAACTCCAGATGTCAGAAATGCCAGTTTGCCATGCAGGCACACATAACTCCCGAGTGCAAACTCATGTATGTGGGATGCTACATTCACATACAATATGCTTTATGCTTTTTCAATTTTCCAGGCTCACAAGCAGCACCGCAGCAAAACTACAGGACTTGATTCAGTCTGGAGTCAAAAAGCACGATGCATGGAACCAGTGCACAGTGCAGCTGGTGCAGGCTGCGAAGGTTAGCAAAATTTATCTTCTTATCTGATGTTTGTCTTTATGAAACAATATGCAACAGAAATGGCATTATTAGCTTAAAGCCTCAGTGCTGTTTATTGTTTCCTGTTGGCATCTAAGAGACACCACAGAGACTGTCACTGTGGTCTGTGTGGTGGAAAAGTTGTAGTAAGAAGCAATTCCTGATCTGAAAAATTTGCTGTCTGTATAGGCCAGGTAGAAAAAGACTAGGAGAAATGAAAGCGAGAAAAAATACATTCACAGTTATGCTGCCACTACTGGCAGAATCAGACCTCTCATATCCTGCAACAAAACTCCACCATCTCCAGCCAACACTCATCTTTTTTATAAGAATCCAGTGTTTCTAAAGCCACTCTACTGAAAGCTGGTGGAGTCACAGCAAAGGGTGAAACATGCCTGGTATTTCTTCCATCTGCTGGAAAGATAACTGCAGGGAAAAGAGTGAAAACCAGTGATAAGTGCAATGCTAACTACTGCTGAAAGATAAATCAAATTAGTAAGAGATGCTTTCAGCTGAAGTAGCATTGGGACAGCAGCATTTTTTTCCTAAAACAAGGGTGAATTAGTACAGAATTAAGCATAAAAGAGAGCAGGGGGAGGGGGAAAAAGGGGAGAAGGAGAAAAGCCTGAAATATTAATGAAAACTAAATCCATTGATAGTTCTGTATCTCCAAAAACCAAAATTCTTTTTTTAATATGCAATTAAGTGCAATTCCTCTACAGTTATGGTGAAGGTCCTTCCTTCCTTCCTTCC